>OY987318.1:10516655-10850779 GCA_963920655.1 Geranium rotundifolium
TAGGCAACGAAACAATAAAAAATAGAAGGTCCTCGCCTTGTGTCGGCGTCACTGCGACACCGTCCTCAGTCTCTTCACCCCGAACTGCGTCTCTGCTCCCTCTGCACCGCCTCGATTATCCGGTGTGCCTCCATCACCTTCGCCGCGTCTGGGTGCGGCCACGGCCAGATGCGGATCCCATGTCGCACCACCATCATTCGACTGCTTATAGAACTCTCCGTCTCTGTCCTATTCGCCGCACAATCGGGCAAATCTATGGAGTCGGGACCTTAAGGAGGTGCCAAATATCTCAGCGGCGGAGCGAAAAGTGGAGGAGAAGCCAGATAATCGCCACCATACACCTGGCCGAGCCGTCGGAGATCGAATCCGGCGACGCCGACACGGATCATAGACTTCCTGCTCACTGATTCCCGTGCTGCAAGGGCGAGACCTTCATTTTTGCGATCTCTCTCTTGGACTCATTCTCTCGTTGTTCAATCATTGTGGATAAGATTCGAGCTCTAAGCTATGGCTGATCTGTTGAGATTTTGGTTCATCCCATTGTTGGAGAGAGTGGTGTTGTGCTCTATTTGATTTTGTTAATTGAATTGAATTGGTTGGATTTATAGTATAATTATTGATGGAGGATGAGTGAGAAGAGTGTGACATATGTCTGAAAATCAGAAGTAAAAGTGAAGGTATCTTAATATTTTCAATACAATTCTAATAACTCATTGAACTCTTAAGGGTATTTTAGTAATTTTATAAGTAAAAAATGTTTAAAAGTAATGGAAATGTATGGAAAGAGGCTAGGTGAAAAAATAAAAATAAAATTCTAGCTGCATCCACCCGAAAAACAACCAATTCTAAGGGTATCAACATGAAAATATTTTTATATAAATTGTTATTTTGAGGTACATATTCAAAAAAACATTTGGTTCTAATATTTTTTATATCTAGCACAATGAAAAATACACGTTTTATAGAGATAATTTCGTTTATTTCGGTTGTCGTCGGCGGTGTGGAGCGAGGGCGGTGGTCGTGGGGGTCGAAGGTTGAACCTGCAGTCGGAGCAACTCGGAGTTTGGTGTTTACTCTTCCACGGTGTTGGTTTTTGGGCAGTTGAGACTCGTTGGGCAGGTAGGATTGTCGCTGACGTTCCCCCTGATTCGCCGGTGGTCTCATTGGTGGCCGAGGCCTCACCGGCGGCGGCTCTTCCTGCTTGGGTGGACGGCTTTGTCGAAGGGGCAGATTCGAGATGTTTTTGATCTGGGGTTTCGACCCCAGATCTGTTTCCCTCTCTTGTTTTGGCTCATTTTTCTAACGGTGCTGGATCTACACATTTTGATTGACTTTTTGCCAGGCTCTTTCGGATATTCCCCCAGGTAATACCGAGACACGTGTCCATCTGTGAGGTTTCTATGAACTAGGACATGCCGAGAAACTCAATTTTGGGTGTTTATCGAATACCCCCCCTGTGAGAGATGCTTGAGGAGTAGTGCTCGCGGAGGTGCATGAGCTCAAATGGAGGTCTTGGTGTAGGTTTAGGGTGTTTGGATTGTTTTAGATGTGTGGAGTGTTGTTAGTTTAGTGGTTGTCGGTGTGTCCGACTTTGTTTTTCGTGTGTTTAGTGTTGTTAGTTTTACGTTGTCGGTTATCCGACGTGATTGTCTGGAGATTGTCCAAAGAGGTAGGATGTTGTTAAGACTGTTTTTTCTTGTAAACTGTACGCAGCTGACGCTCGACTTTCAGGTGTGGAGCTCTTTCCCGCTCGTGATTTCAATGAACATTTGGTTTGGTTTAAAAAAAACTATTATCAATAAAATAATTGCATCTAAATATATCAATTTAACACTTTTTAGTACACTTATTTTTTTTTCTATCTTCTCAACTCATCGAATATTCATATTTTTGCATAATTCTATGTCGGCACATAGTCTACCGGGCCCTCAAAGATTAACTTTCTCTCCGCAGATCTCCTGTCGTATAAGTTGATCAATGACGAACTCGTCTATTTACTTACTTATAAACAATACAGAAATATGAATTTTAGATAAATTGGTGAGATATAAAAATGTTACATATGTAAAATACAAATGTAATTATCACTAACTACTAAAATTGTCATTTCAAAAGACACAATCTTATTATTAAAATTAAAATTAAAATTGTAATAAATAACGAGTTGATACTTGACATCACACACTTCCATAACTCAAAATGTTGTATCTCTATATAATATTATATATTTGACGAATGAGGATCCTACCAAATCATGCTCAACCAATAACTGTAGAGAGCCTTAATTTAATTTCCCATTTATTGGCAACCAAGACAAAGAGGCGTTAAACAGCTATATTTAGTCTCAATCTTCACCTGATTTCGCCTTCTCTGTCATTTGCAACACACAATTGCTTTGCTTCTGCAAATTGAAATGACATCGCCTAATTCATTTTCTCCCTTGACATTTCTCATTTCTGGTTGCTTGCTTCCCGAGAAAATTTTCCAGGGTGATAGTTGCGGGAGTAAGATTTACTGTTTTTGTTTTTTTTTTAAATTTGAAACTGTTTCGACGTTCGTTTCTTAGGAGATGAATTCGGCATTAGGGTTTAGTTGGTCGTTGCATTGACATCGATCATGTGATTGGTAACCTCGTTGTTTGCTTTCAAATTACGTGCAGATTGTAGCGGGAGATTTGACAAATTCTATGTTTGATTGGTTCTGGAAAAGGAATGATAGCTATTAGTGAAAATCTTTGACTGGGAAGAGGATCAAGATTGAGTTTTTTTGTTGGAAATTTTGTATTTGTTGTTCCTGCAAATTGAGCAGATGAATGTGGTGGGCAGAGTTGGGAATCTGATTTCTCAAGGTGTCTTCTCGGTCGCCACCCCTTTTCATCCCTTTGGCGGTGCTGTTGATGTGATTGTTGTTCAGCAGCAAGATGGGACTTTCCGTAGCACTCCATGGTACGTGAGGTTTGGTAAATTTCAGGGAGTTCTAAAGGGCGCGGAGAAGATTGTTGGCATAAATGTTAACGGGGTCGATGCCAATTTCCACATGTACCTTGATAACTCGGGAGAAGCATTTTTTCTCAAGGAGGTTGATTGCAGTAAGGAATGTGATATAAAGGATTCGGATTGTGTGGATGTTACAACAGATGGTTGCAATGTGTATGTTGATGATAGTATCAAGCAATATAATGGGAAAGAGGTTGAAATGCCTAGACTTGAGCATACCATGTCTGATTCTGCCATGGTTCAGTTGCGAGAAGAATGTCAGTCCTCCAATAAACGACAAATTGAGAGATCTGAATCCGAGGGCGACAGAAGATTTTATGAAATCCAAAATGAGGAGTCCATGTTAGATGAAGTAGAATCTCTAGCTTCCGAATCAGAAGTGATCTTGGTGAGTGTGGATGGACATGTATTGACAGCTCCGGTATCTGGATCAGAAGATGAGGTCGAAAATGTGCAGACAAACTCACCTGAATTTCATCCAGGTCCTGGTGATGGGCCTGATATTGTTGAAGACAACGAAGAGTTGTGTTCAAGTGATGATGCATGGGCTGCTGTTTGTAGTAGTAAGATGGATGCATCTAAGTCTAGCAGTGATATGCATATTGCTTGCAGCACTATACACGAAGACACTAATGCTACAGGTAGCAAGATTGAGGTTTGTGAAGGTGAGGGCGAGGGCGAGGGTGAACAGGTCTATCAAGCTCAAGAAACACAAAATGTTGTGGACCATGAAGCAGATATTCTCACACAGAAAAGTGCGGAAGTGGATACTCATGATGTCTGCAGCAGCACAAAAGATGATATTCGTGAAGTTTGTGAAGGTGAGGATGAACCAGTCCATCAAGCTCAAGAAACAGAAAATGCCATGAACCAGGAAGCAGATATTCGTTCACAGATAAGCCCAGAAGAGGATGCTAGTAATGTTTGCAGTAGTACAGAAGATGATATCAATGCTATAATAAACAACATTGAAGTTTGTGAAGGCGAGGATGAACAAACCCATCAAGCTCAAGAAACAGAAAATATTATGAACCGGGAAGAAGATATTTGCTCTAAGAGAAGCCCAGAAGGGGATGCTCGTAATGTTTGCAGAAACACAGAAGATGGCATCAATGTTATAAGAAATACCATTGAAGTTCGTGAAGGCGGGGATGAACCAGTCCATCAAGCTCAAGAAACAGAAAATATTGTGAACCAGGAAGCAGATACTCGCTCACAGAGAAGCCCAGAAAGGGATGCTTGTAATGTTTGCAGCAGCGCAGAAGATGACATCAATGCTATAAGAAACAACACTGAACTTTGGGGAGGCGAGGATGAACCAATCTATCAAGCTCAAGAAACAGAAAATGTGGTGAACCAGGAAGCAGATGTTTGCTCACAAAGAAGCTCAGAAGGTGATGATCGTAATGTTCGCAGCGTTACAAAAGATGACATCAATGATTTAAGAAACAAGATTGAAGTTTGTGAAGGTGAGGATAAACCAGTCCATCAAGCTCAAGAAACAGAAAATGTTGAGAACCAGGAAGCAGATATTCACTCACAGAGAAGCGCCGAAGGGGATACTCAGAATGTTTGCAGTAGTGCAAAAGATTACACTAATGCCATAGATAACAAGATTGAAGTTTGTGAAGGCGAGGGTGAACAGGTCCATCAACTTCAAGAAACACACAATGTCGTGAACCAGGGAGATGATCTAACAGAAAGAAGTGAGGAGGAATTGGCTGCTATTAAGAAGGCAGAAGCTTTCAGAAGCTCCGTGGTGTTACCAGCATTGGTTACGAAGGTTCAAAATACTCACAAGGTGCAAGAGAAATCCAAGGACAGATGCGCTACTGAATCCAGAAATAGTGACGAGCTATCTGCATCCCCCTCATGTGGTTATAGTTCTACCGGCGACAGTGTATCACCAGAATTACACACTGCAATCGGACCAATTCCTCTAACTGCATTTGGAAGAGAACATGTTGATTCTGACAGCACATATGCTCATTCTGTTTTCAACGATCCGATTCAAGGGATAGACTATGCTCATTCGAGCATAAGTAAGGGTCTATCCTTACTATGATTTTAGTCATGGACTGCTCTTTTGTTGCTTCTTATAGGGAAGTCATCTTCTTCTTTTTTCATATTAACTTGCAGGATTCGAGATCTCATTATGTGGGAGTGAAATTCGTCCTGGAATGGGGTTGGTTGCTGCTGCAGCAGCTTTTGATGCTCATCGTGTATCTCGGGAGGAATTTAGAAACTTTGCAGAATCAGTTACTAAGAACGAAGATCTAATTGTTAGATTTGGAGACAGATATTTGACGTGGCAAAAAGCAGCTCCTATTGTTCTTGGAATGGCTGCATTTGGTTTGGAATTACCTGCTGAGGTCCAAGATGAGATTCCTGTCAAAGAGGTGGAAACAGGAAATTCAAAGGATGATGATTCTGAAATGAACTCCTCTTCCTTGAGGCGGTGGAGGCTTTGGAAAATTCCATTTAGAAGGGTCAAAACACTTGAACACGCTAGCAGTAACTCGTCCAATGAGGATATATTTGTTGATTCTGTATCTGGCTTACAAGCCACACATGGAGAACTATTTCCACTGTCTCCTCACAGTGACGAGTCTCCTCTTCATCAGTTTATCAGAACAAATGTCCCCTCTAATGAGCAGATAGAATCTCTGAATCTTAAAGAAGGTCAAAATATGATAACATTTAGCTTCTCTACCAGAGTTCTTGGAATGCAGCAGGTTTGCCAATCATTTGCATTTCAACCATGCAATTGGAATGTAACATTTGTAGAGTTGAGTTGTAACTAATTTCGTACTAAGTGACAACAGGTTGATGCTCATATTTATTTGTGGATGTGGGATGCTCGTATAGTAATCTCAGATGTTGATGGGACAATTACCAAGTAAGACTTGTGGACTTGTCATATAAATTAAGCTGCTTAAATATGCTAGTCTCTGCAACTTTTTTGAACTCGTGAGGATGCTGTCGTACTCTGATATTTTTTCCATTTCCATCTTCTGTTCATTTTGAATTGTTCACAGTCAGAAGTCCAGCCGTCTAATTGTTTATGCATGTTTTTTTTCAGCTGAATATATAATTTTTATGAATAAAAAGTAATAACGGAGTTTGTGCATGTTATTGCAGTTCTTACATCTATACTGAGTACTGAGGGATCTTGTTTGAGTTTTTGTATTGTATGCCATATCATGACCTGAACTGAAAAATGACATAGCATGTTGGAGCAATGATTTGTTATGGTGGTCATGACTGCAGTTGTCGCGTATTTATGCAATAACATAATCTAGAAACTCCCGTGTTCAGAACTCTAATATCTCAAACTTTCAACTTAGAGAATTGTTTAGAGAAAGGAATAAACTTGCATTGCTGGTAATATGAGAAGTTGTCAACAATAAGCATTGCGTTCAAGGTGTATATTTGTCTTTTTGGAGTGATTTTGGGGGTTCTCTTTGTTTATCTTCATGGTATAAGTGATCATTGAATGTAACTATTTTTAGAATGGGAAAAACTAGATTCATGTGCATAGACCTGTCTGTACTCTTCCGTGCACCCGTCCAAGATGCTGTATTTGATTAATGGTGGTTGCTATATTCGATCGAACCATTTGTGACCATGGATTTTTCAGAATTGGAGAACTTTATTTATTTATTGAATCGTAGATGAAGACATTGGTCTTATGATGCTGCAGCCTAATTTGATTAATAGAAAAAATCTTTGCCTTTGGGTGCCTAAAGTGAAATAGATTTAATGTTATTGGTGCCTCATCCAGATGCATGGTTTTCAGGTCTGATGTTCTAGGTCAATTCATGCCTTTAGTTGGAAAAGATTGGTCGCAATCTGGGGTTGCTCAACTTTTTTCGGCTATCAAGGTATTTCTTTTTGTGTAACCTTCACTTTCCAGAGTTGTCAGTGAATTATGAAAACCCAAGAAACTGGATTGATAACTCAGTCTTATAATTTGAAATGCTATGTATTTATCTGTCTGTATAAAATATAATTGTATAATTGATGAATACTTTATAAAGAATTACAATTCCCTTGTACATGGAACAATAGTAAATAAACTAAATAAGAAAACTTAATACTGAGAGGGAAAAGTAAACTCGAATACTAATACTCTAATATTATTCCCTTATACTTGGAGTGTGCATTGCCTTCTTCCCTGTTTAGCATGTAAAGTAGCAATTCTACGTTGTGAAGTATCTATTTAATTCACAATTTTGATTAAATTCACATCTATGTCTTTTTACTCTATAAGCTAATGAACCAAGCTGCTTCTTATAGCAATCTGGTTTCATCCAAGACTTGATGTCATTTTATTAAAAACTGTACGGTGCAGGAAAATGGATATCAACTTCTGTTTTTGAGTGCCCGTGCAATCGTTCAGGCATATCTGACTAGAAGTTTCTTGCTTAACCTGAAACAGGTACGAGTAGCTTAGTTTTTGTATGCTTATTTACTTAATAAAACATTAGGCTTTTGGTTTCTTATAACTACCAAAACTAAGAAATGCCAAAGATCATAGAACAAGTCCACTGGAAAAAACGTGGCTTAGTATTTTTGCATATTGAAAGTTTTTAACTTGGTGGATGTTTTCTTTTAATTTGTCTTGAATTAGTCTTTTTTAGCATTAAGATTGTAGCATTGGTACTGTTAATAAAGGCATTAGTGAAATCTGTAACTACTGTACATGCAGGATGGAAAAGCTTTACCAAATGGACCAGTTGTTATTTCCCCCGATGGATTGTTTCCCTCCTTGTTCCGGGAAGGTGAATTGTAAATCATAAAAAAAATCTGTTGCCCGTAGTTTTCTTATTTCTAAAACACTTCTTTTCCCTTCATATTTCATTAACTTCATTGACACGTTAATTGGGTTTATATCTGAGTTATTTTTTCCTTGATCTCAGTGATAAGGAGAGCGCCTCATGAGTTCAAGATTGCATGTTTAGAGGTAAATGCTTAATGACCAAACTTCGTCTCTGGATGAATTAGAGCTCTTTGAGACCAATTAATATCATTCTCTCCAAAAACAAATCTGTGAACTTAGATATCTTTACTTTGCAGGATATAAAAAAACTTTTCCCATCTGATTACAATCCCTTTTATGCGGGTTTTGGAAATAGAGACACTGACGAGCTCAGTTACAGGAAGATTGGGATCCCAAAGGGAAAAATCTTCATTATAAACCCAAAGGTTGACAGCTTTCATTGATATTTCATGTAGCTTACAATTTGGAGACTAAGATAGCTTTCCAACTGAAAATTTCACATAAACCGCAGGGTGAGGTTGCCATCAGCCGTCATTGCGTTGATGTGAAGTCATACACCTCTTTACACACTCTTGTAAATGACATGTTCCCCCCAACTTCATTGGTTGAGCAGGTACGTTACCCATACTAAATTTGCCAATTTAGTCCCTCAGCTTGGAGAACTCGTCAATCTAGTCCTCTAACTTGCAAAAGGCCCACCAATCGGCAAAGGGAGGATTGAATTGGCGTGGTTTTCAGTTCGTGTCTATCTTAGAGTATTCTAAAGCATTCCGATATTCAAACCTCGTGCAGGAAGACTATAACAACTGGAATTATTGGAGAATGCCACTGCCGGAGGTTGATGATATGTAGTTATTTTACCTCCCCACAAAGTATGCTGACACCAGACATTGTCATCGTAACATTCGGCCCTCATCTCTACGTCGAGAACTGATGCTGGTGAGCTCGTTCCAATTTACGTTCTATCAGCACTGATATCTTGTTTTGAGCCAGTTCATCGATCACAAAGCTCACTTGCCACAAAATAAAGGCTCGATTCTTGTTTTATTTGTCTGCATCAGTTTCATTCTTTCAGAATCTATAAAGTAGACATCAAATAAAGATGCATAGGTTGGTAGGAAGGATTGTATTGCATACTTTTCCGAATTTTCATCCCTAGAAGCAAGCGGAGAGCTTAGTGCGGAAAAATGGAAATGTAACTCTGTAATAGATCACACAGCAGCTCTATGGTCATTATGTGGGATGTATTGTTTAATTCATTCAAACATTTTTAAATTGTTGATAGAGATGGAAATGGAAAGTGTAGAACATGTTTGACCATTTATGTGATTTGTCTTTGTATCAGTTGATAGTAACTCATCGTTGCCGGATACTATATTGATTACAAGGGAAATTACAGTTTATTCCTTTCGTTCAAACATGATTAACACTTTACACTATATTTTATCAGCGAAAAGATATTATATTAAAATAAATGAGGTGAGTGGATCCTGAAAAAGGAACCATATGTTACGGTCCCAAAGAGGATCAGGTTATGGGTTGATTTGGATATGTGGGTTCGTCAGAGAGAACACTGATCTCGGGTTCGTTCGAGAGAGCTCCTACCTCCAAGATAACTCTTTATTCAAATATATAATAATATAAATAAAACTGACACTCATCTAAACTAGTGATAGAATAATATTGGAGTTATCCATGAGCTGGACTCCTAACACATACACCCAAACAAAAGAGAAACAAAGGTGCCTGAAAAGGCAAGAAAAATATATTAAAAGACAGACAAAGCTAAGAAACTAAGAAGCAAAAAACACCTAGTACTAGTAGGTGTCTACACTCGAGGCCCGGGCGAGATCGAGAAGCATATTCCTCTACTCGAAATTGGAGCGCAAGGATAATATCATTATGATCTTCACCTTCGTGAGTGTTAGAAACCCACTCTCTTGAGTTGTTTTTATGCTTTGATGATTGAAATGGAATTGAATAACTGAGCACGTTCGCATCTCTGACAAGTTTCTAATTTGTGTTTTGTTGTTCGATTTGTTGGGTTCTAAGGATCCAAATAAGATCAAAAGCAGCAGAAAATAAAATAACTTAGAACCCACCCATGATTGATTTATTTGAACTAGATTAATAGAACTACAAGTTACGAAATCTTATACCATTTCGATTTTGTAGATCAGTCAGGTTTCGGGCCAAATAGCACCCAAATCTGACCTCTAATGGAAAACGCTATTTCACGAGAAAGTGAAGAGGTTTGGCGCTGGTTTCGGGTCATTCGGACTTCAGACCTGGGAGCTATGCATCTCGCAAGTTTCGTCGCCAGATCTAGAAAAAAAACAACTTTGTTTAGAAAAACAAAACAATGGTAAATTCGAACCACCGAGAGCAAATAAAGTGTTTTTCTCTCTAAGGTATCCACACGGGCACACAAGATCCTATATCTAAACTCTCAAACGCCTACTAGAACGCGAGAAAGCTTGAGTGAAAAATTAGGTAGAGTTTCGGTATGGTAAATAATGACTTAATAAAAATCAGCACAAGAGATCTATATTTATAAACTTGGGCTAGGGTTTGGGATCTTGAACCTGCCCATAAAATGGGCTAGGTTCGGTTCCCTTGAAACCCTAGCCGCCACACTTGTGTGGTCGGTTTAGGGTTCTTGGGCCGAACCCTTTTAGAGTTTCGGCCAAGCCTTGACCGACCTCATTTGTGGTAGCCCATGAGGGCTGTAGTGCCTTGGCAGGCCCTCATGGGTTCGGCCATCAAGGCCTGCCACGGTCCAGGCCCAAACCGCGGCCCATTTTATGCTTGGGCCCGTGGCCCAAAACAATAGGTTTTGGCCACGACCCTTTACTAGTATTTACCTGATCTTTGCCTAATTTCTCACAATGTGTACCCTATGTGTGTGACCCTCTAGGCTCATGTCCCATTGGCAGATCGGCGTAAAATTATCATTTTACCCTTTCCATCATAAGTGGCCTCTAGTAAGACATTATGATTATCCAACGTACATGATTATTGGTGATCCGATTTAACCTCATGTCGTCCATGTCACTATCCTTTTATCACTAGGTTGTCCTAATTAATCATAAGACATAGATCCGTCATCCTTATTTAATTAATCATTATTTTTTGATATGTGAGTATGACTGAAAAATGATACCCCGTATCATAAGAATGGTCATGCGTTTTCTTTCAGTCATTCTCATCAAGTGGCCCAAACGGATACCGTTCCCATACCGGAGTACGAGGGATAAATCCCTCAGCTGTCTTTCGTATCACCCACACAACCCGTCCCCAAGTCAATCACAACCGTTATGGTTACTCTATCACAGATAACGTTAGGTTTAGGTCAAACTCAGATATTAATTATACTGTGATCACAAAGACTCCTCGGTCTAAGGATACAATGACAAACTACGACAACTGAATATGCTCATGACAATAACTACGTCGCATATTCAGATCGGGTCTTCCAATATCATTTCCCAAATGATATCTATGATCTGACTCCGGCAATCCTATTGCCAATGATCAGTAGGGTGTGATCATAAAGAGTCATCCTCATACTGGTCTCTTCTGATGAAGCTTAATTGACCAGAGACCTGTTAAGTATAATTCACACAGATCTACAACTCTACTATTAGTAATGACACACTCAATGACATAGATCAAATTATACTTAACATATCATTACAACACAATAGTAATATAATGCCGATTTTGTTTCATTGCTTGTGATGATAAAACTATTACTGACTACTTAGTATTGGACTAGGGCGCAAATCCTACAATCTCCCACTTGCCCCTAGTTCCAACCTAAGTTCTAGTCTATCCCCATACACGTTACATGTCTTGCATGTTTAGGCTGTGAGAAAATCTTCGTCAAGGGGTCGACTGTATTATCACCACTAGCAATCTTGTAGATCTTCTGCTTGTCTCTCAATTGAGAGAATGTCTGCTGAATATTTGTTTGGACTTTCGTGATCTTGGCTCATCAGTCTGTGCTATGGCCATTAGTGTTATCACAAGCGAAGTTAACTAGATTAGATGGATTTGGCATTACATCTAACTTAGCTCCGAACTTCTGATCCATACAGCCTACTTAGCTGCTTTTGAGGCAACTTAATACCCAACTTTCGTTTGCAATAAAATAGTAATGGTAGCTAGCTTGGAATCGTTCCAGCTCGTTAATGCCACCACTCAGTAACAAAACACATAACCAGACTATGATCTCAAAACATCAGTATAGAAACTAGCATCGTCGTATCTTAACGATTTACTATTTATCTATACCCTTAACACTACAGTAAGATATTCTCAGTGCTCTGAACTACATGACGATCTTCTCTGCATTCTAGTGTTTCTCACCAGGGTTATACTAGTATTTACTGGTACATGCTAAGGTAAACAAGACATATGGTCTTGTTCATGCATGAGATATATGATCGACCCATTATACTAAATATATGGTCATCATCTAGTTCAAACATCCCGTCTTTTTAGTGCTTTGACTTAGGCCTAAAATTCTTTTGGAACGATCTCTTCAGATCTTGATCCCCATAACATGTACAACATCCCCTAAGTCATAAATTGTGAAACAATCCATAACCATGCCTTGACATGTTGGGATACGATTTCCAATTATCAGTATGTTTCCAACATACAACACTAGCAAGACACTCCCACTAGCCTTCTTCATGCACAAGGTTCTTCTTCGTCCTTGATAAAGCCGAACTCCTAAACAACTTTATCAAAAAGAAGATTCAACTATGAGAAGTCTACTTCAATCTATAAATGGATTTTAGCAGTTTACAAATCTCTCCAATATTCTTCGGTAAGACACTCCCACTAGAGGCCACGGCCGTGGCGGTGTCGCCCCGTAGCACCCCCGGTCCTGTCACCGGCCTGGCGGCCCGAGAGCCCCAGTCTGGTGACCCAAATAATTCCAAAAATTAAAAAATCCAAATATGTTATTTTTCATAAAAATTCAGTTTTCATGTAGTTCTAAACACAAAAAACCGAAACTAAATCTGAAAAATAAATCTAGCAGGCAAAAAACACCGAAATCAACATGCACACTACGAACTAGTAAGTAAACCGCCTCTGATACAACTGTTGGGTTATAAGGATCCAAATAAGATCAAAAGCAGCATAAAACAAAATAAAATAACTTAGAACCCACCAAGGATCGCTTTACTTGAACTAGATTCATAGAACTACAAATTACGAAATCTTATACCTTTTCAGTTTTGCAGATCAGTCAGGTTTTGGGCAAGATTAGTACCCAAATCCAACCTCTAATGGAAAACTTTATTTCACGAGAAATTGAAGAGTTTTGAATTTATTTTAATCTGGAACTAGTTTAGGGTTATTCGGACTCATACTTGGAGATATGCATCTCGCAAGTTTCGTCGCCAGATCTCAAAAATACAACTTTGTTTAGAAAAACAAAACAATGGTATATTCGAACCACCGAAAGAAAATAAAGTGTTTTGCTCTCTAAGGTATCCACACGGGCACACAAGATTCTAGATCTAAATTCTCAAAAGCCTACTAGAACGTGAGAAAGCTCAAGTGGAAAATTGGGCAGAGTTTCGGTATGGTAAATAATGACTTGATAAAATCAGCACAAGGGGTCTATATTTATAGACTTAGGATAGGGTTTGGGATCTCGAACTTGCCCAAAAAATGGGCTAGGTTCGGTTCCCTCGATACCCTAGCCACCATACTTATGTGGTCGGTTAAGGCTTCTTGGGCCGAATCCTTTTAGAGTTTCGGCCAAGCCCTGGCCGGCCTCATTTGTGGCAGCCCATGAGGGTTTCCATGCATTGGCAGCCCCTGATGGGTTCGGCCATCAAGGCCCGCCACGGTCCGGGCCCAAAGTCCAAAGCTTTGGCGCAAATAGTGGCCCATTTTGTGTTTGGGCCCGTGGCCCAAAAACCTAGGTTTTGGCCACGACCCTTTACTAGTATTTACCTGATCTTTGACTAATTTCCCACAATGTGTACCCTATGTGTGTGACCCTCTAGGCTCATGTCCCGTTGGCAGATCGGCGTAAATTTACCGTTTTACCCTTTCCATCATAAGTGGCCTCTAGTAAGACATTATGATTACCCAATGTACATGATTATCGGTAATCCGATTTAACCTCATGTTGTCCATGTCACTATCCTTTTATCACCAGGTATCCTGATTAATTATAAAGCATAGAGCCGTCATCCTTATTTAATTAATTATTGTTTCTTGATATGTGAGTATGACTGAAAAATGATACCCCGTATCATAAGCATAACCGTGCGTTTCCTTTAACTCATTCTCATCAAGTGGCCCAAATGGATACCCTTCCCATACCGGAGTACGCGGGATTAATCTCTTAGCTGTCTTTCGTATCACCCGTACAACCCGTCCCTAAGCCAATCAAAACCGTTATGGTTACCCTATCACAGATAACATTAGGTTTTGGTCAAACTCGTATATTGATTATACTGTGATCACAAAGACTTCTCGCTCTAATGATACAATGACAAGCTACGACAACTGAATATGCTCATGACAATATCTACATCGCATATTCAGATCGGGTCTTCCAATATCATTTCCCAAATGATATCTATGATCTGACTCCGGCAATCCTATTGTCAATGATCAGTAGAGCGTGATCATAAAGAGCCATCCTCATACTGGTCGCTTCTGATGAAGCTTAATTGACTAGGGACCCGTTAAGTATAATTCACACATATTTACAGTTCTACTATTAGTGATGACACACTCAATGATATAGATCGAATTATACTTAACATATTACTACAACACAATAGTGATATAATGCCGATTTTATTTCATTGCATATGATGATAAAAATATTAATGACTACTTAATATTGAACTAGGGCACAAATCTTACACGATTCACATTGTTCATTGTTTGTATGATTTGTTGTAGAATTGATTTCTAAACTTTTATTTTATATTTCCTTGCTCCACCTTGAAATTCTTAACTACCTACATTTATGCCGACCTCAAGCCCGACACATCTATTCATTGTTTACAGTGCCTGTTGGCTACTACCTCTTCTCGAGATCAATAATTCAGGTCCTAAATTTACGTCTCGATATTACTGCGTAACTGGTACACTATCATGTGCACGGGAAGGGAGAGAGTCATCATGCCTCTAGTGAGGGGATTAACTTTCTGCGTGTCCGTTTTGGAACGTTGCTAGGGAAGTGCAGATATGTATTTATAAAATTGATTATTAACTACAAGTAGTGGCGGATAAAAAACTTTTTCAAACGGGGCAAAACTTCATACTAAAAATTAACTAATAAAAATAATTACTAAATGCATATAACAAAAACTAATTCGAGCTTGATAATTTTTTAGTTGATTTTGAATTTAACTTTCATGTATATGTAAATATGAAGCGACTCAGTTCACGACTTACAAATTCTTATAGGCCGGACTCGAGTTTAATTCGTTTATCAAACGACCCACCCTTACACTTAATCTCAACATAACTTTGCTTAGAAAACTTACAAATTTTCAATAATTAATAAATAATTTAACTAAATTATAATGAATAAAACAGTTTTTCTTAATGAAAATCGAATTTTTTTTAACTAATACACTAATTAGTAAAAAATAATTATAGTTATTAACCAATAAATAAAACGAGAATTAAAGATGTTCCATATAGGTGATGTCAAAAGACCATACCTATTAGAAAAAGTTGAGGCCCAAACATCATTAAAGAAGCACACAACCATAGAAAAAATGTTATTGCTCTTAAGTTTGAACTCATGAACTTGTGGATAAAATATCACACACTTACATTAAACCACACAACCTTTGTACATATACTAGAATTTAAGGGGGACATATCCATTTTCCGGGAAAAATTTCATATGATTTTTTTTCCGAATTACAGGGCCAGGTGACTACAAAGAACATTTTTAAGATAAATTAAGTATTGAGACGTTCCAGACCTACCTTATGTAACGCCCCAAGATCCGGTTCTCCGAATCTTAGTCGTCACGCGATAAAATACAAGTATCGATAATACATATACGAAGATAGATATACGAAATAGTTATGAAACACCTCGAGCGTCCTCGAGTGTATCATAACTATACTCGCACAAAGTCAACACCTTTAGTTTAGGCGTCCCTAACTTAAAGGTGATTGCACAAGTAAGTAAACCAGTTCTAAAACAATTCCATCAAAACATCCTTTGAAAATGAAGCAAGTAACTCATAAATAAATACCATAATGGTGAGGCATAACGCCACCTCACCGAGTGTTTTACAAAATAAAGTAATAAACCGGATAATGAAAAGCAGTAACAAAACAGGTTACGACTCAATAGAGTCTACAACAGCCGACCAAACACCACTGGCAAAGACACGTCGACACGACACGCCCCCAAGCTCCCAGTCAAAAGATCTAAACGCATCCATAACCTGCACAAGTTGTAGGGGTGAACACGCTACCTCCAAGACTCAAACATCGCACATACACAAGATGATAACAATGCAAAAGTAGTTGTATAACATAATTAACTACACCCTAGGGTAACCGATTTCAGCCCAGGGAATCCACCCTTGCCTCGGTTCACCCTCCCTTAGGTAAAGGTAACCGATCTCGATCAAGGGAGTCCACCCTCAACTCGATTCACCTTACACCTAAATAAAGGCAACCGATCACAACTAAGGGAGTCCACCCTCAGCTCGGTTGACCTTTCCCACAAAGATAAAGGTAACCGATCTCGATCAAGGGAATCCACCCTCAACTCGGTTTACTTTACACCTAAATAAAGGTAACCGATCACAACTAAGGGAGTCCACCCTCAGCTCGGTTGACCCTTACCACAAATAAAGGTAACCGATCTCGATCAAGGGAATCCACCCTCAACTCGGTTTACCTTACACACCACCTGTAACACAAGTATCACACCATACTCATGCAGAAAACATACTAGGTGCAAGACGGAATAAATCATCGTCTGAAAAGTAAATAATATAATACCTGGCACAATCCCGTGCATACAATCAATTCAGAGTTATACTAAACTAATTCACCCAACATTATCATGCAAATCTCACTATTCGCATATAATCACACCAAGCATATTCATGCCACTACCATAGTGCCAAATCATGCTCACACGTATATATACACACATATATAATCAAACAAAGGCATCAAGCCATATAGTCTAGGTAGCTATGTCCCCCTACCTTAGGAAAGCTCCACGTACGCTCCTAGCCTCCCGCTCGAGCTATTCACGCCTTGCCTTTCCCGCGAGCGTCAATATCAACTAATAATTATATTCAATAATTAAAAACTCAAACAGACTCCGAAACGAATGCAATAAATTTACAAGTGTACTCCAACAAGTGCCTAACACTTGGACACACTTCAAATTAATCAAAGTAGCCAAAATGGGTCCGGAATGACCCATTTTCCCCGAAACACCCAATCTGCCCGGAAACGAGTTTTTGACCCTCGGGACTCCGAAAATTTCGAAACTTGTTTCTAAACTCCTCATTTAATATTCTAAGACCAATGCAATTAGCGGAATCGAATTCCGACACCCGAGCGTTAAAATACTTCAATTAAAGTTATTGGTGGAAAAACCGTCTTTCACAATTTAAATCCGGAAATTATCAAATACGCAAGTTATCGACTCGGGGGTCACCCGGGACCACCCGAACTCACAAAACCCGAGCCCCGGGCTCGTGGGCCCCACAAAAGCCACCACATTAATTCTCGGGAAACAAAATCGAGCTACGGGATTTACTTCGAATCTGTCCAGAGACAGATTCGGCAGAACAGTCCACTTCCCGGACTTGCAGCTCCAAATCCGTAGCTCGTCTGGAAAACACGTAAACATGAAAGTTGAAGCTCTGCCAGTCCTCTACAAACTTCATGTTTTGCTCGGAACCAAGTTCGAACGGGAACGGCTCCGTCCGGAGCAAAACAGATTGTCCGTCCGGCTGGACAGATTCAGCGGTTCAGTCACTTCCCTGTCCCCTTGATACCTAACCCATCAATCACATCGGTCACCTTTTCCACCAACCGAAAACGGATCAGATTTCCCAAAATCGGACGTTTCGGACCCCGAACGGGCACTTTTATCGAGATTTCAGCAAAATCTCCCGAGTGACTTAAAATGGGCTAACTAAGAATACTGCATCGACCGTTTTGTGATTCGGGACTTAACGAGTCCAGAATCGCCCAAAACGTCCTCGGTTGACTTTTCCAGCGAAAAGTCAACCTAAGTCAACTTTCCCCGAATGGGTCACGAAGTGGTCTTTAGTCGCCCTGAACTTAGCTTGGTCGAAAATAACGTCATCTTATGTCCAAAACAACTCTCGGGGTCAGGTTCAGACTCGATCTGGTCACTATTCAAAAATTTTGAATTTTCCTAGATTTTAGTCTAACTGCCCGGGAGAGGTCCTTACACCTTAACACCCCCTATTGATGTACCCGAGAAGCGAAAGGTGAGAAAAACTGAATTAAAATTAGTCAGACCAATAACTAAAATCATTTAAATTATCCCCTTCTTAAAGGTCATATAAGAATCTTCATCTTTTGCCGGGGACCCTATAAATGTAAACCGTACCCGGAGACTTTTACCATGTAAACCAATCTCTGGATGCTACAGTCAACCTAGGTTGATTGCTATCGTCTCTCTTCCCATATTTTTATCTTAAGTTCAAGCCTACTCAGAAGAACTAGCATTACAATCATGTTTATGTCCTTAACCTATTTCCCTAACAGGCTAGTTAATTACCAAATATATTAATTAATCAATGTACAATCTCCGTTCATCCCCTTACCCCGACTAGGTATTTAGCAACTCATGCATTCATTCGTCATATTCATCACATCTAAATCACAATTCAATATATTCATGCATAAACTGAAATCACAACTCCAAATCATAAAAATAATATTCTTAATCCTCAATTGATTCTCAAAAACTCTTACGATCATCCAAACTCACAATCTCAAACTAAAAATGTAAATGCTATATTATACTATACTACTCAAACATCTTGAAATTCTGTTAAGTAAGAGGGATAAGATGTCGAACACAATGTTGTGACGATTGGTTTGACAACTTTTCCTAATCACAGTTTATGGACTGGTAAATAGTAAAGAAGTAAACATAAGACACACAATATGGTTATCCAGTTCGGTGACTCCACACCTACGTCTGGGGGCACTCTGCCAGTGAAAATGTTTTTACTATTCGATAGTCAATAGTACAACTTCAAGCATCAACTAGCTATCACACAATCTATTGCCCTAAGCTACTATAGATTACACCGTGAACAACCTCGATCAGGGACTCCCCCTGTCTTTGAGATCCTCTCAATTCCACCCTTCGAGCAAGCTTATGCTCGGTTTTGTTATCTTCGACAATATTCTCTTGAGTCTTCAATCACGAATCCAAAACCAAATAGATCACAAACTCATAAATCTCCTCGAGTTTATGTATGTAATCCACAATGCCCTTTCTAAATTGACCAGCCTCTCAATCCGCTAGTCGTACACGGTTAAGAGCTCTGAGAATTTAAGCACAGAGAAAAGGACTGAGTTGCTAAGGGGGTAGCACCTGCTTTTATAGGAACTCAAATTGCCTAATCGGATTCCTTTTCCGATTAGAAAATCCCTTACCGCCTTGCGCTTCTTGCAAGTGGCAAGTTGGTGTCCCCGCCTTCATTAAACCTTGCTTGGGTGTCTCCCTTGCAGCTGGACCTTGCATAATTTACCCATGATCTTTATTCCTTTGCGAGTGGATCTTCTATGATCTAAAACAGAAAGTCTTCGATGTCTTGCCTAATCCTGCGAGTATTATGTCGAGCCAACTGTGTTGCAACATGTTGTCTGACATCTTGACTTTGCACTAAAAAATATGTCAATACTAAATGTAGTAACACCTCTAATTCATGATCTCCACATACTCGAATCCTTCCCTTCAGTCTTTTTCAATGATCCCTCGCTCCTCTCAACGTATAATAATCTCTTCTCCCTCTCTCTATTCTCTAAAAATGCGTATATGGAGATGTATTTTCGAAACCCTAGCCTTTTAGTTAAATAGGAGAGGCAAAACCATTTGAATTTTAAAGTTAGCATGAAAATAGAAACTGTTTTCACCAACCTGCGTGATGGGACTCGACAGCTCAACCTGGCAAGGGAAATCTCCTTCAAAGGCCACAGACTCAGGTTGCTAGATTTACATGAAGCTGCCGGAAAAACCTGCCGGGATGAGCTTGGTCGGTTTCTCAAATGCAAAATGATTTTCTTCAATTTTATAGCCATTTGAGTCTTCTTTAAGTTGAATATAGTTTCAGCTCAATCGGACTTAAGATGAAGTGGTATGTCTTGCGCAACATCAATCAACGGTGCCAGAAAAGTGAATTCAGGCAGCCACTTTGTAACCTAAAAACCTGCAATTTTATTCCTTGGATGAAGAAAGTTTATTTTACAATATTGTAGCTTGTTGAGTACTCTTCAATGTGCTGAACCTTTCGCTCTATTTGGAATCCTGATGATAGAGTTATAGTTTCTGCCAAATTGGTCGACAGATCTGCAAATGGGTTGTGAGCAATTATGAGCCGTTTTCTGTTAATATATCATTTATTGTGGTAATGATATTGTGAGAGGTTTTCAATTCACTATCTTATATTATTAATTCTTTTTAATTCACTATCTTATAAGTTCACTCTCATAGCTTTGGGATTATTCACATTTAGATTAGAACAATTATCATAGATTTATTGACTACTCACTACATCTTCAACATGCACCAATAATATCAAAATCAAATATTTTTTTGTTGTGGTAAACACTGATTAATTTCTGATAAGATTAGCACACAAAGATGAAGAAATTATTTGAGGGTTCCAATCATATAATTTCATGCCCATACAAGAAATTAACCTTAAATATTCGAATTAAATTGGATCTTGCATGATCATGAATTGATCACGAGATCTTATACTAGAATAAAACTAAAGTTTACCTTGATTCAAAATCTCTCTGTTACTAAATAATATTTAGTAACCTCTAAAGAACGCCCACACAGGAAGAGCAATCCGGGGATACTCACAACGACCCTTACTAGAAGATCGAAGCAAGCAAAACAGACGGAGCAAGGAGGAGGAAGGTGGCCGGCGGCTAGGAGAGAGAAAAAGGGGAGCTAGGGTTTTTGGAAAATAATTCCCTTAATTTTCAGATCTGAAAATTATCCTTTTATAACCCATATTTGGACTTTAATTAATTAAAGGCCTTAATGGGCTTAAAGCCAAAATCTTTTAATTAATTGTGTAGAGAAGCCCATTCTGGCTAGGCCCAGTTTAGCTAATTTAATTAAATCTATTTAATTTGATTATAATTAATTAGTCTTGCTAAACCGTTCTTGATTTCAGGTTTAATCCTAAACCGAAATCGGTCTAATCCGGTTTAATCCAAAACCGGATTTTATCTCTCTCATGATTCCTCCATGTGATTCCATCCGTTTTACTCAACCTTTAGTGTGTGACCCTCTAGGATCACGACACGTCGGCGGACTGGTAAAATTACCATTTTACCCTTTCCATCATGAGTGACCTTTAGCAAGACATCATGATTACCCAACGCTTGTGATTATCGAGATTTCGACTTAACCTTGTCGTACATGAATCTATCCTTTTATCCTCTTGATATCTTTGACAACCACGAGGCATAGACAAGTCATCCTCGTTCTATTGTCCTATTTCTTGATTCTGAGTTAACTGAATTATAACTGATACTATGTATCGACTGGCCTAAACTGATATCTGCTCACACGTCCGTATGAGGGATAAATCCTTCAGCGATCCATTGAGTCAACTTATGTAACTTGTGATCGAGCCAATCACAGTCGTTATTGTAACCCTTTTACAGGAGACGTTAGACTGAGTCAAACTCGTCACTCATTACATATTGACCTCAATGGTTCTTCCGTCTGAGGATGTGATTTCATGCGCCGACATATGAGTATGTTCATGACTGTGTCTATGTAACATACTCATGATCGGGTCGTCCTATATCACCCCTGACTGGTGATACTATGACTTAACTCTGGCCCCCTTCTGGCCATGATCAGTAGAGCGTGATCATTTAGAGTTAGCCTCATACCGATCGCTTCTTATGAAGCTATTCTGATCGGGGACTGCTTAAGTAAGATTTTATCTGATCTGTAGATCTACTATTATGTATTGACACATCAATGATACAAATCAAATCATACTTAAGATATTACTACAACACTTAGTAATATGAATGCCGATTTTATTTCAACTAATAATCTTTATTACATGATTAAATTGAAAATACATTGTGCTAGGGCACAAAAACCCAACAGTCTCCCACTTGCCCTAGACCCAATTGGTATTCCAATCTAAACCCATTCCCCTAACATGTTCCTCATGCTTAGGCTACGGTAGTGCCTTAGTTAAGGTGTCAGTTAGATTATCATGCGTTGAAACGTAGCTTATCTCTACTTCGCCTTTATCAATCATCTCTCTGATGATGTGATACTTTCTCTCAACGTGTTTGGTCCGGTTGTGAAATTTGGGCTCTCTAGCAAGTGCTACGGCCCCCGTGTTGTCACACCTTAAGCTCACGGGATCAGACGTTCGCGGCAGTACGTCTAATCTTCTCAAGAAGCTCCTGACCCACACCGCTTCCTTAGCTGCTTCTGACGCAACTATGTATTCCGCCTCATACCGATCGCTTTATATGAAGCTATTTTGATCGAGGACTGCTTAAGTAAGATTTTATCTGATCTGTAGATCTACTATTATGTGTTGACACATCAATGATACAAATCAAATCATACTTAAGATATTAATACAACACTTAATAATATGAATGCCGATTTTATTTCAACTAATAATCTTTATTACATGATTAGATTGAAAATACATTGTGCTAGGGCACAAAAACCCAACAAAAGAATGCTTTAATTTTTGTGGGTTTCCTGTACTGCCAGCAAGAAATAGGCAAGCAATGTGAGTCCAAAAAGAAGCCAAGGGAGAATTATAACTCTTTCTTGTCTGTTTTGGTGACACTTGTAAATATTGTCTGATGAACTTGAAAATTAAACAACTGAAGTCGCATTTAGATGACATCCAACCGATGGTGTTAAATATGCTGGATCCACATGTCATCTCAACAATTATTGGGCCTAAAGCAAAATTTTCAACTGAAGCCTTTCATTTTTTTATAAAAATGAGACGACCAAACAACCTTACATTAATCTAATTATATAAACACATTACGTATTTTAAGGGAAATACTAATACAAAACTAAATAACGATATTAGTTTTCACTTCCTCGTCCAATCTTGCTTGTCAAGCTGCACGCTGGTAACTTCTCTTCATCTCCATAAGACCTGCAAAAGAGAATAAACAATTATAGCTAGATTCTTGTACGAATGATAAAAAGTGAAAAATACCAATTACTTCTTCAAACAATATATCAGTAAAGCATTGATCTATTTAAATCAAATTATATACAATCTCTTCTACAAGAAATTGAAACAAACATAAGATCCAGCTATAATTCAAAAGTAATATAATAGAGTGACAGAATAAACAGCAGTGGAGAGAACAAAATACTAAATATAAATCATCATATATCATTATATCATATATCATAAATCATAAATGATCAAAGTAGAAAGACTGATTAGCAGTAATGAAGAAGATCGAATAAAAGTAGCAGTAAAAAATTAAAAGAGGTTTTCATTCATTTATGAAATTATGATTAAAACAGTAAGACGAGATGTCGAGAACAATGTCAAGAACAATGTTAAGACAATGTTCTTAGCAACTTGTTAGCAAACAGATTCGAACAAACACAAAATAAAACGGTAAACAACAAACAACGACACACAAGATTGTTTACCTAGTTCGGTGCAATCTCACCTACGTCTGGAGGCACTTTGCCAGTGGAAAGGTTTCACTATATGGTAATGAGTCAAAACATACAAGTATCTATGATCATCACACATATCAATACCCTATGATACTATTACTAGTGCAAACTTATCTCAGGGACTCCCCCTGAATCTAAGACTCCGTCTTGATTCCAATCTACGAGTCTCGCACTGCCCAGATGTAACAAGTCGCTGTTATGCACTTGTGCGTGAACCTTCAATCACGCATTCACATAAAACCCACAATCACTCACACTTGATCTTCCGGTTCTGGTAGTGATACACAATCGTCCTCCGGGGAAAACACAACATCTCAGCCCGCCAGTCTTACACGTCTAAGAGCTCTATGTATTCACGGAAGAAACTACAATGAGTTGCGCTCGCTGCTAAAGGTGAAGCCTAAGCTTTTATAGCGGCTGCAAACCTAATTCTAGACCACATTAGGGTTACCGTAATCTTAATCGATTTAGGTTTCCCAAATCATTAACGCCAATATCTTCTCAGAGTCTCTATCACGACAGAAAGCTTTTCAGAATCATGACCCAATCAAGACTTACGAAAAGTTTTGTACACAGCTGGATCTTTCCAATCACAATGTCTCCTATTTAAGGAAACTTTTCAATGCTGCGATCCACAAAATGTCAGGCAGGATGTTGAGACTAACTGCTTGACATTTTTTTTGACTAGATGCTCGACATCTTTCGTATTGCCTAAAAATAAAGCCAATAACAAACGTAACAACAATCTCTCCCTTTGGCTATTTTTTAGGCAGGCATTTCACTTAAGACTTTGATTTGCTTGCATCTAGTCTTGCGCAGTTCACTTCGTCATCTAACTTCTCTCCCTGCTCGCCTCAAAAAATAGACATAAACGACTATACTTTAGGCACAAGAACAGAATATCCGAGGGGAGAGATAGAGCCATAATCAAATAATAAAACATATCGACTTATAACCAAATGGGCTAATGCCCCGAATAAAGTAAAAAAATAGTATTTCGTACAGGCGAGTTAAAATCAGAGTTATGAGTTACACATCACAAAGTAGAGTTTTTTTTATAAATAAACTTAAGAACTTAAGAACTGATCGGTGCTAGACACTTCATCATCACTGGAACCTTTAGCACTGGAATATTCTTCATCGTTCTCTGAGCTGGGACCAGGCATCTTGACAAGCACATGTTCGCAAATCTTCCTCCTTGCGAGTAGATTTTCGATCACCTGCTTCAGACTGGTAACATCAAGTCAATTTTTACAATCTCACTTTTCAGATCTGTGGTTACATCCTCGTGAAAGGCAATAGACACGGGGCTAATGTTAACAGTGTGACTGGAGCTTGCTCTAAGAACTGAGACATTCTTCTTGACAGGAGGTCTGACATTCTGCTTAACAGAAGGTTCCACATTCTCCTCGACAATATCCACATCATGCTTGCCTTCGAACAACTTGTGGCTGATTACAATGTCACCTAGTTTCTTGCCCACTTTTTCAGACTTCAGCAGTACATATGGGTGATGATGAATGAGAATCCCAGAGATGAGGGAGGCAAACCCGATAGGGCGTTTGATAGCGAAAGATCTAGCATGTCTCACAAAGTGATCAATAACAACTTGCCCAAAGTCAAAGGAAGAACCAGTACCTATTTGGAATATCAAGATTGCCAGCTCAGTCTTGACAAGAGAACCATTTGAAGAAGGCGCCCAGTTAGCTAGTCCAATGCGGTATAGTATGGAGTACTTTGAAGATAGGTCCGAGACTGCAATTGATCCCTTGGCTGGCCAGACTTGGTGCTTGTTCCAGGTGATTTCTTTTGCCACTTCATCAAGACTAGGGACATGCCCAGGTTGCACAGATTGTTTTCCCAGAAAAGCATTAACAATTTCAGAGGAAATATCGAACTCCTTTCCTCTAACATATACCTTCTTGACTCAGGATCTTCTAGACGGTCAAATGCTATGGGAAGATTTACCAAAAATTCTTTGACCAACTATTGATAGTAGTGACCTACATTAGTCACAGTCTTGACTAACTATGCTCTTCCCAGTAATTCCATGATAGCAGACATACCCCTTGCTTTAGTGGACAGTTCCTTCTCCGGAAAGATGACTTGGTGGAAGACAAATTTTCACATGTTGGCGGCCTCAACAGTGTGGAAAGAGATGTTATCAGTGGAGACGCTAGGTACATTCTGAGCCACTTTCTGTCCTGTAATTGACTTGACTTCCTTGGGGAGCACAACATCATTTGTCTCCTCATCACTATCCTCATCAAGCAACATTCTAGTAGGTTGTACCACCTTCTTTCCTTTTGAATTCTTCTTCGGCTATTTACTGCCCACATTTTTCTTCTTGTTTGAGGTTTCTGCCTTGTTGGTTACCTCATCCTGTCTTTTTCTATTTTTTTTCTTCTGCCAACAAAGTAACCAGTCATACTTCCTCGTCTCTGAGGACTTTCTTTTTCAAGGATGTTAATACATCCTGTGCAACTTCTTCAGCTACAACAGTTGCACCAACTGGTGGAACCTCTTCTTCTACATTTTCTGCAACTCTGGTAGAAACACCCTCAACTTCTTCAGAAATAATTTTCTCACTGGTCTCAATGGCACCAGTTTCCTCCTTTTCCTCAGCAAAATTATTTGAACCATGTTTTGAAACTTTCCTCTCAGTGGTTTCACCTACCCACCGTCTCATCATTTGTTCCATTATCACCAGCACACTCAATAACATTCTTCTCAACAACATTCCTCACATCTATTGGATCTTCTTCTTCAACTATTTTCTCCAGACCATTAACTTCAACATTCTCTTCGACAACCTTCTACTTACCCATTAAGTTTTCAACTACTCCTTCTTGAGGAGGATCAATATTTTCTAAGAGTGATTCTAATAGATCGCTATTTCTAGAGTTTTCAGCAGTATTAGAAACAATAGATTGGTCAGTACCTTTTTCTTCACCGATAGGGCTCACAGTGGTGATTGGTGGTGAGAGAGGCACGAAGAATTCTCCTCGAACATCATCTTTCAGCGCATGCACCGAGGGTTCCTTTGTTGAGACAGTGGCATCGATAGGCAGACTTCCCTCTCCTCCTCTTACTGGTCCGGTCAAGTCAGACATCGAGAGAGGTTCACTTCCCGACCTAGGTTTTTGCTTGAACTTGGAGGATAAAGAGGCAGGGGGTGCAACAGCCTGAACACCTCCTGCCGGACCATCAGCAGTCTTAGCTGCTGCTAAACCCCGGAATTGTACTCCATGGCGATTTACTTCGCCGGTGTATTCCGTAGTGTCTCTCTTGATAACCTTGGCTTGTGGTCCTTTTCCGATTGTCTTCTTGCCACTCGACCTTTGACTGGCGGTGCTTCTCTTCTTTACCATTGTTGTAGAGGATTGAGATTGAGAGAAGTTTTTCCTCTTTTTTTTTGAAATTCTTCGGGGGTCTATGGTTTGAGAGGAGACAGAAGAAACAACAATAGCACGAATAGAGAGTTCTGTTAGAAGAGTGGTGCAAAGAAAAAAAATTCAAACGTTATATCCTTTGGGCGGACCTCGATATTTGGGCCCATATCGAATCAGTTGGGATTGTGACGTTTTAGAGGGGGTACCAACCTTACAACTCCCCCTCAAATAGTTGCTTGATCACCGATTAATAGGATATCGCTCAAGTGACACTCTCAGGCTCTTAATCAAGTTTGAATCCAAAGTTTGTGTGGAGGAGTCAGCGAGTAGATTTTTGGTATGGAAATGTTTCAGAGCTATCTCCTTGTCTTTGGCTGGTTTTCGAATAAAGTTCTTAAATTTAATATCACTGCCTTTGTTAAAGAGCAATGTCGAAACCTCTTTCTTAACATTTTTCTTGACAACATACGAAACCTTTTGACGAGTGACATTTCCAGTTCTGTTTAGCTTCTTTTCAAGAATCCACTTTGTACCAATGGTACAATCTGAATTAGTCAAGGCACACCCGGAGATATAAGCAGTGTTGGCTCCGTATGATTTTCCTTTCACCCTCCATTCCATCAGTCTAGGTTTTTTAGTGCTAGGATGATAGTGGCTTCGATCTTTCCATTGTGATTTTGAAGATGTCCTCTTGCCATAAAGATGGTAACATTGGGATTTGATCTGTCCTTTCTGTCCACAGTAGTGACATACCCAATGTGGATTATTGGCAGATACCTTGGAAGGAGATTTCATCCTTGCTTCTGTATGGTCGACGTTTGTCGAGAAAGATGTCTTAACATTCTTCGCTTCACCTGCCCTGGCATGTCGAGTAAGACATTCCTTCTCATCAGTTGGGACCTTTTGCGGGACAAACTTGATCTCAGATGTTGAGCCATTGTTATTGTAGCCAAGTCCCTTTGTGTCTCTGGCCTGCTTTCCCATTGACAATATTTTGTCAAGGCTTTCGGTACTTAGGTTCAACATTTTCACCGACTTAGTCATTTGATCAATTTCTCCTTTGAGTCGGGTGACTTCTCGCTTTAGCTCTATGATCGTCTCCAGAAGTCTAGACTTGTCATTTGTAAGAGTGATAATCTGATCAGTTTGTTCGTCTAGAATCTTAGACTCTTCGATCAATTTGATGTACAAGATGCAATAGGTTTCGTTGAGATGATCATCATTCCATTCATCATCCGGTGACAAGTCTTGTATGTTGTCATTAATATTAGCAGAATGATCAGGAATGCAATTTATTTTATCTTCAGGAAAGAAACCATGAAACCCGACTAATGAAACATGAAACTAGTCTAATAAAACCATGAAACTTGACGAAAACATGAAACCACGAACTCATGAAACTGATTTCATGAACGTTCCATGATTAATTGGTATCCGATTCCATCTTCAAAGATATTGAAATTAGAAAATAATATTGAAAGTAATTAATTGTATAAAAATACGTTATACCCTTTGGCTGGTGTCAAATAACCAAAATAAATTCATAATTATATTAATATGCTATTGATAATTGAACGTAAATCCCATTTTATATGGTGATATATGGTTTGCATTGGGTTCACCTCTTCTTATTTTTGTATATGATTGAGAAATAAAAGGAGTAGGCCGGCCCAACACGAATTGGGTTTTGAGGGCGGGTCCGAGGATACCACAAAACGCATCGTAGCGTGGTTCGTACGGCAGTGGCAGTGAGAAATTGTCCGTTGAAGAGTAAGAAGCGAAGCCGAAGGCGAAGGAAGCGAGAGATAAAATGAAAATTAACCTCCACAAATCGAAATGTCTTCTCTTCTCTTCGCCTTCACTCCAAAACAATTCCCATCCATTTTCCTTGCTGCCAAACACCACCGTACCCTAGGTCATGCATACACCGCCGCCGTTGCCATCATCATCGTCACATTCTCTGTGACAAATTAGGCAGGAATTGCTCATATAATCAATCGAGATGGCATAGCATAACTCTTCAATCAGAGAGGGCCTCCGTACGCAATTGAAAGCAATGTCGTGGCTGAGAGCAGCGGTGAACCATGCGATGAACAACGCCAAGGACGGAGGAGAGAGGGCAAAGATCTCCCGCTCCGTCCGCGACGTCGCCAACACCGTCGTCAAGCAGGCGTTAGCCACCCAGGACCGCCCTGTATGAATATTCAATTTAATCTCCATTTCCCCCAATTTTTCTCATCTCCGTTAGGGTTTCCAACTTCGATTTCGCTCTTGATTCCTCTGTGTGTTGTATTGATTTTGTGCAGCACCAGAGAAATTTAAAGAGTTTTAAGCACACCGTCAAGGGATTGGAAGAACTCTCTGTTTCGTGTCGAGGGGCTGAGAGAGTTCTCTTGCTAAGAAGGTGGCTGGTTGCTCTTAAAGAGGTTGAGAAAATAACCAGAAGTGTCCTCGACAATAATACTAATGACTACGGCAGTAGTAGTAGTAACAATGACGATGGCAACTACTCTGATGAGGAGCTTTTGCACGACGAGTCCATAGATCCTCCCAGAAAACCAACTTTGGTAACTTTACTAAGAAACCCACTTGCCAATTACAGTCTGGTTTGTTGAAAATATTGCATCTTTGGATGGGTTTGTGGCAATGTATGCTTCTTTTATTCAAAATGCAATACTTTTCACTGCCCTCTATCAGTTTGGTTGCTTATCAACTATTACGAGTGTGATTATTGACAGATTTACTATTACGACCCTGGTGTTGCGGACGAACCAATGAATTTCCGTGATGTATTTCTTAGTAGTAAAGCTCTTGAAGGCCTCACCTTTTCTATGGTAATTTCCTTTATATGAAGCTCAGATTTCATTATAGTTGTATATGGTAAAACTTTTCATAGTTTATCTCCATGGTGCCCAAGTTCGGACGTGTAAATTGTATAGTTGCAAAAATATATCTAATACGGTACAACTTTTCATAGTATATCCCCATGGAGCACTAGTTCGGACGTGTAAATTGTTTAGTTACGAAAATATAACTAATATGTAGTAAATCATTTGAAGTTGTAGATGTTAATGATTTTGAAGTTAAACTTAACTATCCTCATGTCAAATTGCAATTTAAATTATCTTTCTTACAAACTACAAATAATAACTTTTGAAAGAAAGGAAGCAAACCACTCCATTTTCAATAAGTCATGAGGTGTTAGTACCATAAGCAAACATAAGTTTAAATAGAAAACCAACTTTAGTCATCATTACCTTTTATTTTTCTATAAATGATACCATAGGATTCCAGAGTATTTTGCTTGACACATGGGACAAGAGAACCCGTCACGATTCTTCACCTAAGTAGTGAATCCATGCTGCATATGTTTAGTCTAATAGAGAAATGCACTCTTACAGTTGGACATTGATCAACTATTGTTTCCATAAATGAAGTTTGCATAGATCATTATAAACTCAAGAAGTAGCAGCTGGATGAAGGGTTTAATGTGAACCCGCGGTTACTGATTGGATTCCCATTTGCACATTCTTGCTTTTTCACTTCTTGAATACATGTTCTACAGTGTCCAAACAACTTAATGATGTTCAAATTAAAACCTACCTTAGTAATTAATTGAGTTACATTGTCTTGTTGTATTCTGTTCGGCATTAACCCTACTCTCTTTTTTTCACAATTCAACAAGGAGTGTAAGTGAATTATGGCTGTTTTATTCTTTAAAGGAAACAGAAAAATTGATTCTCAAGCTTGTTTTAACCTATATTGTATATACATATATTATATTGATCTTTTTCCTACCTGAAGCCATTGGAATTCATTGCATTTGGACATGCTTCTCTCAGTTTGGCACTGAATTATTAAATGATATATCAGACCTTATATTTGCTGATCCATGAAGTTTAACCCCTGTTTACTCATTTCAATTACTCAGATTTCGGAAGCACCAAACGAGGAAGAGGTTGCATTGCTACTGGAGATATTTCGGTGATTTGTTCTGTCACTCATTTATATTTCTCTAAATGCTTGATAACAGCTCATGGTTAATTTTGGACTTCAAATTATAGGGGAACATAGCTTTCTTTTAAGGATTTTCTGGCGTCATCTTCATAGTATTTAAATCACATGCAGACTTCTTTTTTGTTTGGTTATATACAGGCTTTGTCTTACCGGAGGAAAGGAAGAACATCGTGCAGTATTGAAGAAAATTCAAGACTTGTCAAAAGCCTTTTCAAGCTACAAAGATGAAGTATTGGTAAGAAAATAAGTGTGCATATATCAGAGTGTAGTTTCATGGGTTAATGTTAGGTCCATGTGTCGAATTGTTAACTATTTTTCACACACCTGTAGTCATAATCATTTGAGATCTTGTACAAATTAGACTATAGAAGTTAGCCCAAGGATTACCCAACAATCTCTACAACTTTCGATTTGTGCATTGGCAGTAAAAGTAAGCAGCTACCTTATAAGTTATTGAGTTCACACGAGTAATTTAACTATGGCCATTGTCAATCAGGGTTACTAAGGTTGCCCCAAATTAGGAAATCCTAAATAGGCAACCTTAGTAACCCTGATTGATAGCCACATTTTTGCCATCTGTAAAATTCAAAGGTTTATTAATATTCATTTCTTCTAATTTAGTGAGAGCACCCTCTTATATAGAGGGAGAGTACATATACTAATTAATCAGGAAACTAGCTAATATCAGGAAATAGCCTAAACAGTAACAATAGGCAACCTCTAAGTTAGAAGACATTAAATAGGAAATACTTCAAACACCTTTGATATGTACCTCTTCAGGATCTAACTTTCTGCCCTAATCTTATATGTTGTTCATTACACAAAAAGTTGAAACATGATTACATACTTTAAACGGTGCAAATAAAGATGGAACTGTAGTTTAATGAACATTTGGTACCATTCCCCCTTTTCTCTCTCTACAGGTGAAGCGGGAAGAATTACTCCGATATGCCCAAAGTGCAATTTCAGGGCTGAAAGTAAATGCTGATATCGAAAGGTGGTTTCACCAACCCTTTGTATTACTACACCATACTAAGAAAGTCTTAGATACAGGATATACAATTTTGATTTTTGTACAGCAATTACATGTTTAAGCAGTAAATTTTAAAAATAAAGGTTGTAAACTGTGTAGTTTATCTAAAACATGGGGTCAGTCTTCTTCTAATTAACGGCATCCCCTTTTTGTTATGTTCTCTCCTATCAGGATAGATTTTGAAGCCTGCAATATGAAAGAGACACTTGATAAAATGATGAGTGTTGCACTTCCTTCAAATGACGGCCCTGCAAAGTTATCTGAAGGAACCATTGTTTCAACATTAGAGGTGAGCTTCATTTTGATTTTCAAAAATACACTGGTATGCATTCATACGTTAAGTTCATTCAGACACATTTATTTGTATCTATTTTTTCACGTTCTGACAGTAACATCATTTTCAATATGTACTGGTTGAAGAAAACGTGAGCTTAAAATGTGATGTTTCTAGGATTTCATTCAGTATAAATATTACTTGTGGCATGTGCCATGAATGTTGTACTGAAAGTTTTTCTTTAACATTTGCTTAATTCTGGAGGTCACTATTATGTTGAAATACGTTAGTTCTTAGGAATCTTAACCATTATAGCTTTCAAAATATTAAGTACACGTTTTTTTTTTCATTCTGTCGATGGTAATGATATTTTTCGCAATTTTGTCCAATCCATAATTCAAAGACATCTGGCACATTTACAAATATTCTGGTTTGAAACAAAAGTTTACTGTCCATGCAAGTCGTGTGTGGTAATTATAACTCCAACAATGTTTTTTATGGATGGTGCAGTTAGAAAGATAATCAATAATATAAATGTTTCAGAAAAACAATCCTTTCTCCAGGAAGAAGTTATTAACATTACACAGAAAATATTTATCTGGTACAACCAAATGTTAGAAAAGGAATGATGTTACCAACAACATTTTTTGGTGGGAACTCTGAAACCAATGGAGCATCAAGTCATATCTTAACTGCTACTCTTTTTTATATCCCTATCATCATGATATTGAATTTCTTCCTGATGTGAGGCATGAGCCAAATGTTTTGTTTGTCAATTATGACATGCTGAAGCTGACTACATTTACAGGATCTAAGAGAAGCACGGATGCAAATTCGATTATTATTTGAGTTAAAGGATCTCTTACTAAAGAAGAAATCTTTAAGCACCGGGGACTCTCCACAGCTTCATGCTGAAAAGGTTTGATCCCCTTATGATGTCACTATTTTTTCTTCATTTGACAAGCAAATGATAATTTATACATAATTTTCATGTGCTTATCGCTCTGGAAGATGTAGAGGCCAAAACAGGCCTCGTGAGCCTGTCCAGGCGCTTTATCTCTTTTCTCACGCTTCTTTTTGTTCTTCTTTTTCTTTTCTCTTTTTGTTGGTGTTTATGGCTTCTTTTGCTTCCCTCTTGGAAGCGTTTGCAAGCTTTCATCAATAAAATCTATCTATTCGCTGATAAAAAAAACTTCTAAATAGAAAATGAGATGCTTATTTTGGGAAGAAAAAAGTATAACTTACAACTCTTCAAAAGAGTTATGAACCATATTCACAGTTTCTTACTGTTCAAAATCCAAAAAATAGCTTCAGCAATTCATGATATGGACCACGATTTGAAAACCATGCTCATGACAGCAATGGGTCTTAGTCCCATTTGTTTGAGACTGGAGTTGATAGTTTGTGTAATGAGAATGGTCTTGTTCCAATTTTTCCAAGTCATTTTGTGGTTGCTGCTAATCTATGAACAATTTTACTACAGGTTGATAAATTAAAAATTCTCTCAGAATCTCTAGTGAGCTCAACATCGAAAGCTGAAACTCGTATTTTAGACCACAGGTGCAAGATAGCCTCCCAAAATCAATTTCTTGGATGTGTTTGTACTGTGCCTGTTCATTCATTCATTCATGATATCGGCATAAATTCTCTGGCATAGGAATATAGATGAACATATACATGTGACAGTTTTACGCTAGGGGCTCCCTCTTCATAGTTGTAAATAAAACACATGCGATACTTGTTGTAGTTCAGCTGCCAAAAACTTGCCTTAAGGGGTGTGTTTTCATGTGCAATTTTGTAGTCACAAACATAATAAGTGAACATGTTGTACTTTCTGTAGTTCTTGCCATCTGCTCATCAAGTCAAGTAATTGTACATTTCAATTTAATAAAGATGTGCTCTTCTACATATGATTATTTCTTGATATTTACTTGTCTGATATGAAATGTCAAATATAAATGAGCGTTGTTTATTATAAATATTTTTGCTGCTCCTTATGACTCGTTCTTCCATTTTTGAGAACGAAACATTCTTATTCTTTCTTCTCAAATTTTATACAGATCAGAGCGAGATGATGCAGTCAAATTTCGTAAGGCCAAAGTTGAAGAAGTTGTTCTTATTGAGAAGGTATACTCCCCCCTAAGAAGCTGTTCTTGGTTTGATATTGCACGTCCATCGTTAAATATATGCTGGCAATTGCAGGATTTGGTAGTTGAAATTCTAGAACTTGAGAAACAAAGGACTGGACTTGAAGATAGATTACAAAAGGTTTTTACTTCGTCCAGCTTTTAATTTGCAATGTCAGTTCTGTTTAGTTCTTTCCATTATCATTAGTCCACGGTGTGTATGCATGTGTAGTTTTATTTTCATAAAATCCGAACATTTGGTACAGGTAAATACGTTGTTGGCTAACGCTTGTGCGCGCCTTAACAATGCAAGGGAAGAAAGAGAGCAGTATGAGGATGCTAATAGCCAGATTTTTATACAGTTGAAAATGAAGGTGCCAATCCTATGTGCTGTGAAGTTTGATATATTAAGACAAATTTACAGTGTTACCCTCAACACATACTATAAGTTTAAGAGGATCTTTAAATCATCAGTGCATCTTGCTCAGTAATTGTTTGGCCATAGGAAGATGAGCTTGGAAGATCAGTTGGTTCGTGTAAAGCAGAAGCAGATGCTGTCAATTCATGTATACAATTTTTGGAAGATACTTGGTCTCTTCAGTCCTCTTACACGCAACGGAAAGAGAAACAGGCCAAGTATGTAGATCTTTTTAACGTCTTTGTCATACATTCAATCGAGGCACGTGATGGGACTAACAGCTCATGAATATGGCTCTATGTATCTTTTACTTTGTCTTTTATTGGACATTCTCGTAATGTATTTAAAATTTGCAATATCTGATTTACTTTTTTATCTATTCAAGCGGTGATCTGGAGAGATATGGAGATTATTTTGTGAAATTAGTCATCCATCTCCTATCTAGCTACAAGGTGCGAAACAGCTCGTTGTTAAATAGTTTATTCAGATGAAATGCTACTCTTCCTAATTCTTTTCGGTTGGCCAGTGACTATGACATTTATATTTGTGATCAGGAAGAGCTTGGATGTTCCATCACTCGATTTAGAGTAGTTGTGGAGAACTTGCGTTCAATTCACAGGTATTGCAATTCCCCGCTTTGGAATTGGCATACTTATGTTGCAGTTGAACTGGGAATGAAATTGTTGTTCCATTGCAGGACAGAAGTATCACAAACCATGCGTGATGAAAGTGGGGAAAAAATAAATGCATCCGTGGAAGATCTTGAAGATGAATATCTTCAAGCAGAGACCCAGGTGTGATGATTTTTCATGCTTGCCCTCAGTATAGTCTCTCGCACAATTTCAGACGTGCTTCAAAGTTAAATGTGTGTGTTTCCGTTCCCCTTTTCATTTCTTTGTCAGTTTAAAACTACCTTTGGTGTAGTGGAATCCATGAAGAAGAAGTTCTACAGCCAAAACTGTGGCATGTTCAGGTACAAAAATATTTCCTCTATTTCACGTGTACAAGAATTTACCATACTAGTTACTAAACCCGTGTCTGTAAAATGGGGCATGGTGTTCTTGATCCAGGAAAGACGAAGAAAAGGTTGAAGAACTATTTCAGGCACTTCAAATTATTAAAGAAGAATTTGAATCCATTGAGAGGCCCCCAACCCCAACCTTAGAGAGTCCTAGTGCCGCTTCAGGTCCGCCATCCGGCAGTAGAACCCCGAGGAGTCCAGGTCTTGTTTCTGGACCACCCACTGATACTCCCGGGTCTGAGCAAGGCGATAAAATCAAGTCCTCATCGAACCAGAGTGATATGACACTATTAGCCGCGAAGGCAGAACTGGAAAAATCAGAATCAGAACTAGAACCTGTGAAGATCATGGACAACGAATCTCAATTGAGTTCATCTCCGTTTTCTCCACAATACACCGCACTTCCCACATTGGAGGAGCAAACAAACATAACTGACCCTTCCCCAGACACCTTGACGGAAGAAGGGGTTTTGACATCTGCTGAGGTTCCAAAACCAGAGAAAGAAGCAAAACCCGAGTCTTCTTCAGCCAAGAGTGATGATAATAAGGCATTGAAGAAGGAGGAAGCATCATCAGACTCGGACTCAAACTCCAGGACCGGGAAGGATGGTAAAGAAAGGTTGACAGAAGAGACTGGTGGTGAGGCGCATCAGTCCATAATCACTGGACAATACAGTTCCATGGAGACTACTACGCCAACCCGAGAGGATATAACCAAATCTTTGTCTGTTGAAAGCGAGAAGGCAATGGCAGTGAAAACCCGGGAAGATTAACGAGGAAAGGTCAGCAAGATAGTAGCAGGCTTTAGCGTAGTCTTAGCTACTTCATTGCATTATGTAAGGACAGTACACTACTAACACCTTGAGTTGTTCCGCAAAACTTGAAGAGTTTTCTGTTGTAATGTAATTTTATTCATTATTTGTGGAACAATTGAATGAAAATCCACCATTCAGTGTTACTGTTTGTTATTCGTTGGTGAATCAGTTTATGAGGCTAGCGAGTGCTTATGATTGATATTTGTCCCTTTTTGATGGCATAAATCATAATTGTTATTTTTCATATAATGTTCACCTATAACATCATTTTTGTTTGAGTTCTTATTCAAAACACTTTTTAGTCTTATCTCTTACAGATCAGATCTTGCAGCACTGCTTCATACAATAATTGTCAAAGTTAGATCACAAGTCCAAGTCTTGAATAGATCCATTCCTCTTCTTTCATTTTCTCATCTCTGCTTTGATAGATTGGGCATTTTGTTTCTTCTGTTGGAACTTTGAATACAAACAACAATTATTATAAACAATGCATTTTTGCTATGCTGAACTTGTTCATTTGATATTTTTATTACAATTGGAATACTCCTTTTTATATAATATTGCATGTGTTTATTCTAACACTCCCCTAAAGTTGCACCATATAAATTGTGACATTCCAGTTGATCCCTAAAAGCTACAAAGTTGGCAATAATACAACTTAAGATAATCTTCTCTTATTAGATGGAAAGAGAGTCAGATTCCCTATTCTGTATACTTGGTAATCTCGTGAAACATGAGATTTGACGCAATGTATAAATCTGTTTGATTATCAAATATTATCTTAACTAGTGTGGGGCTCCGCACATTGCGTGGTGCTACCCGTAAAAATTCATTATACATCACAATTTTTAAGAAGATCTAAATATTTTTCGTTTCGCTTCAAACCTCCAGATAGATTGGGCCGCCTTGAAATCCATAAATGTTCTGAATGTCTCAAGATGTCAAGAAATATTTTAATTTCCAGAAGGTCTCAAATGTCCTCAAAGTACCAAATGTCCCAAAACGTCCCAAAAGTACCGAATGTCCCAAAATGTTCATAATGTCCTGAAAAAGCCCGAATGTCTCAAAATTTCATGAATGTCCTGAAAGTCCAAAAATACCCTGAAATATTCCGAAAAGGTTCATAATGTCTAAAAGATCTTATAATTATTCAAGCCACACATTTATACAGATTTTTCAATTGATCAATCTCAAGATGTCCTGAAATATTCTAAATTTCACGAAGGTCTCAAATGTCCTTGAAGTACATGTCCCAAAAAGTTCATAATGTTCCAAGGTCCCAAAATGTAAAGAAATGTTCATAATGTCTCGAAAATTCTCGAATGTATCAAAATTTTACGAAACACTTGTTTTGCATGATTCAGACCAGATTCGATTAATAGTTCGACACCCATTTAGTCCAATTAAGCCATACATGATTAAGACCAGATTCAATTGATGGTTACACTCTCTTTAAACCAGCTTTTAGGGTTTTCTCAATTTTGTTGTGCTTCTAGATATTTTTTACCGGCCCTCTTGGCCTTGCATTGTAAATCTTTTTCATGTCAATTTAATTTTTTGCCGATAAAAAAAACAATAGAGAAGTGGTTGAAGGTCATGAGATCAGGATACCATTTACTAAACAAAGATTGTAACCATATTATTAAGGGATTATTCTAGGTGGCTACCCCTTGAATTGTTCATTTTTGAGGTGGGTACACCTAGAATTTTTTTTCCCATATGGGTACTTAAGTTTTGAAAATTTTCACTCTGCACCTCTCCGGCCAATTCCGTTAGTTTTTAACATTTTTGACTTGTTATATGACTAAAATACCCTTAAGGATTAAATGAATTATTAACATTTGATTAAAAAGACTAAAATGCCCTCACATATACTTCTAATTTTCAAACATGTCATTCACACACTCTTCCCTCTCTTCAAACACATCCCTCTTTTCCTTCTTCAAATAATACGGTCAATTCTCTTATAACTCATTTAACCCTTAAGGTTATCTTAGTCATTTCACAAGTCAAAAATGTTTAAAACTAACAGAATTTGACGGAGATGTGCAAAGTGAAAATTTTGGAAAAACTTAGGTATACCCATCTGAAAAAAATATTTTAGGTGTACCCATTTGAAAAACAGACAAATTCTAAGAGTAGCCACCTGAAATTATCCCTATTATTTAACCAAGACAATTAAACAATTTAAAGCAAACAATAAACATTAATAATATTTCCCCCCACCCCACCCCGACAGGACCATATATTATCTGATTTCCCCCCGAACACATATAGATAAATAAATGAAAATTTCAATAATATACCATTAAATAAATGGAAAATCAAGTAGAACATCCTCTCCAAAAAAAAGTAGAACATTCTCTCCAAAAAAAGAAGTTGAACATAAATTCATGCCATTTTTTTCTCACATTCATGTTCATGCTAATATATGTGAATAATTTATCATACATAAATTAAAAGTAAAAAAAAATTCTTCTTGTGTAACAAGATTCAATTATAGCTTAGAATGATTAAAGAAAAAATAGTATAACTTACAAATGTAAAATTGTTAAGTTGAAAAGTGGTTGTCGTCAATAGGGAGAATTAACTAAGAGACAAATTTAAATATACCATATGCTTGTAATTCTTCTAAAGACAAACAGTTCCTAATTAATAAGAAACAATTGTATTATCAAGTAATCCATGTCAAAAAACAAAAATACAAACAATATCCAAAATAAATTGGGATAAATGTGATCAATGTATGCTTTAAATATCCAAAATTAAGTGTGATGATACATATTGTGAAAAAAATATGCAATTAAAACTATGGAAAGGACAGAACATGATAAAGTCTCTGACTTGGGATCGAGTTATGGGACTTGTATAACTGGTATGCTAATTGCATACCACATTATAGATGGTGAGTCGAGCTTCCTATCACGCCTTATATTTGTCAGTTAGAGTTTATTAGTGGGAACCAAACACTCATAAGTATATGACTTTATTTTGATCAACTTTTGCAACACGATCAAAATTATCTCCCAATCTCAATAACTCCCAAATCAAATGCTAAACCCAAATATTAATTAAAAGTATAAACTATAATTGTTTTGAGAGGATTGTACTTATATCCCAACACTACAAAATGTTGCAGTCTTGAACTAGACTACTAGCAGAACATGTGTATTTCAAACATGAGTAACAGTGGGGAAGTTATGCAACTTTTAAAAATGGTAATCACGTTTAAACAAAAACAACAAGTTCCACTACTTAATAGTGATGAATAGAAATATCACGAATTACAAAAAAAACGTAATGAGATCCATTATTAGTTGTCTTTTATATAAAATTGAATAATTTGTAACAAAACAAGATATTTCAGCAAGTTATGCACAAATTAGTATACGAACTATCTGTGAAGCCAAATGTCAAGGTACATGGAATTTTGGCAATTCGCAATGTGGACCAAAAAGTGGTCATTTGCTTATAAGTAGCAATCTAATAAAGCCAGACTAAAACAAGATAATCCGGGTTAGAACTAACAAGTTAAACCAATGCAATGTTGCTCTCCCCACCTGGAGGTTTCCGTGCTCCACGTAAGTTCTCGCGAGACTCTGTCTTTCTATCGACAAATATGTTACCTACTAATTTCATGCAGTTTTGAGCTCAATAGTTTCTCAGCAGATGATGGCACATCGCCACCATTGAAAATGTCATTTCCAGACAGATGGGCAAACTTCTGATTATTATTTTTTGTTGTCTTTTTCACTGGTTCCTCTGCAGACATGATATTGTGCATCGGAATAATAGCTGTCTATTTTACTTTATATATATATATATATATATATATATATATATATATATATATATATAAAGTAAAACATACAACTATATTCCTAGGACCTGACCATATGCAATCTCTAACTTCTAAGTGACATCAATACGTCTCATTGTAGAGGTTATTTGAATGAATCGAATGAATCCATTCATGGTCACAAATCGGTGCATCAACTAAAGCCCGACTGAACCAACACCAAAACAAAAGTTCTTTTTCTTTCCATTCCCCCAATTCGAAACAACCAACATGAAAGTAGAGGTAAAAACTACCAGTTAGTCAATGCGAATCAGAGGACTCACACGAAATGAACTAAACCCTACAAACACATTTATGATCAAACCAAAATGAGCAACGCAAAGCAAATTAACCATCTATAATATAAACATGTGCTATTCAATTCAATTCAATTTTCTTTATTTCTTTTCCTTTCAAATTCCATAAGATTATGAGCAGTAAATCTTTGCAAGAACTTTCTAATCAAATTAAACATTAATATCATGATGTACAAGAAATTAAAAATCATATAATTTCTCATTCAAATGTAATGTTCAAAGGCAAATACTATCTGCAATAAATTAATATTTGTAGAATTCTAAACAATATGTAATATGAAATCATTACAAAATGTCATCCACCTCAAATAATCAATGACACCGTCTCATTTTGTAAAACAAATCGTCTTTCTTAGACCATACACATTCAAAGCGAACAAAGATACATTACCAACACTGATATGACATCCCTACACACAGCTTAACATAATTTAAACCCTTCCTAACAATTATTGCACAAGATATTATAGAAAACACCAAGAAAATCCATCCGGAGCCAGGTTAAATCAAACCAAAAGACAAAAACACCATAACAAACTAAACACACCAACTTTCTCTCTCAACCCTAGTAATAAAAACAAACATAGCAAAATAGAAGATCACAAAAAAAACATTTTGTGCCCTCTTTTTCCAACGGTTATAACTTTTTCGGTAACCAAACAAACACAAATTTATAGAGAAGGCCAACACATGTTTCATTAATCAACACATTTTCTATGTTGAAATAGATAGTGCCAACTAAAATGTGAAGCAAAACACAAGTCCACAACATATTATACGTAAAATCAAGTAAACAATGAAAGGAAAATAAAACTAAGAACAATAAGCAACTACGAAAGAAGACAATTCAATTCAAGATGGAAATGTCTTATGCTTCTACAATGAACAATCATAACCCATATTAAATACTACACCACATAAACCTACAAGGCATACGACATATAGTACAAATATGAACTAAAACTTCATTTGGGGCAATCCATATCCTGTAAGTAACGAACAAAAAGCTAGACCAGACAGTTATTCTTAACTGATAACCTTAGAACATACATTATGATCTTGATTCTAATGTAAGCAAAAAAACCGACCAACAATGTGCATCCTAAGATTATTTAGTAGAATTTCATTTTGGTTCGAAAAAAACATGAAAAAGATCACAAATTATGATCTTGATCATCACAAACAAGCAAAGAAACATAGACCAATAACATGAGTCCCAAGATTATTTCCCATAATCATGAAATTGTTACTGATAATCTCTAGTTTAAGGATTTCAAATAGGAAATAAGCTTAGTTTGCACGTCAAGCAAACTTGCCATGCAAGCCAAGTCTTTGGCTAGCTAGTTAGTTTCCTTTTATATTTTTGCTTGTTGCCGTGAATTAGTTTCCTAGTTTTATGAATTAGTTGTTTCCTAGTTTGCTCTATTAGTTGTAGTTGGAGCCTATAAGTATGCATGAAATAAACCAAGAAAAGTATTTAGTTTTATTGATCTTTCTCTATTTTTGTTATGTGAGTTATTCTTAGATCCAATAGAAACTACATTTGATTGAACAAACCTCAATAGTAGCAACCAAAATAACAATAATAACCATTGCAAAAGAGTCGCCAACGTCAAAATCCCATCAGAATTGATATGGAACCCTTATCCTAATAACCTATTGAAGTGAAGCTCAAGGTTGATCACAATGACATAACACGAGCTACCCAAAATCAATAATCTTGTTAAGAACTTACCAAGGAACACCACTTATGAGCCCAGACAGATCAGGGTGAAAACTGATTTGCAGAGATCTCTTGTCATATGAGCAAGCTTTAGTCAGGTTCCCAACCAAAGCATATGCAAGAGCCACCGCGAGAGCAGGAAATCTGTCAACTATATATGAATCTTGCTGGTCTCACAAACTGAAATTTAAAAGTATGACCAACTATAATTGATAAACAAACTGAAATGATATTATTCAATCTATAAAACATAAAATTTTAGCATTACCCGCACCACAATAGCACAATTCTCCTTACATGCGACAAACACACAATCGATCTAAAACACTCATTCATCTTCACGGTTAATGAAAAAAATCAGAACAAGACCTTAAAAAATCCAACTCCACAAGCTACACACAATTAATTAGCAAACACGACAGCATATAAAAATATTGCCATTACACGCATTACAACAACACAATTCTCCTTACCTACAAAAAGTACACAATCAACCCTACTGAAAATGATTTGGATAATCCCACAAAGACAATATTCTATAGAACATATATAAAAACAACCACTGAACAAACGAAACGAAAAATAACAACACCTGGATAAACGAATACGATTCAAATCATAAAAGGGCATCAAGCAGATAATAAGACGATTGCAAGAACCAATAAATAACATATGTAACTTTAGAAAGATATCTAAGTAGGTCATCGTGAACTCGAATTTTTTGTCAAGTAAATAATAAATATCCAAAGCCTAATTAAATGCATTACGCAAGCAACAACTGACCCTCAACAATGATGTTCAAAGTTTATTTGGCCAGAAAAACAATTAGAAAACACTAAAGGAAGAAAAAAAACATATAACTTAGACTGATCAAAGGGTACCATTCAAATTTGGCTTCCTGCATATTTAGCCGCGCAATGCGGCAAAGGCTTTAAAGGTGCTCTGATCAACAATCTCAAGCACGTGAGATTTTGTCATGCGCTCGTCGGCAACAATCTTTTTCTAAACAGTACAAAGCACAAGAAAATATGCTATCTCGATCACCAGAGTCACGAACTCAATAATAAATTTAGAATGGAGCAAGAATTTGCTTTTTTTTCCTAAAGGCTTAATTGGGCAATTTTGCATAAACAAAAAAGAGCAAATCTTGCCATAAGATCCAACTTTCTCAGACAAGAGAAAAGCCAAATTCTCACTCTAACAATACAAATCCAATACGCAATCTTCATTTTTAGCTCAGCTCCAAAAAAACAAAACCCAAATTCAAAATGTTCAACAACCCACAAAAATTGAGAAGAGGGTTTGAAAAAAATCATAAATTTGCCATACCCACTTTAGAAACGACCATTGGTTTCCATATCTAGTGCTGACCCAAGTTCAGCAGATCATTCTGAAAGAGTTTATCATTGATGAATGATTGATCATTACAATAGAATGCTAATGCCTCTATATATAGGTTTGATAAGTTAGGGTTTACATGAGATATGACGGCTAGGGTTTAAGTAGAGATACAAAATGTAGTAGACATCGGCCCATATATTAATAACTAATATAAGTAGAGATACAAATTTTAGTGGGCCTCGGCCCATATATTGATAACTAATATAATATATCTAACACTCCCCCGCAGTCGAAACAGGAGGAGGACGAATGTTTTGACTGGAGCAAAAGTCTTTAAAGAGAGCATTCGGGAAGCCTTTTATGAATATATATGCAAACTTGAGAGATGAACTTGATCTGCAACAACTTGAACCATAGTAGTAATCAAGATTGAGAAAAGAAACTGAGGGAGGTGAAGAATATAAGGAGACGGGAAATAAAGAGAGATAATTAGAAGAGAGTGAGAGATTGAATAAAATATGAGAGAGAGGGAGTGAAAGAAAGGGAGATTGATAGAGAAAGAAATAAGAATAAAGAGGAAGGAAAGCAACTATGTCATATATGACGGTGCGGCAACGACGTCGCATAAGGACGGTGCAAAAGAAGTAACTACATCGGTGCGAAACAATTTCAAGCAATTACGACAGTGCAATATCATATTAAAATGTTTTGAAGAAGATAGAAGAATAATAGAGAATATTTAGGAGATTGAATATAAGAGATTAATATAAAAATAGAATAAAAGGTGTGAACGAAAGAAAAAAAAAGAAAGAGAAAAAAGAAAAGAAAATCATGAGAATAAAAAAGGAAATAAAACAAGTGGTGAGAGAATGTAGAGAATGAGATTAATAGATAAAAGAAAGATAATTTGATTTGAGAATAAGAAAGAATAATAAGTAAAGAAAAGTAATTTAAAAGAAAAGGTGAAGGAGAAGAAGGAAAAAATTGAGAAAATGAAGGTAAAGACTAAGAAATAGAAATCGAGAGATTTTTAAAAAAATTAGGAGATGAAAATAGAATCACATAGATAGATATGAGATTAGAAGAAGAAGAAGAAGAAGAAGAAGAAAAAGAAAAAGAGATGGAGATTGAGACAAAATAAGGAAAAAGACATAATGGAACTCTTTTTTTTAAAGGAGCATCCATGTACTGGTGTGGCGAAGGAGTAAAAAGAGAAGGGAATAACGACAAAATAGAGAGGAAGTTGGGGTCAGGCATAAGACAAGAGAAGAGATAATTAGGTTTTAAACAAAAGTTGAACACAAATTTTAGATGGAGAAGACATGGATGTCTGCGGTGTGCGGAAAGAAAGAAGGTAGAAAACAATTGCCTCGCCCACCCATTAAATCGTAATTAACGAGTGGGCAAAGGCACACGCAACGAAAAAGGTGTAATCAAGATCTAACTTAAACCTCTGATACCATGAAAGAGTTTATCATTGATGAATAATTGATGATTACAATAGAATACTAATGCCTCTATATATAGGCTTGATAAGTTAGGGTTTACATGAGATATTACAGCTAGGGTTTAAGTAGAGATACAAAATGTAGTGGGTGTCGGCTCATATATTAATAACTAATATAATATATCTAACACATTCAACTGTAATTTCATAATTTCCATATCATAATACACTAAAATCGCACCCCCAATTCAAAACAAATCGTCAAAGCTTACATTGCCGTAAACACGAGCAATCCGGTTGAAAAGGTCCTGCCTTTGGCTAGCACAACGCACGATTATGAGGAAAGATCTTTCGGAGACGCGACGAGAGGTCGCCGAGAAGAGAAGAGAGTGGTATAGAGAAACATTCATATGATATGATATCAATTTGGCTCTGTCTCTGTTACTGTTGTTCTCAGACTCAAAAAAATTTCAAACAATAATTTTTAGAAAAAATAGCCACCGCTCCATCGCCAGTCTCAAACGCGACATCATCTACGCGCTCGTCGCCGTCTTGAAGACCCCAACCTCCTCGATGAGGTCGATCAAGGACTCGCTCAAGGCCCTCTTTGCGATCTCGCTCTACCATCCCAACCGCATCGCGCTAGTCGAGTTCTGCGCCGTCAGGATCGTGGAGGATGCCACGGCGGTGGTTGCCATGGTCACCGGGTGCGAGGACACATTCTCGAGGGTATCCGGGATCGAGGTCTTGGTCGATCTGCTCGACCCATCGACGGGGTCAAGCGGGAGGACAAAGGAGAACGTCGACGCCGCTGAGGTTCGGCTGAGAGGACCTCGCCGCTACCGTGAGGGAGATGGGGATGAAGGTGAGGGAAGGGATCGCCGATGTGGCGGAAGGAATGCGTTCAGAGATTTTTCTCCTAAAAATCAATTAAAGAACTTAAAAGGTTGCAACCTTTCATCAGTATTCATTGCATCCGTACACCTAAAAATTAGAGCAGTTAAAATAAAAATAATTGCTTCACCACCATTCAGAAACGCAATAAAGAAAAAAAAAAGGAAGAATACAACGTGTATTATTTGCCTACTCCTTTTATATACACTATCGATTAGTAACCTCAATAAGTTTGAGTTATTGAAGTAGTTGTGATGATTATGAGCCCATATGTTGCTAAATTTATGGCACAACATTAAGCTTTTTCACTAGAGTTGGCAACAACTTGCTCTTACTTCTACAAGAAACTAGATTACCTCACCACCGCCTCCCCCCTCGAAATCTTTCACGGTAACTCCACCGAAATCCAGATATCCTCCCTCTCCCTCTCAAACTTTGGCAACCTCAGAATCTGGAGTTTCGATTCGAGCCTAAATCAATAGAATCGGTCTCTGGAGAAACATCCTCGAAAGCGTCGAAGAAATTGTTCTCTTCTCCTTCTGAATTGGAACCCATTATTTTTTCTCCAAACAAATGAATCCCCACATAGCACGTAAAGAGCCAACCATATGTATTACTGAACGGTCCAGAGGAAAAGGGGCGAACAAGACAAGGGTGAGGAGGGGCGGACCATAAGAGCGAAGGGAGAGAGTGGGAGAGGGGTAGAAGTGGTATTGTTTAGAAAATTAGAAGGACAGTCAAGGGCATTATAGTTTTTTCAATCAAATTAAATAATTTCAAATCTGTTAAGGGGTAGTTTAGTCTTTTTGAAGAAATCAAAATCTAACGATGCAAACTTGGTTATTTCTCGTTACCCACAATGTCAAAAATTTATTAAAAATTAGTTAAGTACAAAACGTTAACATTAAGGACAGTGAGCTAACATTTTCCATATATACAATATACTAAACACACCCATACATCGTAGCTATGGAACAAACAAAAATTTGTGGCCATGAGAGGTTTTTGGTGAAGTGAAGAGTACACATTATGATGTGTACAAGTCACGAGCCTTGATTTCATGTCTTGTTCTTATCTTTGTGTCTTTGCACTGTTTAGAAACAGTGCATAGATGGCTTGGTACATTGTAACTCCCAAGAAAGACAAGAGCAAGAGGGATCAACATCTTCTTTCTTGGAGCCTACTTTACTCATCCTGCTCCTTCTATAAACACAATTTGTATATAAAAATATAAACCAATCAAAGCCTTTGCTTGGAGCAAAACTATCAAGCATTTTGGTTGAGGTGAAGAAGTTCTTCACTAACAATAGAACGAGTTATTTGTTTCCTATTCACCTGAAAAATATTATTTCTTATCCAATTTTTGTCATGCAATATGAAATAATTCCGGTCGCTAGAACTTATTTTGAAGTGTGTGTATATACACATTAGATACGATATATGACAAGATTTAATCACCCTAACTCAACATAACATCCAGTTGAAGTTTTTAAACCCACCTAACTCAACATAACATCCAGTTGAAGTTTTTAAACCCACCTGTCTTGCCTCAATTTTTGAAATAGTTCGATACATCATTAATATAGAGACATCAAATTCCTATGATATATAATATAAGTACTCAACTCAAATCTAAGTATTAAAGTTTGAAATAAGAGTGTTAACCTGTAAAATTTTGAAATATATTTAATTTACACGATACAGAACAAGATATGATCACCCCAACCCAACACAACATCTAGTCGAGATTTTTAAACTTCACATGCCTTATTTCAATTCTTGAAATAGTTCAGATGGGACACTGTGAGGCGCCCTTAGTCGATCAAGTAAATTTGTATTTCCGGCTAGAATCTGGGTCGATTTCCACAGGGATCAAAATAGGGTTCTTCCTCAGTTTGCTTGTATTTGAATTGTAAAACAGGAAATATAAAAGAAAAAGTCTGTAATTTGAGGCAATAAGTAACAAGTATCAAAATAGACAAGTAAATTTAGGTGGGTTGTGAACAGTTAACTAGCAACCACGGGTGCTAGACCGACGGTTTAGTGACAATCCAAGATTTACTAGTTAAACTCAATCATGCAATCTTATTAGGTCTACGCTATAATTACACTACCCGCCTCTCGGCATTGGGAAGTGCCTAATCTCGGAATAGACAACCCTCTCGGGAATTAAACCTAATTCTCCACAACAATACAAACAACCATTTCTGAAACAAGGAATCGACTCCAGGAGACTGATTCCTCAATCTTACTTTCAGTCAATTCTCAATTGTCCCTCTCGGATCAACCTCGAACTCAAATAACAAGTATTAAGTAGCTAATTTAACACATGTATAATCACAAAGCAAGATATAATAAGTTCATGCATAATTTCAATGTACACATGTATAATAAGTTCGTGCATATTTTTAATTAAAAGTAGATCTAGAATCAAACATCAATCGTCATAAGTCTAGCACCCATGATTAGGGTTATTAGCCCATAATCATGGTGCAAAATACAGGAAGCAAGAAGAAAAAGAGTAAAAACTCAAGAAGGGAAGATGAACAAGCAAACTCAAAGCATTAAGGGTTGGATCGAATGTTTACAATCTTCAACTATACTCTTCAATTGATGCTTCATTTCTAGCTTCGCGTTCTTGGTGATGGGTGATGGAGATTGGGGTTTCAAATTCGCCTAGGAACAGATATGAAATAGTGGGTGTTGCCTAAAAATTGTGTCTTCTGCTCTGGCCGAGATAGGTATTTATAGATCTGGAAATCGCGACGTGGCGATCCTATGTGGTGATCGCCATACCAACGCCACTTTCCTCTTTGAGTGGCGATCGCCAGCTCTCTTGTGACGATCACCACCTCCTTAGCCAGGATGCTCCAATTAGCCCGTTTTGTCCTGTTTTTCTCCCTTTTTCACATAAATCCTGCACAAGTGTACCAAACATACCCGAAGGCATAAAGTAGTACAAATAGGGCTCTAAAAGCCGAGTAACGAGGAAAAATTAGGCACTAAATGTGGACAAATCGGTGTCAAAGTGAAATCCGGTGGACTCACAGCAAGTTCTATCTGACCCGACATCATTTAGATAGAGACATCAATTTGATATAGAATATAAATAAGAAAAATTGCAAAAACTCTCATTATATTGTTATAGGGTTGCATGTAGTCTTTCTACATTGTTTTTATTGCAAAAACTATCTGTTAAGTTGTATTTTTTTTGCACCGTCAGTATAAATCCGTTGAAAAAAACTGAGAAAGTCAAAATATATTCAAAACTCTGAAATTACCCCTTACCACTTAGTATATACAATTTTTAAAACTCTCCTTACACTAATACAATTTTGGAAAGAGTCTCAATATACTATATATTTTTTTGCAAAACCTCGCCTTATACTAATGAACTTTTACAGAGATCTTCCTATAGATTTCTTACAAAACTTGTTTTCCAGTTTTTTATGTTCTTGCAAAATCGATCACGCTATACCTGAAAAATCATCATTGAGATATAACTATTGTTGATGTCGTTAGCTAGCGTTTCAAAACTATAGAGTTCTTGTTGAATTATCATCGAGATATCATTTTAACTTAACCATCGAAAATGATAATTGAAATTCGGTTCAAAACTCGGTCAACTCAGTTCTTGTTGATATCACTATAGATTTCTTGTTGATATCATTTTTAAACTATCTTATTTACTATATTATTATTATTTTTTCAGTAATACATACATTATATATAGGGAAAATTCCACTTAACTATCCTGTACTTTACCGATTTTTCACTTAACTACCCCAGAAGATGAAATTGGTCTATGAACCCCCTAAACTTGCCTAACGTGTCACTTAAGTCTGATGGTGTTAACTTTTAGTCACGTGACCAGCACATGGTGTTCTTTTTTGTGAAAATCCCCAAAACGCCCTTATATGTTTATTGTTTCAATAGATGAATGAAGCCTTTTGGTTTCTGGTACACGGTGACGACGGGGAGGCCTCCACATCCGACGCGGAAAAGCAACACGAGGACGAAGAGTGGTGGGTCACACCGATGGGCTCGATCTGGGAGCTCGGTTGCATCGGCTCTGGCGTGGTCTGGATCGGCGACGACTACGGAGGCAGCGGGTTCGACGGTGTGGGTTCGAGATCCTTAGATTTGGATTTTTCCCAAACCTGGGTTGGTTTGTCTTAAGTTCATGAGAAAAGTGGCTATCTCTACTGTGAAACTAGGCAGGACAAAGCTGCAGAGGAGCTTCCGCTACCTCTGCAACACAATTCTTTTGCCCTTGAATTTTTTCATGTTCATGTGTGTCTTTCATATGCATTTTAATGTTCATAATACACTAAAGCCAAGATGGGTTTGAAATCTAAAATTATATTTTAAATTAATTAATATTACCATAAAAAACTGAAGTGAGACCATTAAACATAACCAACATCAGTTTATTAACACCATAAAAAATCATACTAAATCTGATTTCAATTATGAAGCAAAAAATCATATACAAGATGAAGATTCAAATTGATAATATCTGGAACTGCTCAGCGTAGCCTTCCCTAACCATCACCTCTAATTCTCTAGTTATGATTAATAGTGAACATAATATATAACCAGAGATGGTGTTTTATGTTGAGATTTTTATTTAATTGAGACAAAATATTAAATTTGACATTTAAAGATCAAAGATAATTAAAAACAAGGAAATCATTTTGATGATAAAATTAAGGAAATCCATTTAATTGATAAACTACATAATCAAATCAAAGAAACGGAAGGATATGAACATTGAGGTCGTAAAAATCCTCAAGTTTAGAATCTGTGTGATAGAAGAGAAGAAAAAGAGGAAAAAATTGAGATAGAGTGAATGGCAACTTTTTGAAAATTTAATGGTTAGTTAAGGGTATTTTGGACTTTTCGTCAACAACTTAACACTATTAGATCCAAGTGACACGTTAGGCAGTTTAGGGGGTTTGTAGACCAATTTCATCTTCTGGGTAGTTAAGTGAAAAATCGGTAAAGTACATGGTAGCTAAGTGGAATTTTCCCTTATATATAATATAAAATGAGCTTTGTTCATTTCACCACGATTTCTCAAAATCCTTATTTTTCGACTCGTCAAGGTTTTTACTGATCGAGAGTTTTAGAATCTTGAGTTTTTGTCAAAAACATTGTATACCTAAAATTTATGCAAAAGTGCAATAATATAATGAGATGCTGAGACTTTCTGCAACAGTATATAGAGAGATTTAGGTTAATTTTAGAATTTTAAATATATTTTGAAATTACAGGTGAATAGTGATTTTTCGGGAAAAAATATATAACATAAGAAGACAATTTGCAAAATTATAACAATCTAAGGAGAGTTTATGCAATTTTCCTTATAACAAGGGAGTGTTAGGCCACCTCCAACCCTGTCTCCAAATATGCAAAAATTTGCATATTTGGAGACTTTGTTCTCCAACGCAGGTATCCAAATATCTATATGCATATGCAGAAATGCATATTTGCTACAATACATCTCCAAATTTGGAGACATACTGTAGCAATCTCCAAACAATATAACAGTTTTTTTATTGACAAATGCTTTACCTTTTTCCTTTTTTTTGCAAAATTAGAAGAACATACAAAATAGATAACTTTTCCGGGATATTATAAGAAATGAGTGGAAATGGTTGATTTAATTTTTTTAAAATAATTTAATTCCTTCTATTTATTTTAATTTGTTTTTTATTATTATTTTAATATTTAAAAAAAATGCAAATCCGATTAATCCCCGACTAATTCGATTAATCCCCGATTAATCTTTTCGAGATGTTGTCCGCCCGATTAACGCTTAGCGATTTTTAGAAAATTATACTTCTTGGTTGGTGTTGGAGAGAAAATTTTATTATATAAAATTTTGATTATTATATGACCTTTATTTTTAGTAAATTACATAAATATAATATGTAAAATTATTAAATAATAAAAAATAGTATTTGATGTGAAAAATATATATAATTTGGAGATTGGGTTGGAGAGAAATGCATATAGAGACTCAATCATTGGGTAATAATTTTTGCATATATGGATATACCTTTGGAGATGATCTTAACCCCTGGGGTGGTTCCTTTAGGTAGCTTTCTTGTTACTCATGTTCTAAAACTTGTCATCCCTAAACAAATATGCATTTTGTTGCTCAAATCCATGATAAAGATCCACAAAGATTTTACCATCTCCTTGTTATAGCATTTTGGAATCAAATCTGACACTCCTTGATGCAACTTCATTGTTTTTTGTCTTGTTGATAACCTTGACCTTTGTAGTCCCAATCAGCAAGACAATGATTGACCAAAATGGATCAATGGGCGCAGTAAGAAAAACACATGATGACAATGAGAGATGGCACAAATGGTAAATCCACCTTCCAAATTTCAAAAAGCATATGGAATCTCTTGATTGGTTCCCAAGAAAGTGAAGATATTTCCAAACAAAACTTCCTCCTGCATTTCATCATTTGGAAGCATTCAGATTCAAAATTATACATACACATAGAAGATATATATATCCATTCAAACCTGACAGTTTCATTATACTATTGTTTCTCTCTTCCCCATAAGCATCTCCACAGAACAAGAGACTCTTTGGACAGTAACTCACATGGGAGAATTGTGAAGAGATGGCCTCAAACCAACCTCCTTCAATCCTTCAACATGATGATGAAGAAACAGACTACATAGACATGGAGGTGAGCTCCTCCAATTCCCAATCCCCATCCCCATCCCCATCCTCACCCTCAAATTCTCTGTGTAATTACAGTGTTGCCACACCACCAGAAACCAGGGAATTTGAGTTCCAAATGTCAAGCTCGGTTTCTCATGGCAGAGAATTAGCCATTACTTCTCCTGCTGATGAGCTCTTCTACAAGGGCAAGCTCCTTCCTCTCCACCTCCCTCCCAGATTGCAGATGGTTCAAAAATTACTCCACCACACCACTAACAATTCTCAAGACAGTACAAGTACTAGTTCTGGCACTAGCACTCCATTGGAGTGTTGCAGGGTCAATTCTGAGGTGAACCCAGATGAGTGTTTCTTCGAGTGGTCCAGTGAAGCCAACGGGTTCGTTGAGAATCCAAGAAAGTTGCAATCTTTATACAAGAAGCTGAAGCAGATCAAGAATTGCCATCTGGGTCAGAAGATCAAGGCCTCAAGAGCATACCTCAAGTATCTTTTCAACAAGTCAGGCTGCTCGGACGAGTCATCCTCCAAAGCAGCATACAATGGTGAATCCGAGAGCAATGTGCAGAAAGCCAAGGTAGGGAAGATGAGAAGCCTATTTGGACATGTTGATAAGGCTGTCATGGTTGAGAGAAGATCCTTCTCTGGGGCCATTCAATGCTCGTCTTCTTCATCCGATTCTTCTTCATCTTCGTCCTTCTCCTTCACTTCATCAAATGGCTACCATGATCTGCATTTGCTGAAAAGGACTAACAGTGCAAATTCTCAGCTTGAGAGCTCGGTTGAAGGTGCAATTGCTCACTGCAAACAGTCTAATAGTATAGTTCAGTTCGATAAAGGTTGCATTTTTAACTAGTTTTTGATCTTTTCACTGCATTTCCATGGAAGTAGGGTAGAGACTCAATTTTTGTATGCAGTGTTTTTCAAAAAAAAAAGAGTGTAGACTTCTAAATGTAAGTGTCACCAAGATTCAATTTAGTGTTTTTGTCTTTGCTTTGTAGCATATCAATATATATTTTGGTGAGTTCTTAACAAGATTCATTTTATGATTATGCACTCTGATCTACTCTCTAATCTATACTCTTAGAATCTAATCCTTGAATGATCCAAAATGGTTCCAAATTAGTCCCCATACTGTTACAATAAAAAAGACTAAATGGGAACAAAAACTAAACCGAAGGAACTGGTATACTTGGATCTAAATTCAAACAAAAAACATTCAACGATTAAATTGAAACAAATTGCATACTGCAGTAACTATTTTTGAACATTTCCCCTTAAAATGCCATTCATGATGCTATTCTAGCTTTATGAGTTAACTGTTTTGATCATGACTTGAAGAGATAGAAGGTGCAAGAAACAGAACTCTCTCTCAGTCCCACAAAAGGGCCAACCTTTTGAGGACATTTAGTAAAAGTTGAATAATTGTAACACTTACTTTGTGAACAATCATGTGGTCCTATCAAGGCTTTTCCTGCCATCCATTTCAGCTAAAAGAAACTGTGGGGAGTGAGGAGCATCATAATCTTTTTCACTAAAGAAGATGTGAACTTACTCTTTTTGAAATGGTCCTCCACATATAAAAGGCCTTTCCAAGCTTATAACTCCAATGTCAATCATGTTGAGAGAAAAAATGATGATCAAGTAAATTAGGCTTCCCATGATCATCACCATGCAAAGTAATTCAAAATTTACCACCTGAAACATGATCTCAAGAGTTGACAGCTACTTGATTCGGAACGGTCAATAATGATCATTGTACTCTATGTATGGTTCTGCAGAAGAAAAAAACTACATGACATTGAATCATTGCATTGAATTTATGAAAGAAATGCAAGACAGTTAATGATTGTGAGCAAAGTTGGCAATGTTAGGGACCATTGGAGGAGTGGGGCATGTGGATTATAACAAGAGAGGCTTAAGGCATCAACATTATTTTGTTCAGATATTTTTGCAAGTTTCAGCAAGTAACTTGTCATATTCCTACTTTTTTTTCATTCTGATGCACGTCCTTGTTATCCTCATCATCCATAAACGAGCAAAAATTGTACAAAAGCGAAACATGTTTAAAGCTCTATCTATCTCTTTCTCAATGGAATGGAATGATATGCGTTTTCATGTTTCATCATACCAGCTTACTCTTTATTGCTCAAGTTTTCGGGTTAGATTTCTTCTTGACGGGTTAACATTAGGCATCGACATATCAAATCTCAAAGCCTTTATTTATAATAAATAAACAGTGATTGAAAGATTTGGTGAATCAAAGTAACCCATTAAAAATGATGAGTACAGGTATGACAGAAAATGCTAGGTTTGATGACTTGCATAATGGATCAGACACTCTTAGGAGATCATTGTCTCAAAATATGAAATAAGCCAAAAGTAAAGCATGAGAATGAGATTGATTAGGAATGTGGTTGCATATGGAGAGGCATGTGCAACAACATAAGTGTTGTCTGATTCATAAGTGTACCTATGGTTGTGCCACTTTCAGGTCCCCACAAACACTACTCCCCTTCGGATTCTCAACAAGAGTAGCTTAGCTGCAATGAACTAGCACAGGACAGGAGTATACAGTTGGCTCTCATGTAGCACATAATTAAGAAGAGAGTTTTGAGCACATAACTGAAGAAAATTGTATGTATTTGAATGCCTCTTAATAGCATCCATATACTGGCTCATTACATCTCTAGGTATGTATGAATTCCAGCCAAGAACAGTGAGACCCACATCCCAAAAGCAGGCTTAATCGATAAAACACATTACATAGATTATAGTTTTAGGGTCAAGTGGCATATACATTTTTTATTCCTCAACAAAAGATTATATATTAATGAAAATGACTTAACAGGGCAAGATTACATTAATATAGAGCTGAGCTGATTTGAGGAAATTGGAAGAAAAATTGAAATTTTGAGGTACAAGAAACACCAGAGGGATTGGTAGCATGAATTCATGGTTGAGCGATTGATTTCCTAGAGATCCTTTTTGGTCTTAGACATGGGGTTGATGGGAATAGGAGTAGATGAGGCCCATGATCTAATTAATGGGCTTGTCTTAATTTTGAAGAATCTTTCAGCCCAGTGAGCTTAGCTTCATTCTGAAGCAATCAGAACAGTCTGTGGAGCTTGAAGTTGAAGAATCAATCGTCTGATGTCTGAAAGTGAAATGGGTAACTCTCAGGGCCATGGCGGTCACCACCGACACAGCAAGCCCAACGGTCAATTTCCGCCAGGTCGTCCTCCACCGACGGCCCAATCTCAGGGCATGACGCAGATGGTGTCGCTGCCGTACGCTCACGTGGACTCCACTTTGCGAGCACTTTCCGGCGGAGCCGAGGGCTTCGGTCGATTTGCCGTCGGTGGCCTCCACGGTGCCCTCTACCGCGTCACCACTTTGGCGGGTAACTCTACTCACCTCAAACAAATATAATTGCTTGGGGTCACAGCTTTCTCTTATTTCGTTCATTTTGTGCCTATACAGCTTTATTTGATGATCTATTAATATCACTTGATCACAATAGCTAAGGGAGTGAAGGGTAGAATTTTCTCAAGGGAAATAATGAGCTGATGCCTAGTGATTGCAGTTGAGCAGAAAAGTAATTTTTATTGTAATCTTTGTGCCTTTTCAAATTGGAATTGTGGGTTTAAACTTTGATGAGTCTTTTTTGTGTGTTTAGATTACTGATTTTGCAGTATAATTGTGTACGATATCCCTAAAATGATGTTGGTAGAATGGCTAGGTGGTTGAATATTTCTTGTAGAGGTGTTTAGGAGCTCAATAACGCCCTGCATTTGTTCTTTTGTGCAATGTAGATGATGGCCCGGGATCACTTCGAGATGGATGCCGTAAGAAAGAACCTCTTTGGATTGTCTTTCAAGTGTCCGGGACCATTCATCTATCATCTTACTTGAGCGTGTCATCTTATAAGACTATTGATGGCCGAGGGCAAAGGATAAAGCTCACTGGGAAGGGTCTGAGGCTCAAGGAATGTGAGCATGTGATTGTATGTAATCTAGAGTTTGAAGGTGGTACAGGACATGATGTCGATGGCATTCAGATAAAACCACGTTCAAAGCACATTTGGATAGATCGTTGCAGCCTCCGTAATTATGATGATGGACTGATAGATATCACTCGAGAAAGCACAGATATTACTATTTCTAGGTGAGGGGATTCTTTGATTTAGCAGCTTTAGCACATTTTATTGCAATTCAAATTGTGATTTGTGCCTTCTATTGTTGCATCAGGTGTCACTTTTCCCAGCATGACAAGACCATGCTCATTGGAGCAGACCCCTCTCATGTTGGCGATAGGTGTATTCGGGTGACCATTCATCATTGTTTTTTTGACGGGACTCGACAGCGGCATCCTCGTGTTAGGTTTGCCAAAGTGCATTTGTATAATAATTACACAAGAAACTGGGGCATATATGCTGTTTGCGCCAGTGTGGAATCGCAGGTGATAAAAATAGGAGTATTTGCAGTTGTTTTGTTGCCTTGCATGATTTTTACACTAATGTACTGAAAGCTATTTCTTATTTATGTTTTGATCTCAGATATACTCTCAATGCAATATATATGAAGCGGGGCAGAAGAAGGTGGCATTCAAGTATCTTACAGAGAAGGTAAGCCAATCTCTTAATCTATATATTTCTTACATGGTACTTGTCTTGATATACATTTGCTTGCAGTTCCATGCTTTCAGAAGTATGTAGCTAGACATCTACTGAAGCAATTAATTGGGATTTGGTATAGTTCATTTATTATTATATGAATGGCCATTATTGAATAACAGAGCTCCTATAATTTGTTTTTATAACTGATTGGAAGAGCTTATTGACCATGGGCACACACTTTAGCCAAATCTTAAAACCATAGATTAAAACCATGGTGTCATAACTCTAATACCCCCTCTCCAAAATAAGGCTTCACTTTGATTTCTAGTTCCAAAAATTAAGGATTAGTGGAATTAGTGATCCAGTTTCCCACCATTCCCCATGTTCTTTACTTGCTAAGATATGATGCGACAACAACTAGCTCATAGAATCTTGGTACAAACGTCTCGACAGAATAGCCGATGAAAAAAATCTAGCTCATACAACGGCATTCCTGGTAATTCATCCATAACTCACTTGAAAATGCACTCTTATTTAAGGGCATCCATTTTCGGGATGTAGAACACTTGTTGGAGTTTAAGATATATTTTTCCTATTGAAGAGTTACTGCTGCTTATTGCAATTTACCATTATATTTTTAACCCGGATCAATTTGGAGATGCCTCATTTACCAAACAACAATTTTCTAGTTGTTTTCGGATCCATCTGGTGGCATAGTATTCCATTTCCTCCCACCATGGATTCAGACACATGGAAGCCAACCTCCCTTATACTCCATGGTCTAAGGAGCAACATTAGCAAGACTTCTTAGGCAAATGGAAGTACCCATCCACAACTCACTGTCCAGATTTTATTGTTTTGTCTTTATCCATCTACACACTAATCAAATGTGGCCTACATTTGTTATGCAAATGAGATTTTGATTGTGTTGTGTTTGTGCAGGCGGGTGACAAGGAGGAGGCAGTGACAGGCTGCATTAAGTCTGAAGGGGACGTATTCATGACTGGAACTACAGCAGGTTTGATGGCGGCCAGTGGACATCATGACAACATATATCATCCTAGTGAATACTACCCCTCTTGGACCTTACAAGCTCCATCAGATGCTCTTAAGCAGTTTCTTCAGCATTATACAGGATGGCAGAGCCTTCCCCTGCCAGCAGATCAGGCGGCTGCTTACAGTCACCCCTGATGTATTTTACCTTCTCCAAGAATGCTTGTCTACTGCTTTTCTGTTCTTAGCATATCCTTGTTTGATGAATGTATGACAATAATATACACATTAATAACTTGATTCCAGTCAACTGTACAGAGTGTTCTCAATTTGGCTATCTTATTTCTGGATGTTTGTATACAGCTAGATAATCATAGAATCATCTGTTTGAGATCACGTGTACTGAACACACGAACTGATGATGATTAACTTTCTTTTTAATATTACATTATTACACTTGTGTCTGTACGAGGACTTCTCAACTTTTCTCCTCAAAATCTATCTAAAAATAAATCTGGAGCTAAGGTGCTGTAAAATGAACATTGCATGTAGCAGTATAGCAAATTCTCTGCCTCCCTGGATCAATCATTGTTTAGAGTCTACTGCACTACTATGTCGCTGCATAGCAGTCACTGGCTCGTTGCACCTGGTGCACCTAAATGATGCAACAGCTCCACAGCGAGTACGCAGACAATAGTAGCAGTACCTGAAGATAAAGCAGTAATATTATGCTTAAAATTACCGCGACGACAAATTGGAACTAGGAAAGTCTGTAATATTCAGTTGTGGGTAATGCGCGGAACCTGTGTTGACAAGGCAAAGCAAGGTATGGAGTTGTTGGATTCGCTTGGCAAATTGGACAAGATGCTTTATCTTCTGCAGAACTCAAACTTTTATCCTTTGAAAATGGGCGAAGAATATTCTTAATTGAAGATGAGTTGAGAAGAGGAAGCAGCAGTAACAACATCTCCTGAAATATCAGAGTGGTAAGGTGTAAAGAACAAGAATAATCATGCTAACGGCTCACGGTCTCAATATTTGCACTCAAGCATTTGTTCAGCTCTTTCTAAATTGCATGTTAAAATATTTTGATACAACGAATGAAATGTTAACTGTCCCATATATTTAAAATTTCGTGACCTAAATTCTTGCTCTCATGAAACAATGCCAATCAATTACAAGGTGCATTGCCCTTGTTGTCCAATCGAACCAATAATGGTTGACTAATAAATGCTTACTATTTATAAGTAGAAAACTCTTCCTATATATGAAAGGACGAGCAATTACCGAGAACTCATTCCAAACTAATTGGCGATTCATGTACTCAAAGCTTACAGCACGGTTCATATTAGGGTTGTCATACACTAGCCTAGCTCTTATAGCTCTCTCGATCAGATTCCTATACCTGTATGAAAAGAAATGGATAAACAGAAATTTTGAATCCCACGAGTTAGCAAGATTCAAAGGAAATTTTCAGCATAAGCAGATAAAATAAAACTAAAAACAGACATCCATCGATATCCATCCATGCATAAATCTAAAAATAGGCATATAAGGCAGAACTTTGTTAGCTCAAATGCATACCTTCCGGTATAAAGAAATATGAGCAAATTAGTAAATGAGGCTGCCTTATATAATCCTTCAATATGTTGTGTCAATATCCACGCCCAACGAACCAATGACCTCTGAAGGGGTACACAAAAGCATGAGTAAGAGTAACTCATTCATTCACCCAACAACTGCAGCCCCAAATCACACAAGTGATAGAGCAATACCTGTTCTGAATCACCCCATCTACGAAAAGCAGAAAACGATTGCAAACGAGCCCAAATATATTGACCACCGACGGTGGCAAGACAATACCAAATTTTCTGAGCCATGTTAAGTCCAGGTCCCTCCAAGCCAGTTCTAACTATACAGAAAGATGAACCACAAAGTGGATGTAAGACTACAAAAGTTACATTCTGCGCAGAAATGAGAATGACAAAGCTGAGTAAGAAGGGGAAAATAACAAAACTGAAGCATAGCTAGTTGGTTCTTTGCTTAATAAGCAACTCAACACAAAAAACATTCTGCTCATCACATTAAATTCACTTAAGCAAACCATTTTCCTTCATGTAATTCACAGTGACACTGAAGACATAGCCATGCAAAGCATGTTTAGTAGCTTAAACTCCAAGGTAATTTTCAAGCTCCCCAACCCTTCCCCCAACATCTGAAGCCTTCCATGATTTAGGGGGAACATTGATACTCAAAGCTATCCCAGAGAGTAAGCAAGCAACTTGAAAGCATGGCAAACTATTCACTGCAATTAATTTCGTAGGAACGTAAAATAGACCTTCACAAATAACTTTGAATTTGATCATTTACTCAGGTTTTCATTAATATGAAACCTCATCACATGCTTTAATATAAATTACAATGGTTCCAAACTTTTAAATTAACATATTGATAGTTAAGTACTAATACAGAAGTTATGGTGAAGACTCCATCCACGTGAAACTCGTTTGTGGCCATGAATGAATAAAATACTGCTCAGGCATCATACATAGAAAATATTAATCAAAATGATACAATCACAAGATTCGAGTCATTAACTAGAATCATAAGTAAAGCGTGTCAAAGTTCTCTGACCTTTTCCTATAGTTCCAATGGCACGCTCATCTCGATACCTCAAATTCATGAGAGCAATTCCAGGAGTTGGCTTATCTACCCAAATTGAAAACCGCCAAATGAGAAACTCGAGGAAAGCATCTAGTTCTGGTTCATATTGAAATAACATTCCTGGCTAACCCCAATAAAGAGAGGAAAGAAAAAAATCAAATGATGGCCAGTGGAAGTTCAAAACATGACATATGTAGTTCATTAATGAAATACCATTGACAAAGCTATTGACGATACCTTCATCAAAGAGAACACCTTAACCAATTGCTCTTTCAACATGGCAGACATTTCAATATCTAGCCTCCCAGCATCAAACTGATTAACTCTAGATATAGTAATTGGAATGGTTGACTGGTAAGGGAAAAAAGAAAAAAATACAACATTAATTACATATTTAACAGATTATACATACACAATATAGATTTTACATAAACTTATTCATGTATATAAGTATCATATGGCATCAGACACGCACTAACAAGCATTCACCTTATAGCACAGACCCGAGATTCTTTTATAGAGTTAGGTGCCAAGATATGATTCAAGAAAAAACTGAAAAATAAGCAAATGCTCAAACTAAAGGTACCCACTAAAAGGAAGTCAATTTCTAGTACCCTCATAAACTAGCAGGTGCATCTGAATTAGTTTATCCGCAGCTACAAGAATACACTAAAAACCCAAAATCATCAAGCAATCAAAGCGACCCAAGAAAAACCCTAAATTGCGAGCTGGAGAACATATTCAAAATGGGATAAAAATCGAAATCGGAGGTCATAAAATGGGGAAATCAGTACCTGGAGCGCAAGAGCGAGAGATTGCCAGCGAGGATGCAACCTCTGGTGAGCATCAGACCAAGCAAATTCTGGTGGCGGAGACGACGACGACGAGATTGAAGAAGAAGGAGTGGCTAGGGTTTCTCTATCCATGATTGTTGTTGATGGATTTCGGGAAAGATGAGTTTTTTCTCTTTCTGGGATTGATTGGACTGCGAATTCTGATGAACTCAGCGCCACAGTTGAGTTGAGGACGGTGCGTTTGTTCTGTGCGGTACAAGAAAATGGAGCCTTTTTATTTATAAATATAAATAAATAAATTAGCGGTTGTTACTATAAGTATATCGTAAAGACGTTTATGTCCCTCGGTGTAGATTTCTATTAGAAAAGATGGTTATACATCTGTATACTTTGTTATCAAATGTGTTTCCCTTCCGGATGCTCACAAATAAATTAAAAAATTGATCGTACGATTTTTGAAATTCGGTACAAAACGTTAAATTTTCCTAATTTATTAATAAAAAAAATTATTTTAAACTCAATTAATAACGCTATTTTTATAATTTACTCTAACATTGTTAAATTTAGAACCATAAATTTAATTGTTTAAAGAAGAGACAATAATACTCTTAAATACGGCAATGTACAAAACCCCACATCTCTGACCTCATCGTCAATCTTCTCAAACTCCAAATTCTCCAATAATAGGATTATGCAACTATATTTTTCATAACTTTTCATGACCTTCACCACGAGTATCTTCTCCTTCACCCAAACTCTAATGTCATCTTTTATTATTTCAGATATGTCGATCCTCATATTGTACTCTCATTCTCCAAATTTTATCTAGGGATAATTCCATGTGGCTACATTTAGATTTTGCTATTTTTCACATGGGTACACCTAAAATTTTTTTTTTCAGCTGACTATGCCTAGAATGTGCAAAATATTCACTTTGCACTTTCCGTCCAATTCTGTTAGTTTTTAACGTTTTTTTCATGTGAAGTGACTAAAATGCCCATAAGGTTTAAAGAGTTATTATAATTGGATTGAAAAGACTAAAATACCCTCACCTATTCATCTAATTTTCAAACTTATGTCATTCCTCACCCTCACCAACCCAACCCTGTAGCCTCGCCCCCTCGAGCTCCCTCTCCTCCACCTCGCCTCCGCCTCTCGTCGGAGCACTGCTCCCGTTCCTCCTACTCCCGAGCTCCCTCTGTTCCTCCTGCTCCCGTTCCTTGAGCTCCTCGAGCGTATAGGATAGTGAGTTCTGGGTAGTATGGTTGTCCCTTGGCCCGGGCCCCTTGCCAATGGTTACAAGGGTGTTCCAAGTCATAGACTCAAGATTCAACACAAGAACATCACTGAAATGGAGGCCTCCACAACATCCTTGAAAAATACACAATTGGATTCTTAGGTTTCAACAACTAACAAAAACTACATATCAATTTCATGCAAGTGTATTTCTTGATTAACAAGAAAAGTTTATAATTAGGGATATGAAACATAGTCACAAAACCAAAACAATTATTGGAAGAAAAGCAAAACAATGTCTGCAAATTAAAACAGAAAAGAGAAAGGCCTAAAAGGTAACAAAAGGAGAATAATAATTTCTATATGAAGAAAGGAGGAAGGCAGAGGGAGGGCTACCACATAATTGTCCACTGCTAATTTGAAGAAACCAAACCAGAGAAACAATAGCAATAGCAACAACAACAACCCAACACAGAGAAAGTAGCAAAAACTAAGAACCAGAGAAGAAAGCATATCCATCATTAACCAAACATAACTGTATTAAAATAAATAAAAAACAATTCAAGTATGTAAGAAAATACCCCAAAGACATAAACAAGGCCATGGGAGTAGCAAGCAGAGTGACCCCATCTCTCAGAAGGGTTGAAGCCAAGAACTTTAGGGTAGAGCCACATTCAAATTCACAAACAAACTTACTTCAAATCAGAAATTAACAAACAAACTTACTTCAAATTCACCGACCGAGCTCTTCTTCTCCAAAACCCAGCGCTCAAAATCGATGAAGATGAGCTGTAAATGCTTGAAGATGGAGCTGCACATGCAGATTCAGCGAGCCCATTTGAAAATCATTGAGAACCCACTAAATCAGGAAATGAGTTCGTTACCAGAAGCTTTAATAAATGTAAAATTTCGATTCTTTTTTTAAAAAAAACATTTGCGCAGAAACAAGAAGGATTATGTAGAGCCAAAAGGAAATTTCTGGAGAAATTGCTTCTACCCAAAACTCACTATCCTATACGCTCGAGGAGCTCGAGGAACGGGAGCAGGAGGAACAGAGGGAGCTCGGGAGCAGGAAGAACGGGAGCAGTGCTCCGACGAGAGGAGGAGGCGGAGGCGAGGTGGAGGAGCTCGAGGGGCCGAGGCTATAGGGTTGGGTTGGTGAGGGTGAAGAATGGCATAAGTTTGAAAATTAGATGAATAGGTGAGGGCATTTTAGTCTTTTCAATCCAATTATAATAACTCTTTAAACCTTAAGGGCATTTTAGTCATTTCACATGAAAAAAACTAACAGAATTGGACGGAAAGTGCAAAGTGAAAATTTTGCACATTCTAGGCCTAGTCAGCTGAAAAAAAAAATTCTAAGTGTACCCAGGTGAAAAACAGCAAAATCTAAGTGTAGCCACCTGAAATTATCCCTTTTATCTATGGCATTGTCCTCTCCCTGTAGTACTTGTCGGCTGAACCACTGTCAGAGCGAGGCGATGAGGACCATTCAAATGGGTCGTTGATTAGGAAGTCTATCACGCTTGTCATACGATGCACCGTCCTCATCGTCGAGAACCTGTCCCACAACCTTGTATATTTTCTATCATAAACAATATTGAGAAACATTACTTAAAATTGAAGGAAATTAGCAACTGGTATTTCGATTTTAGAAATCAGTTGGCAAAATTGAGTGAAATTAGAAATTGAGTATTCTAATTTTACTCGAATGAATTAAGAATCTGTGAAAATAGCATCGAATGGAGTGTAAATAACAACAGAGTATTTCAAATTTAGGTTGATAAATTTAGGTTGAATTGGATGGAATTAACCACTAGGCACTTCAATTTATCCTCAATTAACAATTGGTCTCAATCTCTCATGAGCTCGCGAATCGCATCGAATTTCACGAACCCGACATTCGCCAATGACTGCATGTTGGATTAATTCATTTATTTGGCTCATTGTACCCTTAATCTAATAATAATATTATGAAGTATTTTTTTATTAGTTAATGAAAATGTGTGAAGTAATTGAAATGTCACTTTATACATTAATGGAATGTATAAATTCAAGAAGTCATTTTTAGAGAATTGGTCCTCTACATTTACATAAATATAGATCAAGAATAAGGGTAGAGGTTGGGAGAGAGAAATCATTCTCTACACATTCAAATCATGATGGATTCAAGTAAGTGTGTTTATATTTTACAGTGAATTGCATGTATTCTCAAGATTTTCAATATATATTTAGTATGTTTCTCTTATGTTTATTATTTTTAAAGTTTAGAATCAATTTACATTTGGTATCAGAGCATTGGTAGAAGAATATGTGCATTTCCATAGTTCTGTCATTTACAAATCATAACTTTTGATTTTTCAAATAAAAATTTTGAATTCACATAAACTATTTTGATTTATTTATGCTTATAATCTTTTAATTTGTAATTTAAACAATAATTTTGATTTGAAAAAATTTTCATCCTTTTTTTTAAGGTTTCATTCTCCATAATGTAATTTTCTTTATTTGAACTAGTGTAGAGCTTCACGTGTTGCGCAACGCCTTTTGTAGAACATGACGATAAAATAAAATTTTAATCATGTACATTTTAATTTGGCTTAGAGATGCACTTGAAGACAAGTTGTTTAAGATTGAGAAAATCCACATAGATGATGATGGTTTCGATATGATCACGAAGGCCTTACCAAGGGAGAAGCTTGATGTTTGTCGTAAGATCGTCGGGATGGCGATGCCCTCTACTTAGTTGAATAAGGGGGGGATTTGTTGGGTCTTTATTAAATAAGTTGAGGCCCAAAGCCCATGTAGTTAGTATCCTACATGGAGAAGAAAACCCTAATTGCTTGCCTATAAATAGAAGGCAATAGAGAGAAGGAAAGTAGACCAATTCAAGAGAGAAATAGAGTGAAATTCGTGCAGAATTTAATGCTAATTTCTGGGCCGACCAGCAAGGTTCTCGAGTCCGATCGGAGGTCGATCCACCGTTAGATCGTGCTGATTTTTGGACAGAGTGTTCGGAAGTCGTGGTACTACGTTTTGACTGTTGGAATTTGTGTTTGGATGTCCGAGTGATTAGATACGATTTTCTGATCGTCCGCCATCGATTCGGTAAAGTTTCTCAACTCTTTCTTGTAATTGTGAATTGAGCAAAGATTGGTTAATCTTGAGATATTGTGATCCTCTAATTGTATTTAGAGAGAACTCGTTGTACCCATTATATTGATAGTGGAGAGTAAGCGGCCTCGAGGGTCCCGTGATTTTTCCTCTCTCGCCTTGAGGAGGTTTTCCACGCTAAAATTGTGCGTGCCTATTGTGTTCTTGTTTGCTATATTTTATTAGCTTGCTTGATTTGCTTTGCTTGATAGATTTCTACGAGATTTGCACAGGTGGAAAGAATTATTTAATTCCGCTGCATCTAATTATTCTATTAGATCCGTTTTTCTCCCAACAAGTATAGATAGGATTTGTCTATAATAAAGACTTTATTGTTGGACAACCATGATACTTAACATTATGAATCATTTTAAGTTTGTAGTTAATCTTGTGATACATGGAAAAGAGTACGTTAATTATTTACTTATAACTGACTTGATTCTTATTAATATCCTACTTAGTAATGATTTATGTTTGACCAATATAACGACGGAATTGACTTAAAATTGTGCATATTACGATTTTATTATTAAATTAAGTCTAATGAGCCGAGTGAAAGAATGTTGAATTAATTCATTTATTTGGCTCATTGTCAACTTAATCTAATAATAATATTATGAAATTAATTCTTTATTGGTTAATGAAAAGGTGTGAAGTAATTGAAAGTTTACTTGAAATGTCATTTTATATATTAATGGAATGTATAAATTCAATAAAAAATTTTAGAGAATTTGTTCTTTTTTCTCATTCTATACAAAACCACTATATTCAATTTATGGGAGAGAAATCATTCTCTACACATTCAAATCATCATGGATTCAAGTAATTGTGCTTCTATTTTATAGTGAATTGCATGTATTCTTAAGATCTTCAATTGAAAGAATTATTTTCCGTAATGATTTCATTCCTTGACTTGATTAGTATACAACCAATACAAAACGTAATGTTTGGCTACAATTCATGATTTAATCGTACTCAATATTCTGTTGGACAATGTAGTTCCAACAGAAGGTTTCAAATCCAGCACGACTCAGAGACAACATTAGTCACCCCTTGTATTCTGCCTCCACACTCGACCGAGAGAGAGGGTAGGTTGGTGTTTCGAAGACCAAGATATCAAGTTATCCCCCAAAAAACACAATAACCAGACGTCGACCGACGCATGTCAGAGCACCCCCCCCCCCCCTCCCCCCGCCCCAAATTCGCAACAGTGTAGGAAAGGAGGTCACTAACAGAGAATGACTATAGATCCAATCCATAAGTAAGCGTACCCTGAACGTAACATATGATGCACTTAAGAGCATGCATATGATCAGCTCGCGGAGCATGCATGTGTAAGCATACTCATCTTCGGTTTAGTATCAACCAGAGTAGAGGTGGACTTACAAGAAGACATTCCAGCTCGATCAATAATTTCCTCAGCATACTTACATTTCGAAAGAAACATGCCATCCTTGTGCCGAGAAACTGTAATGCCCAAGAAATAATTCAAGGGACCCAAGTCCTTCATGGCAAAATCCGAGGCGAGGAAAGTCATAATAGAGCATCAGAGAGAATCAGAGGAAGCAGTGAGAATAATATCATCAACATAAAGCAAATATAAGCCATATCTGACCCCTTTTTGTAGATGAACAACGAATTGTCAAATTTTTTGTTAGAAAAACCAAGAGAAGAGACATAATCTGCAAAACGCTTGTATCATGCCCTCGGGGCCTGCTTTAGTCCATGTAAGGACTTACGGAGCAGACAAACATAATCCAGATGAGTGGGATTTCTGAACCCCAAAGGTTGATGCATATACACTGTTTCCTTAAGTTCACCATGTAAGAAGGCATTCTTGACATCTAGTTGATGAATAGGCCACTTTTTTGATAACGAGAGACCCAGGACGGTACGGATCGTAGCCGGCTTGACCACCGGACTGAAGGTCTCACCACAATCAACGCCAACTTGTTGAGTCTTTCCATCTCCTACAAGACTTCACTTTATGAGCAAAAATTCACATAAAGCGGATAACATTCACATTAGGTGGACGGGGCACCAACTCCCAAGTCTTATTTTTAATAAGAGCATCAAATTCATCATTCATAGCCATTTTCCAATTCGGGTCACGAAGGGCGGTCACAAAGTTACGAGGGAGAGAAGATTTCGTAACCATGGTATTGAAGGTGAACATTTATTTCGGCCTAAATATACCATGTTGACTCCAGGTCACCATTCGGGACGAATTGACAGCAAGGGGTGGCTCGTGTGAATTTTATGTTGGAGGGGAACCCGGACCAGGGGGTTATGGAGGTGGTGACGGAGGCGGTTGGTTTCCCAGGGTGGGCTGATCATTTTGGGCAGTAGCCATTTGATGCACCCAAAATGGAGGAATCTCATCATCAAAAAAATCATAAGTAGTTGGGGTAGGAGAATGTAACTTGGGAAAAGAAAGACATTCTCATCAATAATTACGTGACGAGAAATGATGATTTTGTTGGAAGATAAATCATAACATTTATACCCTTAATGATTTGTAGGAAACCCCAAGAAAACACACGGTGTAAACCGGGCTTTCAACTTGTATATAGTTGTAGATGGAAATAGGGGGTAGCACAAACACCCAAACACCCTACGATGAGAGTAGGAAGGCTTTCTTTGGTACAACACCTGAAGAGAAGATACATGACCCAATAATTTTCTTGGTAAAATGATCAAAAGATAGGTTGCCATTTGTTATGCATGATGCCAAAACGAAGGTGGAAGAGAAGCATATATCGGATTTTGCATTCGACTTTCTCATTGTGTGATGACGTATATGGACAAGAAAGTCTAAAAGACACCCCATTTGACTCACAAAATTTTCCAAAATGCCATTATCATACTCCCTCCCATTATCACATTGGATATTTTTAAAATGACGTTCAAATTGAGTATGAATATGGGCTTTAAAGCCTAAGAATTTTACATACACGTTAGATTTTTTGGCTAAGGGAAAAGTCCATAAAAACTTGAAAAAATCATCCAAAAACAGAACATAGTATCGATGACCCGATGAACTCAACACGAGAAAGGTCCATATATGAAAAATATCGAATGGCATCAAAGTCTCAGAAATTTAAGAATCAAATGACAATTTCATGTGTTTACCAAGAGTGCAAGATTGAAAAATAGTAGAACGAATAGATGTAGTATAATCAATGCTTTTAACGATCCTAAGACAATTCAAAATAGACTTCCCCGTATGACCCAATCGAGCATGCCAAACGGGAGAGGACAAAGTAGCAAAGGTAGATGGAGTGGTGGTCGGATATTTGACGGTGGTGATTGGATAAAGATCTCCCCAGCTATTACACCTCATTAGTGTCATCCCCATCCGAAAATCATTCACAGAAAACCCATACGGATCAAAATCAACGGTCACAGAATTATCAATAGTAAGCTTCCTAACTAAAATTAAGTTCTTAATGAGTTTAAGAGTATGTACGGCATTTTGTAAGGATATGGGGAATTTGGGGAAGACAAACTAGTATGACCCCACTTCCGAATTGGAATCGAATGACCATTTCCACAATAATACCATGATTTTGATTGCTCAAATTAAAGTAAGACGAGAGATTACCGTTCGTCGATGTCATATGAGATGTCATAATACCAGTGAGTTTACTTTTTGACAATACCAGGGCGATAACTTCAGCTAAAGAGCCAATATCATATGACAAATCCAAAGATATACTCAGGAAGTATCACTTCATAAGGAAAATCATTACTATATGAGAAGTTCCACAACGTCTCCAATTATGGAAAGAAGAAAGACGGTGATTAAGAGGAAACCCATTAGGGTTAGTACTCATGCATGATTGCTATAAAAGCTTAGGCTACCCCCTTAGCAATCGTGTGGTTCTTTTATTGTTTTCTAACAATAATTTACAAAGCTCTTAGATGTGAAGGTTTGCAGGCTGAGAGGTTGTAGATTGTGCTAAGGATATTGTGTATCACCATAACTATAGAGAGTTAGGTGATTGAGGATTTACTGATCGCGTGAGTGAAGACTACACGCAACCACAACGTTCAACGACGACTTGAACCGACAGAGCAAGGCGATTGCTCGAAGAGTGGAATCAAGACGGAGTCTTGGATTCGGGGGGAGACCCTGAGATAGGTTGCACTGTAATAAGTAGCATAAAGTATAGATCTAGGGATGATCATAGGTACTTGTATGTTCTGACGAATTACTGATAAGTGAAACCCTTCCACTAGGCTGAGAGCCCCCAGACGTAGGTGACGTTGCACCGAACTGGGTAAACAATCTACTGTGTCATTGTTTATTACGTTTTATATTTACTGTCATGCGTTATCTACACAAGTAGTCACACACGGTGTTATAGCTTTATACATAACATTGTGTGTGGCATCTTACACGACTACCTGATCAAAATTTCAATTGGTATCAGAGGAGGCACCTACAGCTTTAGGTGAGTTCCTAAACATATATTTTGATCAAGATGGACAATACCAGAGAAGGAGGATCCATCAATCGACCACATGTTCTAGATGGAAGTAACTACGACTATTGGAAGGCTCGCATGTGTGCCTTCATGAAGTCCCTTGACAACAAAACATGGAAGGCTGTGATCAATAGTTGGAATGCCCCACAACTCATTGACAATGATGGTAACCATATCGGTCCAAAACCAGAAAAGACTGGACTGATAACGAAGACGAGGAATCACTAGGAAACTCTCGAGCTCTGAATGCTATTTTCAATGGTGTTGACAAGAACGTATTCAGACTAATCAACACATGCACAACTGCCGAATCCACATGGGATATCCTAGTTGTTGCATATGAAGGAACAACCAAGGTTCGAGAACAAAAGCTGCAATACTTGACAACCAACTTCGAAGCCCTTGTCATGAAAGAGGACGAATCAATCGCTGAATTCAATGTTCGTATTCGCGATCTAGCCAATGAATCCTGTTCTCTGGGCGAACCAATGTCTGATGAAAAACTGGTTAGAAAAACCTTACGTGCTCTTAGCCCTAGATTTAAAATCAAGATCACCCCAATTGAGGAAGTTCATGACCTCAAGGTCCTAAAATTCGATGAACTGATGGGATCTCTGATGACCTATGAGTTATCTCTGCCCAATATCGATAAAAGGAATAAAGGAGTTGCTTTCAAAAGCTCAACACACAAGCAACCAGAATCTGAAGATTCTGACTCTGAAGAAGACATCGATGCTACAATGGTTCTTCTCACAAAAAATTACAACAAAGTCATGAGAAGATTCAGTCGAATGGGCGGACGGAATGTTGCAACAAATGCTAGAAACAAAGCTCCACAAAAAGCTCAAACAGGAGGAAGTCTTGACAAACCAAACAGAAGTGGAGAGGAAAACAGTAAGAACAAAGGACCTCAGTGTCATGAATGTGAAGGATTCGGTCATCTTCGCAGAGAATGTCCAAATTTCCTCAAACAACAAAAACGAGGATATAATGCTACCTTATCAGATGGTGACAATGAAGATAGTGGCTCTGAGGAGGTAAGCAACTTTGTTGCATTCACTACTACTACTTCTGTATGTAACATTGATAACTCTTCCAATACCAATGATGATCTCCATCATCCAACTCCAAACGAGAATTTGACTAAAGAGCAACTAGTCGAGGCATACAAAAGCTTACATACCAAATGGGTCAAGGAAACTCTGATCCTTGATCAACAAGGAGAACGGATCATCATACTTACCAACGACAAATCTAGATTCCTAGAGACGATTGTGGAGCTAAAACGCGAAATCGCCAGACTGAATGGAGAAATTAGTCTTATGACTAAATCAATAAAGATGATGAATCCTAGCACAGAAAGCCTTGACAAACTCCTATCAGTAGGAAAGCAGTCCAAAGATATGACGGGACTAGGGTACACACATAATATCCCCCCATCAGCAGTCACGAAGTTTGTCCACAACAAGCCATGGTTGACAAGAAACTACAGGATGACATGACACATTCTACAGGACGACCTACAACCAATGTCATGACATCTTCTATAACATGTTCTTGTCAAGCAACTACCAAAAGACACCCTCCACGCAAACATCAATACTCCAGAAAACCAGCTTATCAATATCAGTGGATATGTCATTACTGTGGTCGAAGGGGTCACATCAGACCATTCTGCTTTCAACTCAATGGGAAGAAGCAAGCTCAACTATCACAGAAACAAAGTAGATATCAAGGGCATCTCTCAACTCCTCAGAAAACATCCCGCCTTGAATGGAGACCAAAGAATCTAGTCTATCGAGCTAATGTTGCATATACCTCATTAAGTGCTTCAACCAACAAAGACTGGTATCGCGATAGTGGATGTTCTCGACACATGACAGGTACTCCAGAGTTTCTTTCCAATCTCAAATTATATACAAACTGCTATGTTACTTTTGGAGATGAGATTCGAGCTCGAATCATTGGAAAAAGAGTACTCAAGCGTCCAGGAGTTTCTTGTCTAACTGAAGCATTACTTGTAGAAGGACTTAAGGCAAATCTGATTAGCGTCAGCCAAATCTGTGATCTGGGTTCAGAAGTGAAATTTACTAAAGAATCCTGTATAGTAAAAGATTTTGATCAAGTCACTATTCTACAAGGAATCCGCTCAATGGATAATTGTTACATCTGGTCGCCTGAATCACATATCGAAGCGGCAAAATGTCTTATCTCCAAAGCAGAAGAAACCAAACTTTGGCACAGAAAGCTTGGACATCTAAATCTTAGAAGTATGTAGAAGGCAATCTCAGAACAGGCCATTACTGGAATTCCAAACCTGAAAATCGTGGAAGGAAAGATCTGCGGAGAATGTCAGATTGGAAAGCAAACTAAGATGTCACACAAGAAGCTGCATCATATCACCACCTCTCGAGTGCTTGAGCTAATACACGTTGACCTCATGGGGCCAATGCAAGTTGAAAGTCTTGGAGGAAAACGCTATGTCTTTGTGTGTGTAGATGATTACTCACGATACACATGGGTTGATTTCCCTCGTGACAAATCGGATACCTTTCCGATCTTTAAGAATCTATGCATCCAGGTCCAACGAGAAAAAGGGGAGACAATTGGAAAAATAATTCGTCTCCGCAGTGATCATGGTCGAGAGTTCGAAAACAGCAAATTTGCAGAATTCTGCAACTCAGAAGGAATAGCCCATGAGTTCTCAGCACCGATCACTCCCTAACAGAATGGCATTGTTGAGCGCAAAAACAGGACTCTACACGAGATGGCTAGAGTTATGATGCTGACCAAGGACATACCAACTCACTTCTGGGCAGAAGCACTTAACACTGCTTGTCATATCCACAATCGAGTCACTCTCCGACCGAGTATGCCAGTAACTCATTATGAAATATGGAGGGGGAGAAAGCCCAATGTTAAGTACTTCCATATCTTTGGATCCACTTGTTATATTCTGGCTGATAGAGAACCTCGTCGAAAACTTGATCCAAAGAGTGATGAAGGCATCTTCCTAGGCTACTCAAGGAATAGTCGCGCGTTCCGGATCTTCAACAAACGGACCAAGACTATGATGGAATCAATCAATGTTGTTGTTGATGATGACTGTGAAGATGCCCCAGAAGATGCGACAGACGAAGAAAGAGCTTATCCAAAAAATGTAAGGAAGGATGCTATTGCTGATGCCAGTGAAGATGCTAGCAACAAGTCAGAAGACAATGATGCTAGTCTAAGTGTCAATAACAATGAGACAGTTCCTGAAGCCAGCAACAAGAACCCCTCACGAAGAATCCAGGCTAATCATCCTATCTCTGGAGTAATTGGAGACCTAAATGAAGGCATACGAACTCGAACAAAAACTCCAGTCAACTACAACGATATGATAGGTGTGGGAACTGGTGCCCAAGCCAAGTGAAGGAAATATCATTGGCACAAAATGGATCTTCAAAAATAAGTTTGATGAGCTTGGTAATATCACTCGCAATAAAGTAAGGTTAGTAGCTCAAGGGTACACTCAAATTGAGGGAGTCGACTTCGACGAGACCTTTGCTCCTGTAGCAATCAGACTCCTACTAGGGATATCATGCCATCTACAGATTAAGCTTTACCATATGGATGTCAAAAGTGCTTTCCTGAATGGAGATCTCAACGAAGAAGTGTATGTGTCACAACCTAAAGGATTTATTGATCCTCACTCCCCTGATCATGTGTATAAACTCAAGAAGGCCCTCTACGGATTGAAACAAGCACCAAGGGCTTGGTATGAAAGGCTCACAAAATTTCTGATTCAAAGCGGCTGCACTAGAGGGGGAGTCGACAAGACTCTATTTGTGAAGAAGGAGGACGGAAATTTGATGATAGCCCAAATATATGTCGATGAAATTGTCTTTGGAGGGATGTCAAGAAAGATGGTAGAGCAATTTATCCAACAAATGCAATCAGAATTCGAGATGAGCATGGTGGGAGAGCTTACCTATTTCCTAGGCTTCCAAATCAAACAGCTAAAAGATAGCATCTTCATCTCTCAAAGCAAATATGCGAAGAATATTGTCAAGAAATTTGGGCTAGAGAAAGCTTCACATAAACGGACATCAGCAGCTACACCTATCAAGCTAACTAAAGATGATCCAGGAGAAGCCGTCGACCAACACCTGTATAGAAGCATTATTGGTAGTCTTCTCTACCTTACTGCCAGTCGACCTGACATTACTTACTCTGTGGGAGTATGTGCACGATATCAAGCTAATCCTAAGGTTAGTCATCTATCCCAAGCTAAAAGAATTATAAGATATATCTAGGGGACTACAGACTTGGGTTTACTGTACTCATTCGACACATCCTCTACCCTGGTGGGGTATTGTGATGCTGATTGGGCTGGAAACACAACAGATAGGAAGAGTACATCTGGAGGTTGCTTCTTCCTTGGCAATAACCTTATATCATGGTTTAGTTAAAAGAAAAATTGTGTTGCCTTGTCCACTGCTGAATCTGAGTATATCGTTGCTGGGAGTAGCTGCACACAATTACTATAGATGAAGCAAATGTTAGTCGAATACAATGTTAGACAAGAAGCCATGACTTTGTATTGTGATAATGTCAGTGCAATCAACATCTCTAAAAATCCGGTTCAACACAACAAAACCAAGCATATTGACATTAGACACCACTTCATTCGCGAGCTGGTCGAAGACAAGAAGATCATCTTAGAGCACATCCATATAGATAAGCAACTTGCTGACATTTTTACTAAGCCATTAGATGCAAGCAGATTCGAGTACCTCAGGACGTCACTCGGTCTCTGCACCATCAACAAGTAATCAAAGTTGTAAAACGGTTGAGAGGAGTAAGTTGGTACCTCTTCATGAACCGGTCCAAAATCCCAACACATGCCATTGGGCCAAGCATGCCAAAAGCCCATATAAAAAGAGGAAAGGTCGCGAGATACGCTCTGTTACCTACAGATTTGATTTGAATTGATTTTTCAAAAACAAAACCTAGTTTGCTTCATTTTTGCTTTCGCTCTTATCTCTCACACCTCTAAAACCCTGTGACAAAAACTCCACCACTCACACAACAATGGTGAAAACAAGGAGCACTCTTGCGCCAAAGAAAGCCACTGACAGTCGACAAACCAAACCCAAGAAGGCCGAGGCAAAGAGCCCCAAAAACAGCAATCCCACCACCAACAAACATGGAGTCCGAATCAAAGGACTGAAACCACAGAAGAATGCCGATGGATTCTCCAGAGAAATCCCACCGGCAGAAGCACCAATAATTGTCTTTTCCCGAGTTCCCAAAAGGACCCGAACTGAAAGCTCTACTTTCTCGATGACGGAACTTACAGGCACTCATCGAGATACTGACATTGACCAAGGGAACCAAGAAACCTCCATGCAAATCGTCCTTGCTCGAGTCTCAGCCAGTTTCCCAGGTATTGATTCTTCCATCGTATCAAATACTGATACATCTAGAAATAGTGACTTGTTAGAGTCACTATTGGAAAATCAGGACCCCCCTCAAGAAAGGGTGGTTGAGGATCTCATAAATCCTGAAAGGGAAAAGAATGACTTGACCCCAGTCAGTCATGGGTTAGAATGGATTGCAGAAGGAGAGGGTGAAGAAGAAGGTATGAAAGATGCTCTCCTGAACCCACAGATGAGGCTGTGGTAGGAGAAGAAGAAGTTGCTGACTTGGAAGAAGTCGAGGAAGAATCTGAGAAAGAAGAGACCAAAGACGGGGATACCGATCTGAAAGGAAGAGAGAATGAAAATAGAAGGAAAACAGTGCCGCAGCTAATGGCACAGAATAAGCGTCTCTGGATGCTAGAGGAGATGTTACAGAAAATGCCGCAGAAACAGCACACACAGTGCTTTCATCTTTGAAAAAGAAAGTGTTAGAGGAAAATGAATGCCTCGCAGTAATGGTAGGAAAGTTGAGAGAAACAAAGAAAAGGAAGGAAGTAAAGGATGCTGGAGGCCCCAGCAAGAAAAAGAAGGTGTTCGCCAAAGATAAAGGAAAGAAAGTTGTCTCCAAAAGGAGATTGGTTGATGAAGAAACTGATGACGATGCAGAGGAAGTTACAGTAAAGGAAACAAAGAAGGCAGGAAGCCAGCCGGTCAAGAACACCCCAAGTGTTCCGTATGACAATGTGTCATTTTATTCTGCTGCCAGTGCAAAACAATTGGAATTTGTGTTACAGAGGACGGCATATCCCGAGAAGACCCTGTCTTCGGAGATCTTGGGACTGGAAGCCATTTTCAAGCTCCTGAAATAGGCATAACTCATGAAGATCGTCACTGACATAGGTAATCACTACCCTCTGTTGGTTAAAGAATTTATTGCAAACTTGCCTGCTGGATTTGGTACTCCGGATGATCCAGATTATGAGAAGGGGTATGTCAGAGGCCTACGCTTCGACATTTTCTCTAACATCATTAATGCCTTCCTGAGGAGGAAGTGTGTCCATTCTGTGCCTCCACCTGACCTCAATAAGGTCCTCAAGGAGATTACTGGTGATAAAAGCATAATGTGGCCTACCAAGGGCACCGTGGCAGCCTCGGACCTCACATCAAAGTACTCCATCCTATTCCGTATCGAAGTAGCGAACTGGGCTCCCTCCACACATGCATCCTCCATCAAACCGGAGCTGGCAATACTCATCTTCCAAATAGGTACTGGTTCCACACTTGACTTTGGCCAGTTTGTTATTGATCATCTCATTAGACATGCCAGATCACAAGCTGTGACGATACCTATTGCTTTTCCCTCCCTTATCTCTGAGTTACTAGTACACCAACACCCTGGTGTGTTGAAGACAACCGATAAGGTATGAAAGCGAGGAGGGATGATTGTGGTGAGCCATAAACTGTTCGAGGGCAATCATGCTCCTGATCTTGTCAGGACAGAAGTCAAACCCACCAAGGCGACAACCAGTCGAGCTACCGGTGCTGCCCTTCCAACAGAGACAACCAGCAGAGATGCCATCATGCTCAAGAGAGAGATAGCTTTACTTGACGAGGACATCGTCAACCTGAAGATGGCGCTGAAGCATCTCTCCTAGCGAAGATCGCACTGTGCCAACCTGCTGAAGTCAATGCCTTCCTCAAACTCGTTTGACAGGTTTGGTCAGACCTTCTGGTTCATCAAACTCGTTTGACAGGTTGACAATAAATTCCTTGACCAATGCTGGGTAGAATGGCCCAATATTTATGACGGTGTTGGTCATACCTGCTCTTCGGATAAGTTCTACAATCGAGTTTATCCCCTGCGCTTCTGTGGAGAGTTTTCTTTCTGGATAAATCTTCCGCTGGTAAACATACTGCCACTTAACTGCGTTTTCTACAGAGTGGAAAGAGACATTGTCTGTAAGCGCTTTAGGCACATACTTGGGGAGTTTCTGCCCTCCTATCGCCTTTTTGCCTCGTGGTAGCACAATCTGGGTGTCTTCTTCTTCAGATTCCTCTTCTTCAGGAACAGATGTTGCTACAGTAGTCAGTGACTTCCTTCTTGACTTCTTCGGTTGTTTGGACGCCGATGCTCCTCCTTTCTCTGTGGCTTTCCTCTTTGGGGTCAATCTCTTCTGAATTTGAGGTTCTTCTTCTTCATCAACCAACCTACGTGTTGGTAGCTTCCTTCTCTCAGCCCTTTTGGGCACAGCTTCTTCTTCTTCAATGGCTTCTGCTACATCTCCTTCTTCTATACTGATAGTGTTCTCTTCAGGTCGAGCAACTTCTTGGATGACTTCAGTTTCTTCATTTATCCCAGGTTCACTGTCCTGGACTACAAGTGGGCTGTCGGCCTTTTGCATGACTTATGTTGGTGGGGATTTTTCCGGCGTAGATGCAGATTTTTGGGGGCTAGACTTATCTCCACAGACGGCCTCATGGTCCTCAAGGGGAAGAGTTCCTTGAGCCTCTTCAGACGCCTCTTTGTTTATGATGTTTTCTACAGGAAGGGTAGTAGAAGTACCTTGTGGTGGCGTCTATGAAGTGTGAGAGCCTTCCTCTTCTAGGTTGGCAGCTTTGTCCTTCTCTTCAATGGAGGTAATCCCCTCCATTGTTCCATCCTTAGGTTTCGCCGATCCTTCCCCAGGCAGATTTCTTCCTCGAATCTTCACTCCATATTTGTTTGTCGTCGATTTGGAGGCCGACAACTTCTTGGCAATCACTTTTGCCCTCATTTTTGCTCGAAGCGTCTTGGAGGCAGATGGTATTCGTCCGCTTCGAGTACCAACCATTTGGCCAAAAGCTAGCTAGGATTTGTTCTTTGAGAGGAGTGAACAGAATCTTTGCAGAAATTTTGATTTGTGGTGCCCTAGCGATTTCAAATGGTGGAGGAGGTGCAGAGTCTTTTCTGCGTGGGAGTTGAACAGAACGATTTCTGATTGGTTGATTGTCAGAGTGTAATCATTCTTAAAATTCAAATAAGACTAACGGGCTTTTGATAAAAGAATTTGGGCCCGACTTGATTTTGTGGACCCTATTTGGTCTTGATCGAGAGAGAGAGAGTAAAACCAACTAAAAGCTCTCCCTCTTCTTGCTTGACTTCTGGTTACTCCAGACAGCAAACTCCGAGGGTTGACCTCAGACTTTCAAACCTGTTGGCATCTAACGCCTTTGTAAAGATGTCTGCGACTTGTTTCTCGGTGGGTAGGTATTCGAGCTTTATTTTCTTGTCTTCTACAAGCTCTCGAATAAAGTGGTGCCTGATGTCAATATGCTTTGTCTTGCTATGTTGCACTGGGTTCTTCGAGATGTTGATTGCACTGATGTTGTCACAGAACAAAGTCATGACTTCTTGCTTGACTCCATACTCTGCTAACATTTGTTTCATCCAAAGAAGCTGAGTGCAGCTACTTCCGGCTGCGATATATTCGGACTCAGCAGTAGACAAAGCAATACAATTTTGCTTTTTGCTGAACCACGATACAAGATTGTTCCCCAGGTAAAAACAACCTCCAGAGGTGCTTCTTCGATCTGGTGTGCTTCCCGCCCAGTCAGCATCACAGTATCTAACCAGAGTAGGAGAGGTATCAAAGGAATATAGCAAACCCAATTCAGAGGTTCCCGAGATGTACCTTATGATCCTCTTTGCATGAGCCAAGTGACTGACTTTTGGATTGGCTTGATATCGAGCACAGACTCCCACAGAGTAAACGATGTCGGGTCGACTTGCTATTAGATAGAGGAGACTTCCTATTATGCTTCGATAAAGACTTTGATCAACTGATTCTCCCATCTCGTCATTTGTGCACTTGTCATGTGTGGCAATAGGAGTCCTCTTGTGCGAAGCTTTTTCTAACCCGAACTTCTTGACAATGTTCTTTGCATATTTGCTTTGGGAGATAAATATTTCATCTGACATCTGCTTGATCTGGAAGCCTAGGAAATATGTGAGCTCACCGACCATACTCATCTCAAATTCAGACTGCATATGTCGGACGAAACGTTCCACCATCTTGTCTGACTTCCCTCCAAATACAATGTCGTCGAAATATATTTGAGCAATCATGATGTCCCTTCCTTCCTTCTTCACAAAGAGAGTTTTGTCTACTCCCCCTCGAATATAACCATTATGTACAAGGAATTGGGTAAGACGTTCATACCATGCTCGTGGAGCTTGTTTGAGTCCGTAGAGAGATTTCTTTAGCTTGTAGACATGGTGCGGAAAGTCATGGTCTTCGAATCCCTTTGGTTGGGCTATGTAGACTTCTTCGTTCAGATTTCCATTGAGAAAGGAACTCTTTACATCCATCTGATAGAGTTTGAAGCGCAGATGATATGCGATGCTGAGAAGAAGTCGTATGGCTTCCAGTCCGGCTACCGGAGCAAAGGTTTCTTCAAAGTCGACTCCTTCGACTTGTGTGTACCCTTGAGCCACCAGTCTCGCTTTGTTTCGAGTGATGTTTCCTTGCTCGTCAGACTTGTTTTTGAATATCCACTTTGTCCCAATGACATTGACATTGTCAGGCTTGGGTACAAGTTCCCAGACTTCATTCCTTGCAAACTGAACCAATTCTTCTTGCATTGCGCAGACCCAGTACTAATCATTGATGGCCTCTTGTATATTTTTTGGCTCAATTTTGGAAATAAAGCAGATGTTACCTATCATCTCTTGGTGGTCAAGAGATGCCTTTTGTCGAGTCCGAACTCCCTCATTAATGTCTCCAATCACATCCTGGGGTGGATGATTCTTCTGAATTCTTCTTGACGGAGCTTTTTGCCTTATAGGGGATGCATCTTTATCCGGGATGATTGGGCTTTCGTCTTCAGACTCTTTGTTGCACTCGTCGTCCTTGACTTCTGGTCTGACTTCTCCTCTGACCTCTGGTCTGACTTCTCCTGAGAGATTTAGGACTTCTTCGTCCTCGTCACTTGGTTGCTCGTTATTGTCATCAATCACGACATTGATGGATTCCATGACAGTCCGGGTGCGTTTGTTGAATACACGAAAAGCCCGACTATTTCTGGAGTATCCGAGGAAGATGCCTTCGTCGCTTTTAGGATCCAATTTGCGTCGAGGTTCTCTATCTGCGAGTATGTAGCAGACTGATCCAAAGACATGGAAGTATTTGACATTCGGCTTTCTCCCCCTCCATATTTCATAAAGAGTGAACGAAGTTCCAGGGCGGAGGGTCACTCTATTATGAATATGGCATGCCGTATTCAAAGCTTCAGCCCAGAAGTGCTGTGGGATGTCTTTGGCTAACATCATGACTCTTGCCATCTCTTGAAGAGTGCGATTCTTCCTTTCAACGATCCCGTTTTGCTGAGGAGTGATGTGAGCAGAAAAGTCGTGTGCAATTCCTTCAACATCACAAAATTTTGCGAAGCTGATGTTTTCAAACTCCTTTCCATGATCGCTCCGAAGTCGGACGACTTTCCCAATGACTTCTCATTTTTCTCGTTGAACTCTTCGACATAAGGCTTCAAAGACTGAGAAGGTATCTGACTTTTCTCGAATAAAGTCTACCCAGGTGTTCCTCGAGAAGTCGTCTACACATAAAAATATGTACTTCTTCCCTCCTAGACTTTCTACTTGCATGGGTCCCATAAGGTCAACATGAAGAAGTTCTAGAACACGAGAAGTAGTAAGATGTTGTACCTTCGTGTGTGACGTCTTGACTTGTTTCCCAATCTGGCATTCTCTACAGATTTTTCCTTCAATGATCTTGAGGTTGGGGACTCCAATGATTGCTTCTTCAGAGAGAATCTTTTGCATACTCCTCAAATTGATGTGACCAAGTTTTTGATGCCATGGTTTTGTCTTTTGAGCTTTGGATAAAATGCACTTGGTTGGCAAGGTACTGACTGTTGGAGACCATAGATAACAGTTGTCAAGGGACATGTGGCCTGTCATGACTTCCTTCTGTTGTTCGTCTTTGACCGTGCACTTGTCACGAGTGAAGTGGACATCCAGATATAAATCACATATTTGGCTTATGCTGATGAGATTTGCTGTGAGGCCTTCTACTAGTAGAGCTTCTTTCAGACATGGAGAGTTAGGAAGATTGAGTTTTCCTTTCCCGAGCACTCTAGCTTTTACTCCATCTCCAAAAGTGACGAAGCTATTTGTGCAAGGTATTAAAGTGACCAAGAAAGAGCTATTACCCGTCATATGTCGAGAGGATCCACTATCAAAGTACCAATCGTTGCTGGTTGAGGCTTTTAAAGCGGTGTACGCGATGTTAGCTCGATAGTTGACCTCTTTGACTCGCCATTCCTTCCGTGGTTGGCTTTTCTTGATGGTGGTCCTTTTCTTGACCAAGCACTTCCCATATAGCTGATAGCAGAAGGGTCGAATATGTCCTCTTCGTCCACAGTGATGACAAACCCAGTTTTGTCTTTTGTTCTGGGTTTTTGAAGCGGCCAGAGTAAGAAGCTTTTTGGTCGCTTGGTCAGCCGCGAAGTTAGGAGACTTCTGACGGGGCTTCTGGGCGACGGACTTCTGAGGGACGAAGATGGTGTGTGATGATGATGCATCTTTTGAATATCCAAGTCCTTCCATATTCCTGATTGGTTTCCCGATTGAAAGGATTTGATCTAGAGTGTCAGTGCTTGGATTCATCATCTTCACTAACTTCGTGACCTGCTCTAACTCGCCTTTTAGTCGAGCAACTTCCTTTTTGAGATCAACAGTCATTTCGAGAAGTCTTGATTTGTCTTCAGTAAGAGTAAGAATGAGAGCATTATGTTTTTCGATTACCTGAGAGTCTTCAAGCCATTTGACATACCATTCGTTGTAAGCGTTGTTGAGAGTCTCATCAGATAGCTCATCATCAGAGTCATACTTCTTTGAGCTTTCAGTTGGTTGATCTATTGTGGAGGAAGTGAAAGCAACATAGTTACTTGTATGCTCAAGGTCACTGTCTTCCTCATCTTCATCGTCAATTAGAGAGGCATTGAATCCCTTCTTCTGTTTCTTTAAGAAGTTGGGACATTCTCTCTGCATGTGTCCATACCCCTCACATTCAAAGCACTGAGCTCCTTTACCTGATCGTTCTCCACGTCCTCTATCGTTAGCTGTGTTTTCGAGCTTCTGAAACTTGTGTTGTGGCTTGTCTCTGACTTCTCGGGTGACTTTTCTTCCTGTCATCTGGCCAAATCTTTTCATGACTTTGTTGTAGTTTTTGGCCAGCATGGCGATAGTTTCCTCAATGTCACTATCCGACTCAGAGTGCGTTGAGTTCTTCTGCTTTTGATTAGAACTTTTGAAAGCCACACCTTTATGTTTCTTCTCGATAGGAGGTAGGGAGAGCTCGAAAGTCATTAGTGAGCCCATGAGCTCATCAAACTTCAGTGTCTTCAAGTCATGGACTTCTTCGATGGCGGTGATCTTCATCTTGAATCTGGGACTTAGAGCTCTCAGCGTCTTTCTGACCAAATCTTCATCGGTCATACGCTTGCCAAGTGAATATGATTCATTGGCCAGATCCTTGATGCGCACATTAAACTCCGCAATAGTCTCGTCGTCATTCATGGTCAGAGCCTCAAAGTTAGTCGTGAGGTATTGTAACTTCTGCTCTTTGAATTTGGAAGTACCCTCGTAAGCAACAGCAAGCGTGTCCCAGGCAATTTTGGCACTTGTGCATGTGTTGATGAGTCGAAACACATTCTTGTCTACTCCATTAAAAATAGCATTGAGTGCACGAGAATTACCTAGGGCGGCTTCATCTTCTTCCATGCTCCACTCCTTTTCTGGTTTGATGCTAGTTTGATTTCCATGAGCATCAGCATAGTAAGGTTCCTCCCATCCATTGATGATAGACTTCCAGGTTTTGCTGTCGAGGGACTTCAAGAAGGCACACATCCGTGCTTTCCAATATCCATAGTTTGTTCCGTCGAGCATCGGCGGACGATTGACAGATCCTCCTTCCTTTGAATCCATATTAGCTACCCAGAAATTTTGCAGGAAAATCACCTAAAAGAAGAGGTGCCTCCTCTGATACCAATTGAAATTCTGAATTGTAGCCGAGTCAGTAAGTTGAACACAAAGTCTGTAACTTGTGGATCGACTTCTTGTGGAAACCGTAAGCAAAGTAATAGACAGATAATAATAACGACACCAGAGATGATTATCTAGTTCGGTGACTCCGCACCTACGTCTGGGGACACTTTGCCAGTGGAAAGGTTTTTCACTATCAGGTAGTCAATAGTACAACTTCAAGCACCAACTAGCTATCACACAAGTTATTGTCCTAAGCTACTATAGATCTCACGTGAATCACCTCGACCAGGAGCCTCTCCCCCTGTCTTTGAGATTCCCTCAATTCCACCCTTCGAGCAAGCCTATGCTCGGTGTCGTTGTCTTCTTGGAAGGAGTTGTGAATCTTCAATCACAAACAAAAACCCTAACCGATCCAAACACTTAGTCTTCGCGACTCAATGTTTGATCGGAGCAAAAATCCGTTCTAGCGAATATTCATCAGCCTCTCAACACGCCGATGGTGCACGGTTAAGAGCTCTGAGAAATCTTGCAATTGTTAGAACAGGAATGGATGATCTGCTAATGGGAAGCCAAGGGCTTTTTATAGCAGCTCACATTCCTAATCCTCTTCGGACCAGGAACAGGAAAGTCAGGCAAGTTGTTGCCACCTTCCATGACAGCTGGAAGTCGTCTTGCCTGTTCTGACTTCCTGATGAAATCAGGCAAGTCGAGTTGCCGCCTATTGCTGACGTGTAACTGCCAGCTGGAAGTCGCCTGACTTGTCGACGTCACTCTCTTGTGCTCCAAGTCTTCGTGGCGCCTTTCTTCTTTTGCTCCAAGCTTCGTCGAAATAGGAAAGCTTCAGACTTTCCTAATCTGGACCGTAACAAGTCGCTCCACATGTCATGTAACATGTTGCACGACTTCTTACATTTGCGCTAAAAAATCATGCCAACAAATAAACGTAGCAACAATCTCCCCCTTTGGCAATTTTTTAGGCAAACACCTTTTTAAGCCCATCGTCATCTTGTGGCAGTTACGCACAACAAGTGATTTTTCTTGTGGCAGTTACGCACAGCAAGTGATGTGACTTCTTTACTCCAACCAGGCACATCGTTGTCACCTTGAGGCAGTTACGCACACATCAAGTTATGTGACTTCCGATGCGACTTCTTGTGCGACTTCTAGTTTATCTTCTGGAGCAGCTTCTGGAGCTTAACTTCTTGGGCGGCTTCTGGAGACCAGAGGAAGTTACTGTAAAGGAAACAATGAGGGGAAGAAGCCTGAAGACGGTCAAGAACACCTCAAGTGTTCCGTATGACAATGTGTCTTTTCATTCTGCTGACAGTGCAAAACGATGGGAATTTGTGTTCCAGAGAACGGCATATCCCGAGAAGACCCTGTCTTCGGAGTTACTGGGACTGGAAGCCATTGTCAAACTTATGGAACAGGCAGAACTCATGAAGACCGTCACTGACATAGGTAACCACTATCCTCTACTGGTAAAAGAATTCATTGCAAACTTGCCTACTGGATTTGGGACTCCGGATGATCCGGATTGTGAGAACGTATATGTCAAAGGCATACGCTTCAACATTTCCTCTGACATCATTAATACCTTCCTGGGGAGAAAGTGTGTTCGTTCTGTGCCTCCACCTGACTTGTACAAGGTCCTCAAGGAGATTACTGGGGACAAAAGCAGAATGTGGCCTACCAAGGGCACGGTGGCAGCCTCGGACCTCACAGCAAAGTACTCCATCCTATTCCGTATCGGAGTAGCGAACTGGGCTCCCTCCACACACGCATCCTCCATCAAATCGGAGCTGGCAATACTCATCTTCCAAATAGGTACTGGCTCCACTCTTGACTTTGGCCAGTTTTTTATTGATCATCTCATTAGACATGCCAGATCACAAGCGGTGAAGATACCTATTGCCTTTCCCTCCCTTATCTCTGAGTTACTAGTCCACCAACACCCTGGTGTGTTGAAGACAACCGATAAGGCAGGAAAGCGAGGAGGGATGATTGTGGTAAGCCAGAAGCTGTTCGAGGGCAAGCATGCTCCTGATCTTGTCGGGACAGAAGTCAAACCCACCAAGGCGACAACCAGTCGAGCTACTGGTGCTGCCCCTCCAACAGAGACAGCCAGCAGAGATGCCATCATGCTCAAGAGAGAGACAGTTGTACTTGACGAGGACATCGTCAACTTGAAGATGGCACTGAAGCATCTCTCCCAGCGACGATCTCACTGTGCCAATCTGCTGAAGTCAATGCCTCCTCCAGACTCGGAAAATGATGATTCCTCCTCTCTACCCAATGCTACTAAAGACACTCTTCAAGATGCCTCTACCGATGCTACAGAAGAAGAGACTGCTAGTTCCAGCAGCAGCTCTATTTGATTTTAAGTACTTTCTGGTTTTGCTACAAACTTAACAACTTTTAATATGTATTTGTTTTGAACACTATTTCATACGTATTCTCGACTGCTAATCGGGAATATGTGTGAATTAAGTTTGTGTTTTCCTTATTGCCCTACTTGTTCGAAATATTTGTTCAAAATTTGGCTCTTTTTGAGCCAGCAAGGGAGAGTAAGATGTAAGGCGACGCGATGGAACGCAAGAAACGCAAGACTTAATGACTGTCGATCGATTGCAAGAAAAAGATGACGCAGAAGATGACGACAAAAGCGACGCGGAATGCGACGAAGATTGCTGACCTTAAAAATAGCCAAAGGGGGAGATTGTAGTTACGACAGTTTTAGTGATTGGCTTATTTTTAAGGAACTAGAGAAAATGTCATAAGGAATATCGAAGCATCGTATGCGACATCCTGTGTGACATTGTTGACGGCATCTCGACAAACATCCTGATCGACAGAAATCAGGAAAGTCTAGATCCTGCAGAAAGTACGAATACGTTTAGGAAATTCCAAAGCGTCCCCGATTCTGGAAAGAACAAAGACGGTGATTAAGAGGAAACCCATTAGAGTTAGTACTCATGCTCGATTGCTATAAAAGCTTAGGCTACCCCCTTAGCAATCGTGTGGTTCTTTTATTGTTTCCTAGCAATAATTTACAAAACTCTTAGACGTGAAGGTTTGCGGGCTGAGAGGTGTTAGAGTTATGCCCCAGTCCAATATAAAAGTGATCTACAGATCTAATGTTTTATCATCTTTCCGAATAAATAAATCGTCATATATTACTAATGTGTTGTAGTAATATATCGAATGTAATTTGATCTATGTCATTACGTGTGTAACCACTAATAGTAGAATTGTATATTAGAAAGAATTACATTTGATGAGTCCCTGATCAGCTAAGCTTATTTATGAAGCGATCGGTATGAGACCAACTCCTTGTGATCACGCTCTACTGATCATGGCAAAGTATGTGCCGGAGTTATATCATAGATATCATCAGGTCGATGATATCGGACAACCCGATTGTGAGTATGCAACATAGATACCGTCATGAGATACTCACATATCGTAGCTTGTCGTTATATCCTAAGACCAAGGAGTCTTTGTGTGCACTGTGTAATGAATCTCCAAGTTTGACCTAGTCTAACGTTACCTGTAAAAGGGTAGCCATTACGGTTGTGATTGGCTTGGTTATGAATTACATTGGTGAACTCAAAAGACGTCTAAGGGATTTATCACTCATACTCCGGTATGAGAAAAATATCCGTTTAGGCCACTTGATGAGTATGACTGAAGGAATAGCACGGCCGTGCAGGTGATACCTTAGTATCAGTTTTCAGTCATCTCAGATATAAAGAAACAGTGATTGATAAATTAGGATGACGATTCTATGCCTATTGATCAATCTGGATATCGGCTTGATAAAAGGACAGTGACATGTACGATAACAGGTTAAGTCGAATAATCGATAATCACGAACGTTGGGTAATCATAATGTCTTGCTAGAGACCACTTATGATGGAAAGGGTAAAATAGTAATTTTACCAGTCTGCCAACTGTTCGTGAGCCTAGAGGGTCACACGCATTAAGCACGATACATGAAAAATAAGCATGGATGGAAATTGGGAGAATCAGGTTTTCAATTTAGTCAAATTGAAAACGATTCGGTTGATTTCAGGCCTATGGTTTTAACTTGACGGTTGAAGAAATCAAGTTGAGGAAATTGAACCGATTTATCTAAACCGAAATTAGAACTCAATTTAATGAGTTTAATTTGGTTTTAGTTAAACGGGCTTAAAGCCCATTTAGGGTTTTAAGTGATGAATGGGGAAAAGTGCAATTAAGAGTTTAAGAGGGTAAGATATGTAATTAATTGATTTTGAAATTCAAATCAGATTTTTTTTTGGTTTTAATTTCAAATTAATTGCAAAATATTTTTCCTTATTTTTCTCTCTAATTTTGGCAACCTCCCCCTATTCCCTCTCCACTTTGCCAACTCCCTCATGAACCATTCCTCCATTGTTTTGTCACATAATTCTCAAAACATTCATAGCAAAAGTGTGAGAGAAAACCGATTAGTGGTTGTTGTGCTTGTGTGGACTCAATAGAGACACACTACATTGTGTTTTGATCGATTGATAAAGGTAATTTTCATATTTGAAAAGCTTAAGATCATGCTGAATTTTTCATTAAGATCTTTGTATCTTTCGATCACCATGGTTACATAAGGCTCCGCTGCATGAAATTAACGTTTGGAACCCATGGTGATCTCTTTCAAGAGGTTGTAGATTGTGTTAAGAATATTGTGTATCACCATAACTATTGAGAGTTAGGTGATTGAGGGTTTACTGATCGCGTGAGTAAAGACTGCACGCAACCACAACGTTCAACGACGACTTGAACCGACAGAGCAAGGCGATTGCTCGAAGAGTGGAATCAAGACGGAGTCTTGGATTCAGGGGGAGACCCTGAGATAGGTTGCACTGTAATAAGTAGCATAAAGTATAGATCTAGGGATGATCATAGGTACTTGTATGTTCTGACGAATTACTAATAAGTGAAACCTTTCCACTAGGCTGAGAGCCCCCAGACGTAGGTGACGTTGCACCGAACTGGGTAAACAATCTGCTGTGTCATTGTTTATTTAGCTTTATATTTACTGTCATGCGTTATCTACACAAGAATTCATACACGGTGTTATAGCTTTATACATAACATTGTGTGTGGCATCTTGCACAACTAGCTGATCAAAATTTCATAGAGCACTTGGCGAGACTAGGTCTTGAAATCCCACAAGAATTGACTTCAGACTTAATCCTCCAATCGCTCCTTAATGTATATGATGGGTTCATTATGAACTACAACATGCACAATATGAACAAGACCATCTCAGAATTACATGGGATGTTACAAACTGCTTAGAAGACTATCAAATATAAGACTAAAGATGTTCTGATGGTCAACAAGGGAATAAGCTTTAAGAAAGCTGGCAAGAAGAAGGGTAAGACCCTCAAGCATGTTGAAAGAAAAAGGAAAGGCACCTATGGTTTATGACAAGAACCCCAAGTTCAAGAAGCCTGAACCCAAGGTAAAGGATGTCGTTTGCTATCACTGCAACAAGCATAGTCATTGGAAAAGGAACTGCAAGAAATACCTTGATGAGCTGAAGAAGAGTGGTGGAGGACCCATATTTTCATGTATTTATGTTACAGAGATTAACCTATCTACTTGTGACTAATGGGTATTAGATACCAAATCAGAATCTCACATTTGTACTAATGTACATGGTCTCAAAAGTAGAAAGAATTTGACCGAGGATGAAGTGGATCTACGAGTAAGCAATGATGTGAAAGTCGCAGCGATGTCTGTTGGATCCATGGAACTTAGTTTGCCCTCTAGGCTTAGTTTGGAACTTAATAATTGCTATTATGTACCTACGTTTCGTAGGTATATTATTTCAGTCTCTTGTTTAGACAATAATGGATATAAATTTACCATTGAGAATAGTTGCATTAATATCTTCAGAGATAATATTTATTATGCAAGTGCTACTCATATTGGTGAATTATATATACTTAATACTAACAACACCAATGAAAAGTCAATCTATAACATATATGCAAAAAAATCTAAAATTGACGAAACAAACCAAACTCTAATATAGTATTGTCGTTAAGGTCACTTAAATGAGAAACGCATATCAATACTTCATAAATGTGGACTTTTAAGCTCCTTTGAATTCAATTCAATTGATAGATGTTTATCTTGTTTAATGGGAAAAATGACAAAGGCACCTTTCACTGGAAGATGTGATAGGGCAAGTGGCCTATTAGGACTAATACATACTGATGTGTGTGGACCACTCAGTTCACTAGCCAGAAAAGGATTCCAGTATTTCATCACATTTACTGATGATTTCAGTAGATATGGTTATGTCTATCTTATGAGGCATAAGTCTGAAGCCTTTGAAAAGTTTAAAGAGTACAAGAATGAAGTACACAATCAACTAGGGAAAAATATCAAAGCACTTAGATCTGATCGAGGTGGAGATTGTTTTACTAAAGAGTTTATTAGTTATCTTGGTGAGAATTGAATCATCTCAAAATGGACTCATCCTGGAATGCCACAGCTAAATGGAGTATCCAAAAGGAGGAACTGGACCCTACTAGATATTGTTCGATCCATGATGAGCCAAGAAAAACTGCCCATCTCATTTTGGGGTTATGCTCTAGAAACAGCTGTGTTCATATTGAACATGGCTCCAAAAAAGGCAGTGGAAAGGACACCATATGAGATATGGCATGGTAAGCGTCCCATATTGTCTTTCCTAAAGATTTGGGGATGCAAGGCTTATGTGAAGCGTCTTATGGGAGACAAGCTCACACCAAAACTAGATAAATGTTTTTTCGTAGGATATCCCAAAAAAACAAGGGGAAACTACTTCTACAAGCCAGACGAGAACAAAGTGCTTGTCGCTCGCAATAATGTCTTTTTGGAAAGGAGTTTGTTTCCAAAAGAGTTAGTGGGTGTGAGATGCACCTTGAAGAAATTCGAGAGGACACCTCACGACTTGAAGAAATTTGGGAACCCCGCGCTAACAGTGTAGAAGCAATAGAGCCTGAGCTAACTGAAGATATAACACCAGTTCTTGAAGAAATTCCGCAAGAACCGAGAAGGTCTGAAAGAACACGTCATGAACTCATTAGATATGGATTTCTAGTAACAGACAACAATGACATAATAGTTGTGGATCAAGACGATCCCACAACCTTTCAGGAAGCCATAAACGGTCATGATTCTGAGAAATGGTTGGAAGCCATGAAGAAGGAAATGCAATCTATGCATAATAATCAAGTCTGGAACTTGATCGACAATACTGACGATGTAAAAACCATTGGTTGCAAATGGAACTTTAAAGTAAAGACCGACATGGATGGTAAAGCTCAAACCTACAAAGCACGAATGGTTGCAAAAGGATTCAGACAAACTTATGGTATTGACTATAACGAAACCTTCTCTCCAGTCTCAATAGTTAAATCTGTCTGGATTCTAATTTCCATAGTCGCATACTATTATTATGAGATATGGCAAATGGACGTCAAAACAGTATTCCTAACTGGAAAGCTAACTCAGGATGTGTACATGACACAACCTGAGGGTTTCGTCGATCCAAAGAATGCTAGAAAGATTTGCAAGCTGCAAATATCCATTTATGGATTAAAGCAAGCATCTCGGAGTTGGAATCTTTGCTTTGATGAAGCAATAAAAGAGTTTGGCTTTATTCAAAATGAAGATGATTCTTGCGTATACAATAAGGCTAGTGGGAGTGCAATTATCTTCCTGGTGCTATATGTAGATGACATACTATTTATTGGAAACGATATATCAACCATGCAAAACACAAAAGTATGGCTTGGGAAGTGTTTCTCAATGAAAGACTTAGGTGATGTCGCATACATTTTGGGCATCAAGATCTATAAAGATAGATCCAAAAGATTATTCGGCCTAAGCCAAAACACTTATATGGACAAAGTATTGAAAAGGTTTTCAATGCACCATTCCAAGAAAGGGTTCTTGCCCATGCGACATGGCTTCAAGCTCAATAAAACTTAGTGTCCCACAACACAAGCTGAACTAGATCTAATGAAAACGATCACATATGCTTCAGCAATTGGATCAATCATGTACGTCATGATTTGCACGAGACCCGACGTCTCGTACGCCTTAAGCTACGTAGCCAGATATCAGTCTAAACCAGGTGAACAACACTGGATAGCAGCTAAAAACATCCTCAAGTGCCTGAAAAGAATTAAGGATGCATTTATGCTATATCGGGGTGTAGACGAAAAGCTAGCCGTAAGTGGTTACGTCGATGCTAGTTTCCAGACTGACCCAGATGATTGCAAATCACAGTTTGGATATGTGTTTGTTTTGAATGGTAGTGCTTTTAGCTGGAAGAGCTCTAAGAAAGGTTTGTGGCTGATTCTACAACGGAAGTTGAGTTATTAACTGCTGCTGAAACTGCTAAAGAGGTTGTATGGATTAGGAGTTCTTAGCTGGTTTGGGCATAATTAAAAATACGTCTGACCCATTGAACTTACTGTGTGACAAAACTGGAGCCATAACACAGGCTAAAGAGCCAAGATCACATCACAAATCCAAACATATACTAAGGCGCTACCACATCATTAGAGAAAAGATAAACGAAGGACAAGCGAAGATCAACAAGGTTGCTACAGAAAATAACACAGCCGACCCATTAACAAAGGCTCTATCATAGCCGAAACATGAGGGTCATGTAATAGGTATGGGATTAAAATGTAATATGGATTGGAACTAAGGGCAAGTAGGAGACTGAAAGATATATGCCCTAATCCATTCACATTTTATGTGTAAACGTTATATCTTCTATTAGTAATAAATTGGAACTTTTATCGGGCATTGTGTTATGATAATAAGTTAAGTATAAACTAGCCTAAGGCCATCATGTGTTTAGCACTGATAGTAGAACCCTTAGACAGAGCAATCGATATTGCTACAAGATTATACTTAGGAGTTCCCTGGTCAATAAGCTACATATATGGTATCATATATAAAGCGACTAGTATGAGGATGATTGATGATCACGCTCTACTAATCATGTGTAAAGAGTTACTAAGTCAGAATCATAGATATCATTTCGGGGTGGAATGATATTTGGACGACCCGACCTAAGTAATGTGTCATAGATTAATTCATGAGCATTCTCAGTTAACGTAGTATCATTGAATCCTTACAGACTTTGGAGTCTCTATGGATTCCTAAATGGCAACTCTCATAGTTTGACATACTCTTCTACGTTGTCCGCAAATGGCTACAATAGAGGTATGATTGGTTATGCGATGGGCTATATGAGGAATACAGTATACGATCAAGGGATTTATCCCTCGCGTACTAGTGGGAACGATATCCGTTTAGGTCTCTTGATGTGAAAGACTAAAATAGAGTGTGTGGGCGCATCGGTGATAAAGAGTTATCGTATTCAGTCATCTCGAGATCAAGAAACAGTTTTGAATATATAAGGGTTACTTTTCTATAGCTTATGTTCAAACAAGATATCTAGTGACAAAAGGGATTATGATAGCTGCAACAAAAGGTTAAACTGAATCACGGATCATCATGATCATTGGGTAATCATAATGTCTTACTCGAGACCACTTATGATGGATGGACCAAATAGAGGTTAAGGCCATTTGCCAATGTAATCATGAGCCTACATGATCACACACAATGAGCAAGCCCGAAGACAAATGGACCAACAAGACCCAAGGAGAAAGAGGGGAGTTAGCGACCCATCGCCACCCAGAGGGAGTCAATCGCCACAACACATGTGGCGATCGTCACAAGGGGTGTGGCGATCGCCACCTATGATGTGGCAATCGCCACATGCCTCTAGGCAGTTTTCCTATTTTGCTTTGGATTATGAATCTGAAACCTAAAAGGGAAAGGGGCAAGTGGGAGCACGAAATTTTGAGGAAATTTCAGAATTACAAATTCTAAATTAAATAGAAATTTATTAGGAATATATATCTTAACCTCAAAGTCTATAAAAGTGTTGCTTCAGTTTCATGAAGCCCTAATGCGATATTTGCAACATTAGCAACTCCACCAATAACTCCATATCTGATTATTGTCCAATTAGATCTGGTTTGAGAGGAATATTTCTAGTAGATTATTTTTCGTCAAGCTTCGATCATGACTTGCTCATGTGGATATCGGTAAAGAGGGCATCCCGAAAGAGACGCTTTCGATCGATTCGTGAAGAACCTGTGCAATCTACAAGAGGTAAATTGAAGATGTAACCCTTTTCATCAATTAGGTTTTAACATGCAGTAGATCCTTGCAAGGGTTCGGGGTTAAATTTTTTTTATTTACTTCCGATGCGCATGAATGAGTCCCCCAAACCTCAACACATAGGACCGATATTGGACATATTAGGAAAATCATGTAACACCCCTTTTATGCATGATATTCAACTAATCACATCCCGAGAACTACTATGTGATTCTTGTACCTTGAATCATACTTCTCCACATCATTACCTCATATTTACTTTCTTGTTTTAGTATAACACACACACACAAATTACTGGACTGAGATTAGTCACAAAAATAGAATTTGGGTGTTTAGAACATCTTATTCCCTTGGTACGATATTCAGGTAGTCAATACATACTTACCCATTATTACTTGCGATCGGTGCACTGACGATAGTGGTGAAAAGACAACCAGAAATATACGTAGTGTTTTCACCCGTTAGTCAGCTAGTAAAGTCAACACGTTCTTACAAGAGAAGGTTCAAAGTTACCCCCTACATATCCTATATAGGTATTGACCATAGAATCCTATCACCATATCGTGTCTAGTCTGCTCGAGTCTTTCCGTGTCTTTTTTTGCGTCGGTCAATTTCAATCACGTAGGGTGATTGTTGGACATATTCAAAAATATATACTATATCCTAATTGAATGATGTTGAAGTGATTTTTTCGTTCATGAGATATAATGTTCATAATGTGCATTTGATTCTCTTTAATACGTATGTTACAAAACCTCTCATTTTTTCCTTTTAATTTCATTGATTTAAGGTTTTCAATGGTGGAAGAGATGTAGACTAAAAATAGATGATCATCTATCTACTTATTTCAAAATCAAAGAACACGAGTTCTTGTTCTTATTCTCTTTTCATTGATCTCAAATGTTCTTCCGAAGTATGATGATACAAAACGACACAAGTTCAAGTTCGGCAAAACTAAACCTTCGGTTTACAATGCTAGTTCGAAGTCGTTGCACCTGAGAGGTGTACGCTCGTTGATTCCAACACTCGAGAGAGTTAATATATTTTAAGAAAAATATCTAACATGCCTCGACTATTTCCCAAGTTTATGTTTATTAGTTTGTAAAGGTTTATGTATTGTTTTGATATTCGTAAGTTATTCATATTTGTAATTATATTAGTTTATGTAATTTTTTAATATTATTGTATGAAATCTAACAATCTTAAAGTGTATCTTATAAATATTAAATATTTCAATATTATATAACTAATGATCTTTATTTCATTTTGTACGTATAAAATTTTGAAAGACAAGAATCTTTTGTTTTAGATACAAGTAAGGGGACTTATGTAGAATGACTTAATTTTGTCACTTGACTTCCATTTTAAGGAGACCCATAAAAGTTAGAAGATAATAGATGTGAGATTAATACTGCATCGAGACTCGAACCAAGATCGCTTGAACCCAAGTTCAGCTACTTAACTAGTTGGTCAAGAAAGCGTTTGTACTTTTCACTAAATAATTGAGTAATAATTTTGTGAATTTTAAGGGTTTGGGTTAACAAAGTTTGACAATTCCAAATAAAAGTGAACGTTCAATTTGACTAGGAAAACAAAGAAAAATGCAAATAAGGATAAAACTTAGAGTGAAAATTGCAAAAAAGAACCATCATTTAAGTATCATGATTTATTAGTGTTAACCAAAAACGTTGCAAATCACTAGTTTCAATAATTTATATTGCAAATTGTCACTTTCAATTAATTGTAATTTTCTAATTTATTCCTAATTGACTAAAAACGTTGCAAACCACCACTTTCAAATATTAGTTTATGACATTGGCGACTAAAATTAATAGAAAAATTATGTTCATCGTCACATAATTTTAATTTTTGTCAAAATGATATTTCTATCATTATGAATTAAAAATATTAAGGACTGATGATGGTACAAACTGAAACTAAAACAAATCGCATTTGGATTGTTGGGTTAGGTTTATGGTTGGTTCAACCACTGATTTAGATATAACAGACATAAATTTAGAAGTAAAAAACTATGCATGTATCAGAAAAGAGGTAAGTAACTAGCATTGTGTTTTGTTGTTGGTACAGATGAGATCAAACTTGGAATGTGTCGAAATTGCCCCTAGAGTTCCGAACCTCATAAGCCAAGCTGTCCTCGCCGAGCCTCTTGAAACCCTTGCTCAGAACCTTGACCGTGTAACCATACGCCGCAGAGGTCGGGCCCCACCCGCTCCTCTTCATGAGCTCGTAGATCCTGACCGTCGATTCCCTCCGATTCGCGTGGATGACAGCCCTGACCAGCATCGTGAGCCCTCTGCTGTCGTTGGGGTCCACGCGCTCCAGATCGCCAATCAGACGGTCGATATCCTCTCCCATCTTGCTCCTCCCGAGGGCCAACACTAGGGCTGCGTACGTGGAGAGCTCCGGCTTGTGCTCCGATCGGAAGGCGGAGAAGACGTGGAGGGCGAGGGCGCACTGGTCTTGCCGTAGGAGCTCATTCAGAGTAGCGAGGAGGTCGGCTTTGATCAGGCGCGAGAGCGTCTTCGAGGCCGTCACGTCGAGGCTCTCGGGCTGGGCCCGCTTCAGGGATTGGATGGCCTGGATTGCTTCTATGCTCAAGATGCGCCCTTTCATCAGGGGTCCACGGTTGCTCCGTGGACCGCACCGTATGGTGCTGAATCTGGCCTTCGGCAACGGCCTTGTGAAGGTCACGTTCGAGTACAGAGCAGCGACAGAATAAGCCATATGGATTTTCAGAGTGAGTGAAGGAGATGATGATGATAAAGCTCCTCTGGTTTCAGGACGGTTCTGCCCTTCTCTTTCGTACGGAATTACATTTTACCCTTGAGACCAAAAGTGGAAAAATACAATTCTACACGTCGACAGCAGGATTCGAACCTGCGCAGGCAAAGCCCAACAGATTTCGAGTCTGTCTCCTTAACCACTCGGACATATCGACGCTTTGTACTGTCTCTCTTTTTAAGTGAAAAAGAATTTTATAATGGGCCTTTCATTTGTTACAAGAGAATAGCTAATAAGCGTAAACGCTTTTCTTATCGCAAAAAAACATAATAAATTTGTTGAATTGATTAAGGGGTAATGACAGTTGACTACAACTAACTATGTCACGTTTCAAATTTAATACCTCAACTTTCAGTTTTTCGAATGACATACCTCAAGTTTAAATAAGTGACACATAACCTAACGTCTGTTAAATCTAACTAATTTAGTCTGTCAAAAAGTCTAAAATGCTCTCAATGATTTTGGTCTGTTAAACCAGACTGATTGGTTCAATTGATTTGATTATGAAATGACTATTTTACCCATAATTGAATACCTAATTTATCTAATAAGTTGAGGGCAGATCTGACTTTTCAGTTACCAAATAATTATTATAATTTTTTAATATTTAAATATATATAATATTATTATAAATCATAATCATTAATTAACCCTAATTAACACTAATTAAACCTAAACCTAAACCTACCCTAAACATACAACTCCGCCGCCGCCGCGACTCCGGCCGACGACCCCGATCGGCGACTCTGACCTCCCCGCGACCCCGACCTCCCCACGACCGACGACCCCGACCTTCCCGCGACCCTGTCGCGAACCTCCGTCGAGAAGTTTGGTGCAGACGAGGCCGAGGAGGAGGCTCTCGGCGAGGCTCGGCGCAGACCTCTTCGCATCCTCGTCTGCGCCGCAGATCTGGATTTCGCGACGGGATTTTGTAGATCTGGATTTCGCGACGGATCCTTGCTGGTTGCAGCGGCGGCAAGGCTGCGGCGACCACCGTTTCTGTCGGACCATTTCTGTCAGAGAGCACGCGGGCCTTGCTGGTCTGGGTCGTTGCCGGAGAGGTGCGGACCACCAGATCTGGCCGTCGCGACGGTTCGATCTGGTGGCGATCACCATTTCTGTCAGATCCTTGCTGGTTCGGCTTGTACCAGAGGGCAGCGGCGGCAAGGCAGCGGCGACGGCTGAGCGCGGCGGCGGCCGGAGACAGAGAGCACGGGGGCGGAGATGGGTTGGGTTTAATTAGGGTTTAGTTAGGTATAATTAATTATTTAATTAATAATAATATTATATATATATATATATATATTAATTTTAAAAAATTATAATTATTATTTGTGTTAGTGAAAAGTCATATTTGCCCTCAACTTATTAGTTAAATTGAGTATTCAATTACGAGTAAAATAGTAATTTCATAATCATATCAATTGAACCAACCAGACCAGTTTAACAGACCAAAATGATTGAGGGCATTTTAAACTTTTTGACATACCAAATCAGTTAGATTTAACAGACATTGGGTTATGTGTCGCATATTTAAACTTGAGGTATGTTATTCGAAAAACTGGAAGTTGGAGTATTAAATTTGAAACGTGACATAGTTGGCTGTAGTCAACTGTCATTACCCCATTGATTAATGTAGGATGAGAGACACACACAACTAATGTGGGGTTTGGTTGATGGGTTTTCATTTATTTTTATGGAATAATGGTTGTCGGGGGAGAGGGATGTTGTTCAGAGTCATCATGCGGTTGCAATTCCCACAAGCTTGAGGTACAGAATTTTCCAACTATTTGATGGTGCCTTTTATAGCTGGATCTTCATAAACACCGTTATACCTTGCATTTACTCACTATACAGGTAGAGGGTGTGTGACGGATTTTCTATTATGTAGTTTCTACTCGATTCTCATTATTGATTAAATGTCTTATTTTCGAACATATTTATATGAGAGAGAATTTTCTTGATCTGATTCTGACTGAAAATATTATGTCTCAATTGAGTTGAGATCACTTTATCATATCTAGATGTTATGCATGAATAATTAAATACAACCTATTTTAATTTGAAAGTGGGATATACTTTCATTTAATCCTTTAAATATGTTATTTTATTATAATTTAGTCTTATTTTGTTGTCACTCAACTGTCCATTTTTATATATATTTGATCTCATGATTCATCCTCTCCTAATCATAGAGACTAAATATGAAAAAATTACATATTTGAACGACTAAATTGAAACAGAATAATAAAAAAACTAAATCGAAACAAACAGAATGACATACATACAGGATTAAATTAGAACAAAACATGGTTTGATCATTACATCAATACAAAATGCCTATATTCAGAAACTATCTAAAATATTTTTCAATAGATTTCAAAAAATACAATAACTGCCAAGTTCTCAAAATTTGTCTTACCAAAATGGAACAGTAATTGCAAAATTTATTTCATTGGTCCACATATTAATTAAAATTTGGACCACCTATATTATATTTAATAGGATGTCGCTGCCTAAATCAATTTCTATCACAAGTTCTGATTGACAATCGACCCACAAATGCATAATCTATGGTCTTAATTTGCTGAATATTAAATATATTCCTTTGAGGTGTTTTCAAACATTAAATACTTTTTTGCATGATTGACAAAAAATGATATATAAGTTATATGATAAAGTTAAGTGGCTAAACGAATTTGGCTTCTAAAATTAACCAGTAGATTAATGATAAGTCAAAACCAGCTATACATATAATTAGGGTTTCAATCATTGTTCTTGAAGAAGCATGATCAAGTACTAACAAGCATGTTTCTAGCACTGTTCGCAACCTTGTGTTTTAAGAAATGAAGACTTGTTTTTTGTTTCTGCTACTTGATCAATCTTTCAGCAACTCTCAACAATATTTGTGTTTTGCACAATATTATAATTGTTTAAACATGTAGTCATTCACATACAATCCAATTAAAAATGTTGATCCATCTCTTGTATTTTCTAATGCCAACAAGTTATAAAAATATTTTGGACTTATTTTGTCGAAATATATCTTTGACCCATATACGTGCATTATCAGTTCTTTTATTACCGACGGTGTACGTAGGGAGAATACGCCATTACAAATCAACTCCATGACGGTGTACGCTAGACGTACGCCGTTACAAAAGGCGTACTTAGTTTGTGCGCTGTCACAAATACGCTAACGGCTTACCTCTCATCATACGCCGTTACTCATCATATTTTGTAACAGTACACATGCGGATGTACGCCGTTATAAAAGTGTTGACTGTTGACCAAAAACTTACCGTTAGGTGTAAACGGTTGGAAATCGAGACGTTTGCTGTTACCGTTAGTTTGTAACGACGTACTTTCCTATGTGCGTCGTTACAAAGGAAAGTACACTGTCACAAGATACTTATATAAAACTTAGCAGAACCTCCCACTTCTCCCTCACTCCCACTTAGAGAAGAGACACATTTTTCCATCCTCACCTACTCTCAAGTCTCTCATATCAATCTAACCCAAACCGACGATCTATTCTTTTCATCAATTTCATATCATGTGTCTTGTTGTGTACATAAGCATCGGTCATGTTCTTATTTTTATCCATTTTCATAACTTATTTGAAAGATTAATAGTTATATTAACACCCCTCAACCCTGACGCTGAAACCTCCTCTCTCCATAACCATTCTCTTTTCTCAACACACCAAATGGGCGTGGGTTGAGGAAAGAGAGTGGTTTTGGGGAGAGAAGGTTTCAGCGTCAAGGTTGAGGGGTGTTAATATAATCATCGGTATTTCAAATCAGTAATGAAAATGAATAAAAACAAGAAGAACATCGATGCTTATATACACAACAAGACACATGATATGAATGTATAAGAAGAAGAGAATGTCGATTTGGGTTTGATTGATATGGGAGACTCGAGAGGAGAGGAGGGTGGTAAATGTGTTTTTTTTTCTAAATGTAAATTTGTAACGACGCACATTGCAAGGTGCGTCGTCACTAATTCATCTGTGACGACACACCTTGCAGTGTGCGCCATTACAAATGGCCAATAGTCTTGACCTACCCCTAGTCAATCTTCATTACTTTCGCTTGAATTCGGTTATTTCGTTCGCTTTTCACATACAAATTGCATACCTAAATGACCATAAACATTTTAAACGACCTAAGAATCATGTACATCAATGAAAAATTAAATTCGGTGTACCGAATCCATAAAAAAAGTACTATATTAGGAGTTTGACCGTTACTTACGAAAGTAATCACGGTTGATCAGTTTGGATCGAGTTTCAAACATTCTCAAAATTTACTATAATTTTGACACATCAAATATTAAGAAATTGCGCTCCAATCCGTATGGTCGGATTAAAACTTGATTTTGAACATAAACCACTTTCGTTGAAAGCGTGAGTTTAGGGTTTAAGAAGGGAAACTCTATCCTAAACCCTAAACACATTGGTCATCCAACGTTCAATTAATCAATATATTTAAAAAAAATCCAAACCGTTCAATCTGTTTTAAATAACATGTACGTGGTATAGTACACATTTTATGAAAATCAAATCACATGAACATGACTAAACAATCACGATCAAACTGACATGAATAAAATAATAATTTAGGGTCAGTTTTTGTAATGATGCACAATGCAATGTGCACCTTTACAAATGGTCAACAGTCTTGAGTCAAGATTTTTGACTTTCGCTTGACTTCGGTTCGTTCGTTCGCTTTTCATATACAAATTGCAGACTCAAATGACCATAATCATTTTAAACGACCTAAGAATCATGTACTTTAATGAAAAATTAAATTCGGTGTACCATATAAAAAAATGTCTCTATTGGGAGTTTGACCGTTACTTACGGAGGTAATCACGATTGACCGGTTTGGATCAAGGTTCAAACATTCTCGGAATTGACTATAACTTCGGCACATCAAGTATTAAACTATTGCGCTCCAATCAATACGGTCGGGCTAAAATATGATTTTGAACATAAACCATATTTTTTGAAAACGTGAGTTTAGGGTTTAAGAATGTAAACTCTATCCTAAACTCTAAACCCTAAACACATTGCTCATGTAACGTGCAATAGATCAATATATTTGTTTAAAAATCAAAACCGTTCAATCTGTCTTATATAACATGTACGTAGTATAGTACAAATTTTATGAAAATCAAACAACGGAACACGGGATGAAAACATGATTTTGAACATAAACAATTTTCTTGAAAACGTGAGTTTAGGGTTTAAGAAGGTAAACTCTATCCTAAACTCTAAACCCTAAACACATTACTCATCCAACGTTCAATAGATCAATATATTGCTCATCGAAACCGTTCAATCTGTTTTAAATAACATGTACTTGGTCTAGTTAAATTTTATGAAAATCAAACAATAGGAACACGGTTAAACAATCACGATCGAACCAACATAAATAAAACGAAATGTGCGCCGTTACAAATATATTTGTGACGACGCACATTATGTTATGCACCTTCACAATAGTGGCGCCAAACGAAGTTTTCGTGAAAAATCAAATTTCGCAGACAATTGAACTTCCCGCAAAAAAATTCTTACTAACGGCGCACATTAATGTACGCCATTACTAATATGTTTGCGACGGCGCACACTTGTACGTGCGCCATCACAAAGTTATTTCTAACGGCGGACTAATAATTGTGTGATGTTACAAATCTAACATATTTAAATCTCTCGAGCCTTCTTCTTCTTCTTCTTCTTCTTCTTCTTCTTCTTCTTCCTCCCTGCGGTTCCGTGGCCTCCTTGCTCCATCGCATCCTCGTCGTGTCGTCCCTGTCGCCCTTTACTTCTCTCCATCTTCTATTTCTCCATCAACAAATCAGTATGTGTTCTCCATAAACAAATCTCTCTTGTTGAAATTTATTCAAATTTCTTGAATATTTGTACATGATGCAATTCTTAAAACTAAATTATGCATGTTGAAGTTTGTTGAAAAATATGAATTTAATTTCAAATTTGTTTAAAATATTTTGTGTAATTTGTTGAATATTGTTTCTATAATTTGGGTATTTTCATAATTTAGTGAAAATGTATGAAATTAGTGAATTGTATGAAATTGTATGGATTAATGAAAAATACCCCTTAGGGGTATTTTCAGAATTAATGATATAATACCCATAAGGGGTATTTTCGGAATTATAATAAAAATACTCGTTAGGAGTATTTTAGATTTATTTCTTTGAACTTAATATAAGAAAATAAAAAATAAAAAATATATTTACTATTTAATATTTATTCATTTTTATATTTTTTAAATATATATTGTAATGGCGCACATGGAGACGTACGCCTTACATTTGCAACGACGTACAATACAATGTACGCTGTTACAACACTAACGTTGTATATGTCTTGTACGTCGTTACAAATTTAAATGATCATTACAAAGAGAGTTAATTACTCTAGTAGTAATAAATAGTTATTTTTACAATGGGTTCAACTGGTCACAAATTTTTATAAAATAATGCAGGGTTGTAAATGGCGCACGACTCTATGATGACAGACAAGTGCCTTCAGGGCCATGTCGGGGTCATGGCGGAGCCATATCGGGCCATGGCGAATTTCAATTTTTGTATTTCATTTAATTTATTAAACACTAACATAAATTAAATGATAATTTTTTTAAGGATCTAACTATATAATATAAATAAAAAAGGAAAAAAATAAATGAAAAAGTGATAGCATTTTTGTGCCCTGGTCCAATTGCTAGTAGTCTATAAATGTCTATGTATATTAATCATCGTTTGTAATAAATAAAACGGCTTTGTATTACTTACGTGTTGAAGTAATATGTTAAGCATGATATGATTTAAGACCACTAAAGTAGTGGAACCATAAATCTGTACGGATCACACTTAACGAATCCCTGGTCAATATACGCTCCAATTGAAGCGACCAGTATGAGGATGGTTCTCAATGATGTAGTTCTACTTATTATAGGGATGTGGGATCCCAGAATCATATCATAGATATCATGAGGTGATTGATATCGGACGACCCGCTTTGAATATTGTTTCATAGATTAAGCCATGAACATATTCAAATGCGATAGCTTGTCACGATATCATTAGACCAAGGAGTCTTTGTGATCGCTATGCGGTCGACGTACGACTTTAACTTGCACCTAACGCTTTCCGTAAAAGGATTGCAATAACGGGCATGATTAGGTGGCAGAACGGATTGCATGAGTGACACGAAAGACGGCTAAGGGATTTATCCCTCGTACTACGGTATGGGAAAGATATCTGATAATTCCGCTTGATCGAGAGTGACTGAGAGAAAGAGCATGGCCATTCCAGTGATACGGGTTATCAGTTCTCAGTCGTCTCGCATATCAAGTAACAATGATTGATTAAACAAGGATGACGACTCTATGCCTTGTGATCAATCGGGATGTATAGAGATAATAGGATAGTGACTTGTACGCATAAGGTTAAATCGAATCATCGATCATCATGCACCTTGGGTAATCGTAATGTCTTACTAGAGACCACTTATGATGAATCGGGCAAGAGAGATCTCTTGCGCCGATCTGCCAACGGTGGCATGAGCCTGGAGGGTCACACACATACAATATGGATAACTTGAGACAAGAAAACATTGGTGTTTCTTGAGGAGCAAGGCATGGCCAAAACTAAGGGTTTTAGGCCGTAGGTTCGGTTTGTGAGAATAATTAGCGAATCGAGAAAACTGAGTTTTTTCGTTGATGTCGCGTCGGACTTTGTTTGATAAGTAACGAAAAAAGGGTCGGGTAATTTTTGGACACGGCACGCGACCGCATGGGCGAGCCCATTGGGCTCGGCCCATGAGGTCACCAAGCCGGCCCAACAAAGCCCAAGAGCCTCTTATGGACGACCACAATGGTGGGTCCAATTGTGGGGGCCACACACCATGCTTAGTTGGTGTTGTTGATTAAGAGGAGAGTGATTTAAGGGGATTAGGTGATGACTTGCCTTTAACCCATGCTTTCATCATATGTTGCTTTAATCAACCATGCCTTATGAGTTGATGAAGTAGTAAAATATCAAAACAATTCACTCACTCTCTCTTCTCGCCTAGCTTGGCCGACTACTCCCATCTCTCCTCTCTCTTTGCTCTCTTGTTCTTCACATATTAGTTCTAGTAGGGTAATTGTGAAGGATCTTAAGGATCATCCTCTATGTGTGGACTTGCTCTAGAGAAGAAGATCATCTAGTTCTTCTTTCTTGATTCAACAAAAACTAAAAGGTAAACTCTTGTGGAATAGATTTTGCCTTGAGATTTAATGGTTCATGTTCTTGGACAGTTTTTGGAGTTCTTAATGTTTATGCTTCCGCTATCTAGATGATCTTGAACGCTCCAAAACCCTACAGTGGTATCAGAGCGTGGTTAACCCTCTTAATCTTCGTCTTGTTGAACTTGTTTCGGTTTTATAATGATTTGCATGCCATATTTGTTGATAACATGTTTTTAATGCTTTTTGGGTAAATGGCATGAAATATGTTATTTTTGGAAAATATATTGAATTTGGAATTTTTCGGGTTTTTATTTGATTTGTCGGGTCCGAGACGGGACTCTCGGGGAGCCGAATTGGAGGTACCGGACGGAGGTCACTGAAGGCCGGGGAAGGCCGGCGGTGACCGAAGCCGTCCCCCTTCTTGGCCGAGGCCGAGAGGGGAAGCAAGCCCGGGTTTGGGCTTTCCAAAGCCCAAACCGGGCCGTGAGCTTGGGCTCGGCCCAATGGGCTTCGGCCCATAGGGCTTGGGCCCGACTTGGTTCGTGCACGGTGATTTTTGATCCGTGGCACGAATCTGCGATCCAATATTTCGAAAACTTACAAATTTGATCGGTTTCGATAAACCGTTTTTCGAAAAGGTCTAGTTTCGATAAACCCGACCAAGCAACTTGGCAAAATTAAAACCGGAATATTGCATATTATTTAATGACATTTTTGTGTGATAACATGTTGGATGATGTGATGAGATGTATGATGCATTAATAGCCCATTAGAATTTTATGGCTTTCACGGTTTGCACACCGTTAGTGTTAGCGTGTAATTATTCTTTCATTCGAGCCCTTAAAGTGTAATTATTTTTTATCCGATCTACGAACCGAGTATTAATTGTAATTTCTACTCAAAGTCGAGAAGGATGGAAAATCGAGCACAATGACGGTCTTGGAGGAAGTCCAAGAGCTAGTGGGAGCCCGAATGAGAAAAACGGAAGATGTTATGTCTCGTAGAATCTTAAGGATAGGATGGGCTATTAATGCATATTTAAACGCTTTATGATGCTTGCTTGAATTATTAGATAATAATTTATATACTTGCATGCTTAGCTTATGAGTTTATAAGATATCACCTCACATGCAAAAATTAAACATGATTTTAATTTTTTTGCATGTTTAAAGCGTTGTGAACCATCATCGCACGGGTTGTGATGGATGAGTTCAATTTGAAACGTGTTTGCACGGGTTGCAAATGACAGCTTCAAAAGAAGATAATATATGATACAATTAGAAACGTCACAACACGGGTTGTTAATGACGGGTTCGTAATTGTACCAAAATACTGTCGAATTATTAAACACAACCAAATCACAACATAATTTGAGTCATGTGAGATGCCACCCAAATTCACACCCATGTAGAAACATTCTCTCGGTGTCGTGCGCCTTAGTGGAGCATCGATAGAATGGGTTCTATAGGGAATGGTCAACCTTGTGGGATGTCGTGCGCCTTAGCGGAGCATCTGCACAAAACTGATGCATATGTGAAGGTTGGTTGACTCGACCACGATTCTCGGCCTGAGGTCGAGCTGGGGCATCAGAAGGATAAGCCGTGTGCTTTTACACATACCCTGACCAAGAATTACACAGGTTGTATTTGGATGGACGTCCTACCCAAATGGGTCAATTGGAGCGGTGCGCCTTAGCGTACTTCAATTGACAAATTAGGGATCTTGATTTAAAGATTCTAAACCTTAGAATCGGATGTTTGGTGTTTAATTCGGATCTTCGTAAATTTATTCAACTTTTCTAATTAAATTTACTTTCTTCATGTAGAAATGGCTAATAATTCAACAAACTCGTCTAATTTGTCATTGAGGGCTATACTTGATAAGTGTAAGCTCAATGGAACAAATTATCTGGACCGAGACAGAAATTTGCGACTTGTGTTAAAGTTGGAATGCGAGAAGTACGTCCTTGACAAGGCTATCCTAGTGGAGCCAGCTGCCAACGCAACGAGGGTCGTTAAGGATGCATACTAGAAACACCTTAGCGACTCTATCGACGTTGCGTGTGTCATGCTGGGTTGTATGGAGGCGGACCTCCAGAAACAGTTTATGGAGCTATCCCATGATCCTTTTGCTATGTTTGCATAGATCAAGGATATGTTCAAGGAGAAAGTACGTATTGAAAAATACACTGTTCTCCGAGAACTCATTGCCTGCAAAATGTCAGCAGGCAGCTCCGTAGGTCCGCACGTCCTATGCATGAAGGGACATCTCGATCATCTAACTAGTCTCGGAATGACTATGGAAAAGGAGATGGTTGTGGATTTCATTCTGCAATCCCTTCCTCATGCATATGGTGGATTCGTCATGAACTATCACATGCATGACATGGACAAGACTGCATTGGAGTTGCACAACATGTTAGTGACTGCCGAGAAGAGCATAAGGGGCAGTGCGCCCAAAGGTGTTCTTATGGAGAAGAAGTGATCCGACTTCAAAGCTGGTGGTGATAAGGGTACAGGCCCAATGCACCTGGCAGGGAAGAACAGACGACCTTTTATTCCTAAACCTTCCATGCCCATGAAGGGCAAGGGGAAGGTAAAGGAGTTGGTCTGTTTCTACTGCCAAAAGCCTGGTCATTGGAAAAAGGACTATCAGCAGCTGAAGGAAGATCAGAAGAAGGGCGATGGGGCCGCTACTTCGTCAGGTATTCCATTAGAGCTAAATCTTTCTACAATAAATGCTTGGGTGCTAGACACTAGAGCTGAGTCTCATGTCTCTGCGGATGTGCAGGTACTGCGTAGTAGAAGAGATGTGGGGGAAAACGAGGTGGACCTAAGAGTTGGGAACAACGTGTGTGTTACCGCAACTGCTGTGGGTTCGGTTGATCTTGTTTTGTCCAGTGGGATTGTAATAGAACTCCTAGATGTGTTTTGCGTACCCGCTTTCAGCAGGAATATTGTATCAATATCCCTTCTTGAAAAAGAAGGTTATTATTTTGATATTAAGAACGGGTTTTTTAATATTATGCGCAATAACATGTATTATGGAAATGCTCACACAGTTGGAGGTTTATACATATTAAATATGCAAAACTCGAGATCCAACATGCTCTATAGTATTAATGCTAAGAGGTTTAAAGCTAATGATTTAGACCAAACTCTAATCTGGCATTGTCGTCTAGGTCACATAAATGAGAAACGCATCTCAGCACTTCATAAGCGCAGACTTCTAAGTCAATTCGAATTCCAAACGATTGAAAGATGCGAGGCTTGTTTAATGGGCAAGATGACTAAAGCGCCCTTCACCGGTATAAGTGAGAGGGCAGGTGATCTATTGGATCTAATACATTCAGACGTATGTGGACCAATGAGTACACAAGCCAGAGGTGGTTTAGGCTACTTTATCACATTTACTGATGATTTCAGTAGATATGATTATGTCTATCTCATGAGACATAAGTCTGAAGCTTTTGATAAATTCAAAGAGTTTAGTACTGAAGTAGAAAACCAACTCGGAAAAAGTATTACAGCACTCCGTTCTGATTGGGGTGGAGAATACTTATTCGAAGAGTTTCTTAGTCATCTTACAGAAAGTGGAATACTATCTCAGTGGACTCCGCCAGGAACACCACATCTTAATGGTGTGTCCGAGCGAAGGAATCTGACATTGTTGGATATGGTTCGATCGATGTTAAGTCACACTGATCTCCCGATCTCCTTCTGGGGTTACGCTCTACAAACGGCCGCGTTCATAATAAATAGGGCTCCGTCGAAAGCAGTGGAAGGGACATTATTCGAGAAATGGTACGGGAAGGAACCCGTTTTGTCCTTCCTGAAAATCTGGGGTTGCGAGGCTTTTGTAAAACGGTTGCTTGCAACCAAGCTCGAACCAAGATCAGATAAGTGCACTTTCGTCGGATATCCCAAAGAAACAAAGGGATACTACTTCTATAAATCGAGTGAAAACCAAGTTCTCGTCGCCCGAGGTGGGATATTCTTGGAAAAGAAATTTATTTCCAAGACAGTGAGTGGGAGGACTATTCATCTTGATGAAATTCTGAATGAGATAGTCGCTCAGGAACCACTAGACGACCCCTTAGAAGAAGTAGAGCTAGAAGTGATCGTTGAGCAAGAACCAATAGCTACAGTTAATGAGGACGGTACAAGGTGATGTTGAGCAAGATATGGTTTTCTAGTAACTGGAGGTGATGATTTGGTGTTAGTGGACAATGATCCAGCTACCTTTCGAGAGGCCATGGACGGAACCGATTCTGAGAAATGGTTGGAAGCCATGAGGGAAGAAATGCAATCCATGTCAGATAATCAAGTGTGGGACTTGGTGGATCAAACCCTTGGCGTAAAAGTCATTGGGTGTAAATGGATCTTTAAAATAAAGATAGACATAGATGGTAAACCTCAGACCTATAAAGCAAGACTGGTAGCAAAAGGTTATAGACAAGTCCACGGAATTGACTATGAGGAAACCTTTTCTCCAGTAGCCATGGTCAAATCTATTCGCATTCTACTTGCCATAACAGCTTATCATAATTATGAGATATGACAAATGGATGTCAAAACCGCTTTCCTTAATGGGAGGTTAGCTAAGGACGTTTATATGTCCCAGCCTGAGGGTTTTGAGGATCCAAAGAATAAGGGAAAGATTTGCAAGTTGCTCAAATCAATTTATGGTTTGAAGCAAGCATCTCGGAGTTGGAACCAACATTTTGATGAAGCTGTGAAACAGTTTGGCTTCATCAAGAACGGTGATGAACCTTGCGTGTATAAAAAAGGCAGATGGGGGTAAGGTAGTCTTTTTGGTGCTCTATGTCGATGATATATTGCTCATTGGAAACGACGTCCCTACCTTGCTCTTGACAAAGGCTTAGTTAGGTGAGTGTTTCGCAATGAAGGACTTAGGCGAGGCTTCTTATATCTTGGGGATCAAGATATATAGAGATCGTGCCAAGCGAGTCTTGAGCTTAAGTCAAAGTACCTATATAGACAAAGTGTTGAGAAGATTCTCAATGCATAATTCCAAGAAAGGATTGCTGCCCATGCGTCATGGCATAAAGCTTAGTAAGAATCAGTATGCCGAGACACCTGAAGAGCTAAAAAGAATGAATGAGATCCCATATGCTTAGGCTATAGGGTCCATAATGTATGCCATGATATGTACGAGACCGGATGTCTCGTTCGCCCTAAGCTGTACCAGTAGACATCAATCCAAACCCGGTGAGGAACACTGGATTCCGGTCAAGGCAATTCTCAAATATTTGAGAAAAACCAAATACGCTTTTCTTGTATACGGGGGAAGAAGTGATAATGACCTAGTCGTCAAAGGATATGTTGACGCTAGTTTCCAGACAGACCCTGATGACTTTAAGAGTCAGTTGGGATATGTGTTTACGTTGAACGGTGGAGCATTCAGCTGGAAAAGCAAGAAGCAGGACACCATCGCCGACTCTACAACGGAAGCTAAGTATATTACTGCATCGGAAGCAGCAAAGGAGGCTGTATAGATCAGGAGTTTCATGGCTGGGTTAGGTGTAATTCAAAACCCATCTAACCTAGTAGACTTATATTGTGACAACACCGGGGCCATTGCGCAAGCTAAGGAACCCAAGGCACATGACAGATCCAAGCATGTACTCAGGAAGTATCACATCATCCGCGACATAGTTGCTAGAGGTGACGTGAAGATCCACTTCGTTGTATCTGATGATAACACAGCCGACCCCTTGACCAAGGCTCTTCCTCAAGCAAAACATGATAAACATGTAAGGTCAATGGGGATAGACTGGGACTTAGATTGGAACTAGGGGCAAGTGGGAGATTGATAGCATTTTTGTGCCCTAGCCCAATTGCTAGTAGTCTATAAATGTCTATGTATATTAATCATCGTTTGTAATAAATAAAACGGCTTTGTATTACTTATGTGTTGAAGTAATATGTTAAGCATGATTTGATTTATGACCACTAAAGTAGTAGAACCATAAATCTGTACGGATCATACTTAACGAGTCCCTGGCCAATATACGCTTCAATTGAAGCAATCGGTATGAGGATGGTTCTCAATGATGTAGTTCTACTTATCATAGGGATGTGGGATCCCGGAATTATATCATAGATATCATGAGGTAATTGATATCGGACGACCCGCTTTGAATAGTGTTTCATAGATTAAGCCATGAACATATTCAAATGCGATAGCTTGTCACGATATCCTTAGACCAAGGAGTCTTTGTGATCGCTATGCGGTCGACGTACAGCTTTAAATTGGGCCTAACGCTTTCCGTAACAGGATTGCAATAACGGGAATGATTGTGTGGCGGAACGGATTGCATGAGTGACACGAAAGAAGGCTAAGGGATTTATCCCTCGTACTACGGTATGGGAAGATATCCGTTAAGGCTGCTTGATCGAGAGTGACTGAGAGAAAGAGCATGGCCATTCCAGTGATACATGGTATTAGTTCTCAGTCGTCTCGAATATCAAGTAACAATGATTGATTAAACAAGGATGACGACTCTATGCCTTGTGATCAATCGGGATGTCTAGAGATAATAGGGTAGTGACTTGTACGCATAAGGTTAAATCGAATTATCGATCATCATGCACCTTGGGTAATCATAATGTCTTACTAGAGACCACTTATGATGGATCGGGCAAGAGAGATCTCTTGCGCCGATCTGCCAACGGTGGCATGAGCCTGGAGGGTCACACACATACAATATGGATAACTTGAGACAAGGAAACATTGAAGTTTCTGTTAGGTTTTGCCCTAGTCCAAAATAATTCCTCAATCTATATTGTAACGGACATCATTATTCTACATAATAAAAGGCATAATATTACTAATGTGTTGTAGTAATATATCTAATGTGATTTGATCTATGCCATAATGTGTGTAATCACTTATAGTAGAACTATAGATCAGAAAGAGTTGCATTCGATAGAGTCCCTGATCAGCTAAGCTTCTTCTGAAGCGATCAGTATGAGACTAACTCCTTGTGATCACGCTCTACTGATCATGGCAAAGATGTGCCGGAGTTATATCATAGATATCATCAGGTCGATGATATCGGACAACCCGATTGTGAGTATGCTGCATAGATCCAGTCATGAGATACTCACATATCGTAACTTGTCATTATATCCTAAGACCGAGGAGTCTTTGTGTACACTATGTAACAAATACCTAAGTTTGACCTAGTCTAACGTTATCTGTAAAAGGGTAGCTATAACGGCTTCGATTGGCTTTGGCATTTATTGCACTAGTGAACTCGAAAGGCGTTTGAGGGATTTATCACTCATACTTCGGTATGAGAAAGATATCCGTTTAGGCCACTTGATGAGTATGACTGAAGAAATAGCATGGCCATGCAGGTGATACCTTAGTATCAGTTTTCAGTCATCTCAGATATCAAGAAACAATGATTGATAAATTAGGATGACCGTTCTATGCCTATTGATCAATCTGGATATCGGTTTGATAAAAGGACATTGACATGTACGATAACAGGTTAAGTCGAATAATCGATAATCACGAATATTGGATAATCATAATGTCTTGCTAGAGGCCACTTATGATGGAAAGGGTAAAATGGTAATTTTACCAGTCTGCCAATTATTCGTGAGCCTAGAGGGTCACACGCATTAAGCACAATACATGACAATAATTATGGATGAGATTTGAGAACGATTTGGTAGTTTTCTGGCCTAAGGTTTTAACCAGACGGCTGAAGAAATCAATTCGAGGAAATTGAGCCGTTTTGACTAAACCGAAATTAGAACTCAAGTTAATGGGTTTAATTTGGGTTTTAGTTAAATGGGCTTAAAGCCCATTTAGGGTTCAAGATAAGAGAGGGGCTAAATGCAAATAAGAAGGATTAAAAGGATGGATAATGTAATTTTTATTTTGAAATTCAATTTTAATTTCAAATTAAAAATCACATAATTATATATTATCTTATCCTTGGAATTTTTCAGCAACCAACTCCTTCTCTCTCTCCCTCATTGCCGAACCCACTCTCTCCTCTCAACCTCCATTATTGCTCAAGCTTTCTTTTGGATTTTCTAGCAAAAATTAGAGAGAAAAACCATTTTCGGTTGTGTGCTTGTGTGGACTTGATAGAGAGGACACTACGCTTGTGTTCTTGTCGATTTCAAGAGGTATCAGATTTTAATTGAGTTTATAACATGTTCAAATAGCATTAAGATCATATTTTTATCGATCACCACAGTTACATATTGTCCGCTGCATGATTTTCAATCTTTGGAACCCGTGGTGATCTCTTTCAGTTTCTTGAGGAGCAAAGCATGGCCAAAACTGAGGGTTTTAGGCCATAGGTTCGGTTTGTGAGAATAATTAGCGAATCGAGAAAACTGAGTTTTTTCGTTGATGTCGCGTCGGACTTTGTTTGATAAGTAACGACAAAAGGGTCGGGTAATTTTTGGACACGGCACGCGACAACATGGGGGAGCCCATTGGGCTCGGCCCATGAGGTCACCAAGCCGGCCCAACAAAGGCCCAACAAGGCCCAAGAGCCTCTTATGGACGACCACAATGGTGGGTCCAATTGTGGGGGACACACACCATGCTTAGTTGATGTTGTTGATTAAGAGGAGAGTGATTTAAGGGGATTAGGTGATGACTTGCCTTTAACCCATGCTTTCATCATTTGTTGCTTTAATTAACCATGCCTTATGAGTTGATGAAGTAGTAAAATATCAAAACAATTCACTCATTCTCTCTTCTCACCTAGCTTGGCCGGCCACTCCCATATCTACTCTCTCTTTGCTCTCTTGTTCTTCACATATTAGTTCTAGTAGGGTAATTGTGAAGGATCTTAAGGATCATCCTCTTGGTGTGGACTGCTCTAGAGAAGAAGATCATCTAGTTCTTCTTTCTTGATTCAACAAAAACTAAAAGGTAAACTCTTGTGGAATAGATTTTTCCTTGAGATTTAATGGTTCATGTTCTTGGACAGTTTTTGGAGTTCTTAATGTTTATGCTTCCGATATCTCGATGATCTTGAACGCTCCAAAACCTTACCAAAAGAAAAGAACGAATAAAAATAAACAAATAAGTGATGTAATATAAAAAAAAAGTTATTATTAAAGATCCAGTTAAAAATACCTAACAAGAGAGTCCAATGAAAGTATTACTAGCCCATTATTACAACATCCTAAGAAAACTAATAGTGGGCCTTCAATAGTTAAATTTTTTGCCCATTATTGCCTCTAAACCCTAATTTTAACGTAAGAAATTGGCTTAAGCTTAAGTTGCGCAAAACAAAATCGGATTGAGGCGTACGTGTGCCAGAACGAAATACAGAGGCAGAACGGAATTCATGGCTCCGCCACCTCCGCCATGCTGATCTGGGCGACTTGCACGCCGTGGCGCTGCCACCTCCGTCATGGCGCCCATCTCAAACCGCCACAACGTTCCTCCGTCATACACGCCATAATGTGGGTATACCTTTGTAGCAAGGTTGATTCTGGCGCCACGGCGGCCGCCATGGTCGAGATTTACAACACTAAAATAATGTAGTAGTTGGCTTGAGCCTTTTAAATTTTGATGACAAAATAATAGGTTAAATTGCACTTTACCTACATTAATTGTGCTTGACTTGCAATTTACTATGCTCAACTAAAATTGAGATTAATTTACCATCATCAATAAAAATTTATTTTCAAATTAATGTGAAAAATTCACATTACTCTTCTACGATTCAAATTATTATAATATATTTGAAATGTAAATGTTAATCATTTTTAAAGAATACAATTTTAAAAATAGAGTTTATTTATTATCGTAGTAAATCATTATCATGAAATATTGTTATATGGATAAACGAGTCAAACTTTAAACAATCATTCAAGGTTTTGCCACGCTAAAAATTTGATATGTGTTAGTTGTAATCTAATTTTAGTTGAGTTTGAGCGCAAGGTTAAATCGTTTGATAAACGAGTCAACCTCAGGCCCAACCTATCAAAAAGTTTGTAATTGAAGCTTGCGGATATATTTATATATAAAAGAAAATTAAATTTGAACTCAACTGTTAATTTTTGTTACACATTTAGTAATTATTTTTAATTTATTATTTTATTAATGAAATTAAACTTTTTGTATGAAATTCTCCCTCAGAAAAATTTATGGATGCGCTAGTGTCAAACATCTATTTTCTTTACAGGTCACCGCAATTTCATCGGGAACCAACCCATCACCTGACTGATGATTGATTAACGGGTCACGGGTCGATTGGATATGCTAGTGGGTTATGTGCGGCACGACCCTAGAGCCAGTGATTTGTTTTGTGAAAAATTTTTGACGATAATTTAGTATCGTTAACCAACAACTTATCAACAGAAGGTCGTTACAATGGCATGCGAATCTGAAGCGTCCAGGTGTCGGGATCGGAGGCACGCGATATTGTGCTTTAAGTGTACATAATAATGAGCAGAAGATATGAGCATGGGTGAAACAAGATTCACCCGACATAACTACTATCAATACCCTCTCAGTAATATTATTTTACTCACTTATCACCGTCAAAAGTGTACCACTATGGTACACGCCCACGCCCACGCCCACGCCCATCCCCCTTGACATAATTCATTTCTAATTTTCTTAATCTTTATTTCATCTAATTCTATTTCATTATTATTATTGATACTTGCATTACACTTAACCAAACTTACGTCCGAGATCAATATTCTTGGACTTTTTTATCTTCTTAATCTCAAAACTTATATCTCATTTCTTTATAGGTTAGTTTATCGACACATTAATTTCAAAAATGGTTTCAACTTTTAATCTCTTGTTAGAGACTAGGCTACCGGTTAGGTTGCGGATACTAAATTAATTTATTAGTATATACTTCAGTGTACTGATTTACATTTGACATCTACTTCAATAATTATGAATCATAGGAAGAAAAGAAATAAAATGGAGTTTACAGCTACAGCAACACTGCAACACAACGGTGCCTCTTTGGCTGGTCTCTTTATACACACACACACACACTACATTCTCCTTCTTCTTTTCCTCTTCAACAATTTGTATAGCATTTCCATTCTCTGTATTTGGGTTTTCTCCATTTTATGAAACTTTGATGTCTAGACATCTAGAGCATGATTACATAGGTTTAACAGCTACTTGTGTAATGGAGAGAGGCTCTGACAAGCTCTCACCCTCTCCTTCTTTCTCCTCTGAGAGCACTTGTATTGCTCTCAATCTGATGGAGACTGAGCTCAGGCTTGGCCTGCCTGGCTCTGCCTCTGGGTCTCCTCAGAGGAACCCAGCTGAACTTAGGGTTGGGATTTCCACTTTTGGCAAGGGTTTGGAGGAGAAGCACAATCCATTGAAGACCCTTGCTTCTGGGTCTAAAAGGGGGTTTTCTGATGCCAACTTAGACGGGTCTTGTGGGAATGGGAAAAGGGTTTTGTCTGAGGTTGATTTGGGTAAAAAAGGTGCTGTCTTTTTCTCTCCCAGAGGTTTGGAGTCCAATGGAGCAGCCATGAAAGAGGGTGTTGCTTCTGTTCCTCAATCTTCAAACTTGGTTCAGGAGAACAAGGATGTAGTTTCTCCTGACCATGGTTGCAGCGCTCCTGTAGCAAAGTATGTTACTCTTTCCACACATTTGTGACTGGACCTTTTTTCTATATAGGTTGTGATTCTAGTTCCTATTAGCCCTTTGGCTGGTGAGGAAATTTGTATTAAGAAAATAGAACTTGCAACTTTTGATTTATGGGTTTTGTTCAAATGACTAGTATACAAGCTTTTGAGACCTCATATGATTTAATTCTGTGGCTGGATCATTATTCCTTTTGAACACTTTTGCTTTCATGTGAAATTAAAAGTGTTATAAAAATGCTAGACGCTAGTTGGGCGGAGAGGGCCTTTGGGGATGAATCAAAGATTAATCAGGATTAATTAGAAAATAAATAAGATTAAAGAATTAATCGGACAAGTTAGGGATTTTTAGAACAATGATTATTAGTCTTGATGTGTATCTGAATTAGTAATAGTTTGTTTGTACAGTATAAATTGAGTAAAAGGTTTCTGTTACAGGTCACAGGTGGTTGGATGGCCACCAATTCGATCCTTCCGCAAAAACAACATGGCTTCCAATCAGATAAAGAATGGAGGTGAATCTGAAGGCAAAGCCAGTCCTGGGTGCCTCTACGTTAAGGTTAGCATGGAGGGTGCTCCTTACTTGAGGAAGGTTGATCTACAAATCTTCGACAACTATATAGAACTCTCATCAGCTCTTGAGAAGATGTTCTGCTGCTTTACCATTGGTATGCTCTTTTTTACAGCTGTTCAACTTTATCATCAAAAGTGATTTGCAAAGTATAATGGGTGTATAGAAGATTACTATTTTGAATTGTTATGCACGACTCCATAACGAGTTTTTGGCTCAAAGCCAGCTGTGAAGATTGCTCTCTTTTTTTCTTTTTCTGTTTGGTTGTTTCTTTTTTCCTTTTCATTTTAATGGAACGGCCCTTAGGAAAAGGATTGATGATTATGCGGTTGAAATAATACTCTAAGTACTACACAGCTGTAAAATGTCACAAACGTGCATTGACTTCCTTTATATCGCCGGCCTTGCAGGGCAATGCAGTAGTCAAGGACTTCCTCAGGGAGATGGCCTTAGCCAGAGTCGGCTAATGGATCTTCTCCATGGCTCTGAGTATGTACTTACGTATGAAGACAAGGATGGTGACTGGATGCTTGTTGGTGATGTACCTTGGGAGTAAGTTCTATTTTCAAGTACTTCGAGTCCTTGAAAAATGTTTTTGGCACGATGCGAAAAGATAGAATGAAATTGAAATCTGGTTTCCGAAACTGAATCTTGACTGTATAAAGCTATCAGTGAATTCACAAGGAAAAATATTGCTAATACTGATTTGACGAGGAATCAATCTAAACTAACTCATGATATCAAATCTCATATTAGTTGTCTAAACTTGTGAAATAAGATCATTGAGTACGCAACTGCACATATGTCACAAACCATATCTTAATCTATGATCTGATATTATGCAACTGGTCGATAGATAGAGTCAACTGGTTTATCTTTTGTTTTTGAAAGCATTGCTCTTGTGATGTGGAATTTCAGGATGTTCACAGACTCATGCAAGAGGCTACGGATCATGAAAGGGTCAGAGGCTATTGGACTTGGTATGTTCGACTATTGATCTTGCATTAACTTTACATCAACCATTCTTCACGCTTGTTTGTTTCGTGAAACTGATGCATTATTGTGCTCAATTTTAGCTCCAAGGGCCATGGAAAAGTGCAAGAACAGAAACTAGCAGAAAGCTTGACCTCCAACAAGGTGTTTCAGGGATTTTAGCTTGAGCACATTGTGTTCCATAATCATAAATATGCTTTTGGTTCAATTTTAATGTCTTCAAGAGTAGTATTCATATATTCAGATTATATATGTATGTTCCTATGTTGTGGCAATTGTGTATTCATGAACCTCCATTGATATGTACATGGTATATGCAGGAAGAAACAATCTTAAATTCATATACAAACACTAGTTCATGTTGAAATGACGAAATTGACAAGCCTCCAACGCATAATAAAAAATAAGGGCGAGAGCAAATCTTGTTGGATATTATATGATTTAAGATCATATTATATGATTTAAATTCATGTCATATGATTTAAATTCATATTAATCCTACATATGAATAAAATTGATTTAATATTTTTTTTTTCAATGTGCTTTAATCCGCTTGAATGTTTAGGTTACAACTTTTCATTTTTATCTTTAATTTGGGCATTTACTCTTAGAATTCTAGAGGTGAAAGAGATGTGACTATAAATAGATGGTCTTTCTCTTCAATTTTGAATAATCCAATATCAAGAACTATTGTGTTCTTGTTCTCCCTCTTCTACATTTCTTCTCTTCAAAGTTTGTATGGTTTGGTGATAGAGAAAGCCACAAGTTCAAGTTCGCTGGTACTAGACCTTTGGTGTACGGTGCTAGTTCGAAATCGTTGTATCCTGGGAGGTGTACGCTCATTGATTTCAACACCCGAGGGAGAGCGAATACACTTTAAGGAAAGTGTCCAACACGCCTCGACTATTCCCGAGCTTGTTTCAAATATTTTTTAAAGATTCATGTATCTTTGTTGTTGTCATAATTCATTATTATTTAATTTCCGCAATTTGCTAATATTATTGTAAAATACCTAACAATCTTAAAGTGTATCGTTCTCTTGAGTTTTAATAGGTTGCGGAAATCAAGAAGGTTAAAATTTGAATTATATGAATATTAAACTTATAATCTTACATATACTAATGATTTTTATTTCTTGTAGATACGAAGGTTGGAAAACATGAATCTTTTTGGATACAAACTATAAAATTTCATACTCGCTCTAAATTTGAATAAATTATTGTAACATGATGAATTTGGTCATGTAAGTTAATTTATAACTTTACAAATACTAATGAGTTTGTCTTTCTTGTTGTAGAGATGGAAAACAAAGAATGGATCATATTTATGCAAATATCGGGACTTCGTAATTGCTCCAGTTTTGAAGAAATTATTGAAAACAAGAGTTTGGTGATGGGAGCAACAAGTTTGATTGCCTAATTCATCTTATGAAAAATATTGGACAATATGTCAATATGACTAAGACCGAGAATGTACCTTTGGGTTAAATTCCAAGTGGGTTTAAGACACGAGTGTATACCACTAATATATCGATTTTTGTTTCGATGTGAGATGTCAAAGTATTTGAATGATTTGTTGACTTTATCGTTGAAAGAAAACGACAAAAGATGGTGGTCACATTGGATTCACCATGTATGGTACACAAAGAACCTCAATATTGAAAGAGGAAGAAACTGATCATGTTATACTTAAAACTATATACTGTATAGTTATTGTAAAATGTGTATCATGAAATACAAAAGATTGTGAATGATCAATAAGAAAAGAAATTTGTCGAAGGACTTGAAAAGATTATTGATTTAATTTTTGAAAGAAGTAGAGAAAAGATGGTGAACATGTTGAGTTTATCAAGTATAGCAAATGAAGAACCTCGAAATTGAAACATGAGACGATTCTTGTGTACTTAAAAACTATGTATTGAATAGTTTAATATTCTTTGTAAATGTTCATTGTACAAGGGAATGAAATTATCAAAGAATTGTGGAGAATCGTAAGGAAAAATATGATTTGTTAAATCATATGAATTGATTAAAATGAATGAAATAATGAGTTTATTCATGTAATGATTAATCATTACAATGAAATTGAATATGAGTAATGAATATTGAATTTATTCATTGATTGAAAATCATAATTATATGATTAATTTGAATTATTCTTATTTTGAATTGATCATCTTGAATTGATGAATCATATAAGTTGAATGATGTAACAATCTCATTCATGAACTCATGAATCATAAATATGAGTTAGGCATGACCAACACAAAGAAAATTGGTTGTGTCATTCATAAATTGATGAATCCTAAATCTAAAGAACGATGTTATTCATATGTTGAAAAATCATACTTGAATATGATTAATTGTTTTGATTCATTCATAGACAAATCATATCAATATCAATATGAATATGAATAAGTTGAATGAAATAATGTTTTCATTCTTGAGTTGAGAATTATTAGTTTGAAATCATATCAACAAAATAATGAGATCAACATAATAGATATAAGTGATGATCTAGTTATGTTGCAATCTCAAAATAAACTTTGGGCTATTAAATCTCAAACAGTATTGGCTTGACATGATTGTTTGAAGCCATATTTGTTTAGATTGAATTGAAAATTATAATCTAAAGATTATTGATATGACATCACACTTAGTAAAGTCAAATTTAGAAATATGTTGTATGTGCGACATGAGAAATAATGTAATTGTTAATACATTATTTGATACTCATGGTTTCACTTATAATTGATTCTTAGAAAAAATTGTTTGTTCAAAATACAATATATGTGGACAAAAGTTATATAACCAATGACACGATGAACATGAATGAAATGTCACTATGTGGATTAATACAAATAAAGAAGAGTCTTTCATTTATATGATTGAGTCTGTTGCTACGATTAGTGTTGACTGATTTTTTAGCTCAAGGTCAAGATGTCAGCCAACATGTTGCAACACATTTGGTGTGACATACCGCGCGTAGGATCAAGAAAGTTTTTGACCCTTCCTGTTTGAATTTTTGAGAAACGTGGGACAAATGGAAAACGAGTTACAAGATCAGACAACGTTCAACTGAAAGAATACACGTCAGCAAGGCAAATTAAGGCAGCAATGCCAACTTGTCAACTTGCCAATAATGCAAGGTAGCAAAGGAATTTCTATCTGAAATTGTATTGTCTATTTGGAGTTGAAGACCAATTAGGCATGTAGAATTGCTATAAAAGCAGGTGCTACCCCACTGCAATTCACATGTTCTCTGGACTTAATTTCATAGCTCTTAACCGTGCAAGGCTGGCGGATTGAGAGACTAGATCTTTAGAAGAACAGTGTCGATCACATACATCAAAACGTGAGGGTTTTTGTGTTTGTGATTTGTGGGTATTTGTTCGTGATTGAAGACTCACGAAGAAATTGTCGAAGACAAACTACGCCGAGCATAGGCTTGCTCGAAGGGTGGAATTGAGACGTTCTCAAAGACAGGGGGAGTCCCTGGTCGAGGTTGTTCACGGTGAGATCTATAGTAGCTTAGGAAAATAGCTTGTGTGATAGCTAGTTGATGCTTGAAGTTATACTATAGACTACCAAATAGTGAAAACCTTTCCACTGGCAGAGTGCCCCCAGACGTAGGTGCGGAGTCACCAAACTGGGTAAACATATTGTGTGTCTTCTGTTTACTGTTATGTTATTTACTATTCATTATCTATGATCAGACAAGCTGTCGAACCAATTATCACAACATTGTGTTCAACATCTTGTCCCTGCTACGAATCAGAATTTCATAGTCATATAATAGTATAATAGACTTGGTCAAGTGAGATATATTTCTCTATGTAGATTATTCACATGGACCACATATTTTCTTTCAAGATCGGTAAACAAAAATGAGAATTTTGTGTAAACGAAGAATCTAGAATGTCTTTCAAATTGTTGAAAGAAAAGTTAAACCTCTTGAGCAAATTCACATTGAGATTGTGATTGACGATTTGCTCAAACAAGAGACGGAAAATAAACATTTTGTGACTGTCCGTTTGATTGTACAAAATATTATTGTGTATATTTGCTTAAAAGCAATAATGAAGATAAAGTCAATTGTCATGACTTTAAGATGAATATGTTGAAATGATTGGTATATGAGTATCGAACACGAAATATTGATATTGTAACACAACCAATTCCATGATATTGCTGAAAACAAAATATCACAAATTATAAGAGAAGTATGTGATATTTATAAATTTTTTGGTCACCACTATACATGCGCGGGGTAATGATTTTTCAGCAAATTACCTTTGAATATGGTAATACAAAGAAAGTTGATAAAACTTTATTTAAGTTAATAAGAGGAAGAAAGTTTTCCTACGGCTACTTGTAAGTGTGGGGGTGCTTAGCAAAATCTTAGACTTCGACTCCAAAGAAAATGGATACATTAACAAAATTATTGAATGTGTCTTCAATGGACATGCAATAGTAGTGTATATAAAATTATTGTATATGATTTGAAAAATATACATGCAAATATTATATTAAAGTCTAGAATTGGTATATTCAGACAAACGAGATGAATTGAGATCATCTAAATGAATCCTTTAGAATTGTGAGAAAATTTTTGAAAAGGGTGATGAGCTAGCAAGGTCTAAACTTAGCAAAGAGCAAGATAGGAAAATGAATTAATTATTTTTTTAACTTGTATGCTAGAAGCTAAATATAACACTAACAAATATGTTATTACATAACTCATACATGTGAAAGAAACTGATGCAAGCTGGTGAAGTTCTGAGATGGACTTAAACAAACACCTAAGTAGTGACAAGAAAAATACTTGACATTGTTATGTTGTCAAATCGATTCCATATCAACGAGTGTGGAAAATGTGAATCATATGAGACTCGTTGATGCAATTTAAGGAATCAAAGTTGCTAGAAAAGCAAACTTATCAGTCACACGATGTTGATAAAGTTTGGCAAGTTCAACAAATGTGATGGTGTTTAGTTATAATTTCTATTGATTTAAGCTAACACTTGTGAATGAATAAAATTGAAAGTTATCTCTCAAAATGAGTATACAAAAGTGATAGACAATATCATATAATTAATGACATGTACATAGGGGATGTTATATCTATCTTATGTAGACCAACAAGAAATTTTAGATATTACAATGGTAACATGAGAATACTAATGATTGAATCATGATTATGGTCTACATTATAATAGATATTCAAAAAATGTAAGAGAATACACATACACAAGTTGAATATCTTATATCCATTGGTGGATAGATATTGTCATGGTATGGAAATCTTTCGAACAAACTATGATAACTGAATTCACAATGAAATATGAGTTTGTGAATATGTTGAATAGACATGAAAGTCTAAATATTTGTTGAAAGATATTATCAAAGGGAAGGAATAACAAAAAGTATAGACATATATGTCGAAAACATAATGTTTTTAACCAACTTCTCAACTATGGTGCAATGAGCATTGACTACATAAGGTCTAAACAAAATACCGCGGAACTAGTGATCAACTAGTTAATTGAAGACCAAGTTGAGAAGGCATCTAAAGAAATGGAACTTAAGCCCATCAAATTGTATAGTTAAGACAAAGGAAACCCAACCATGTTGACTGGAGATCCCAAGATCATGGTTCAATGGGACAATCTAATTGTTAAGACTGGTAAGGTCACTGTGAGGGTTCCCCCAGTCCTATATCTATGATGCAAATATTGACACTCATACGGAAAATTTAAGCAACTGAACTTTTAATGATTCTTATACGTCGAAAATATTGAGGTTTCGAGCGGAGTAAAGCGGGTTACTCTTAAATAAGAAATCACCTATGTGAGAGAGAAGTGGGGTCGCTTCAAAGGAGGATTGAGGGGCTAAATACTTTAGAAATTCTTGTAGAACCAGGACGATGTTCACGACAAAAATGAACATAACCATGAGAACCGAACTTGGGTCAAGAAGATACCCGCGTGATGCATGTTATCCTTTACACAAACGGCAAAACAATTCAAGGACATTGCGTCTATTGGTCAGCTAGTAAAGTCGACATGTTTTCACAAGGGAAGGTTCAAAGGTAACCCCTACCTATCCTATACAGGTATTGGCCGTATAATCTATCACCATATCGTGTCGAGTCTACTCGTGCCTTTTTGTGTCGTTTTTGGTTTCGCTCAATTTCATTCATGTGGGGGATTGTTGGATATTATATGATTTAAGATCATAATATTTAATATTGATTTAATCTAATATCATGTCACATGATTTAAATTCATGTCATATGATTTAAATTCATATTAATCCTACATATGATTAAAATTGATTTAATATTTTTTTCAATATGCTTTAATCCTCTTAAATGTTTAGGTTACGATTTTTCATTTTTATCTTTAATTTGGGCATTTACTCTTATAATTCAAGAGGTGGAAGAGATGTGACTATAAATAAATGGTCTTTCTCTTCAATTTTGAATAATCTAATATCAAGAACTATTGTGTTCTTGTTCTCCCTCTTCTACATTTCTTCTTTTCAAAGTTCGTATGGTTTGGTGATAGAGAAAGACAGAAGTTCAAGTTCGCCGGAACTAGACCTTTGGTGTACGGTGCTAGTTCAAAGTCGTTGTATTCTGGGAGGTGTACGCTCATTGATTCTAACACCCGAGGGAGAGCGAATACACTTTAAGGAAAGTGTCCAACACGCCTCGACTATTCCCGAGTTGTATCAAATATTTTGTAAAGGTTCATGTATCTTTGTTGTTGCCATAATTCATTATTATTTAATTTCCGCAATTTGTTAATATTATTGTATAATACCTAACAATCTTAAAGTGTATCGTTCTCTTGAGTTTTAACAGGTTGCGGAAATCAAGAAGGTTAAAATTTCAATTATATGAATATTAAACTTATAATCTTACATATACTAATGACTTTTATTTCTTGTAGATACGAAGGTTGGAAAACATGAATCTTTTTGGATACAAACTATAAAATTTCATATTTGCTCCAAATTATTGTATAATACCTAACAAATCACATTGTCGAAGCTCTTTTCCCAGTACTATCAATCTCATTGCCTCATGGTTTCCCATACCCACTCTACCTTATTATAAGCCTTAGGGTAGATTCCATTTCACTGCCCCAAGTTTGAACCAACTAAAATCAATACACAAATATGAAATTTTTTTTTGTAGGTACCCAAAGTTTTTTCCGTTACACTTAGAGTAACTTATGTTAAATTTAACAAATCTATTTTTTTGAATGTCGAAAATGCCATATCCGCAACATCTTCAAATAATACAATTATTATTAATGAAATGTGAAATTACCATTTTATCAGCATTGAATAACAAATTTAAATCATATTTTGCAGGTATGAAGTGCACAAATCATCTAGGTGAGTCCTTATTTGAAGAACAAAAAAAATCTGGCACAAATTCAGTAACACCTATTTGAAGAACAAAAAATGAATCTCTACTCAATCGAAGAATCTCATCACAAATCAGGGTTGAAAAAGAGCTTGGGCACGAGTTGCATGATGGATTCGAGGTCTATCAAAACACAGATCGATAAAAAAAAAGCCAAAAAAAATCAATTCCAAATTGATCCAAATCTGAATCTAACTGAAATAACCCTAATTCATGAACTCGCAGTAAATCGCTTAAATCAATTACTCGTTTTCGTACGGTTCGCATTTGAACAACTCGTGCCAGAGCTCTGGGAACAAAGTCTTCTCCGCCTCGAAGAACGAGGGCTTCACCAATGTCTTCGAGCTCCTGTTGAGGTTAAGTTTGAATCCAAAGAGTAAATAGAAGAAAAAGAGACTGAAATCGAACTAGAGAGCCACCAAAAATCAAAGACGATGTATAAATCGAGCTCGACGACGATGAATTTAGGGCCGAAAAGTCTCCTCAAACCCAACCATAGACACCAGGTCTGCGACCCAACCAAGAACATAGATAGAAAATTTTGGGGATTTTGAGAGTAAATCTTCAGTTTTTTGGGACAATAAAACTTGAAGACTCAAAATTTCCAGCAACAAATACCTAAACTCAAAATCTCTTACGACCAAAAACCCAACAACAAACAAATTGGAGTTCCGATTTGTACCTTCGTTCTGAGTTTTGGGTTTTGATAATTTTGACGACGAGAAGCGGCTCTAGCTTCCAGAGCTAGAGAAGCGGCGCCGGCTACATTTCAGTATCGAGGTAATCGAAGAGCCCGGTAGAGCCTATAAATTCGATGGAGTTCCGGTGACACCTAAATAATTCGGCCAGAGCAAGAGAAGAATAGGGATGAAACTGAAGAAGGGCAACAATGCAATTTCACATGTTTAATTTGATTATTTTATTTATTCACTTAAAAGACGGATATGCCCTTTAAATAATTGTACACTTTGTTATTCAATGGAGGCTATAATGGTAGTTTCATATTTATTAAATAATTTTTTCATTATGAAATTATCATACAGTGAGGGCATTTTGGACCTTTTACGAAACAACTCTATTAGATTTAACACAAGTTACTTTAAGTGTAATATAAAAAAAATCTTTGGGCACCAATAATTTTTTTTTCAAACTTGAGGTATTGATTCTGAAATGAGGCAAACTTAGGGTAGTGAAATGAAATTACCCTTAACCTTTACTCAGGCCGAACCTTAAGTGTTGTTAACAATCTTTTTTTCACACTCTTTCACCTCAAGTAGTGTATTACCTGAAATGAGACCATCACATTATATGTGATAAGTGTTTCGATTGTAATGGTTTGGTAGGATGTAGATCCAAATCCGGTCGTGCAGCGTCTAGGGTTTGGACAGAAAGGTTCGGGGGCGCCTGGACAAGCCTATTTGGCACAGACGTTCATGTTGCAGCTAGTCCATTTGAGAGAGGGGACCGATCATTAGTTTTGAGGGGGCTACTTTGATACAAGATTGCTACAATTCGAGTCAGATGCGGCCAAGGTTGTGAAACTCGAAACTCGGGTAACACTCTGGAAACTCGATATATATATATATATATGAAGCATTCCATTGAGAACAGTCTAAATCGTTAGAACGTTAGAACAATGGTTGTCCATCGGATCGACTCGAAATCCAACGCACCATATTAATTCATATTCTAGCGTGTGAATCGTTGATGCGTGGTCATAGGGGCAGTTTGGGTAACTGAATAATCAATTGAAGGCAACCGAACTGGAAAAAAAAATGGAAGAGATTTAACTGCAGTTGCGAGAACATCCAAACTACAATTAAATTTGATCCGCATCTCATTGAATAGGCAAAAATTGGAACAATTGTACAACGCACTATAGAAATAAATTAATGATCTGGATACACAACATCTAGTTGAAATAAATTAATGATCAATCATAATTACACATTTGCGCACATATATGAAGTACATTTGTTAAGACTTATTCTGGTATGTATGTGCACTACGAAGTGTGTCCATGTTTACCACGCTTGTGGCTTTATTCAAATGTAGTATTGCTAGAAAATACAAAATACGAATTCAAATTCAAATTCAAATTCAAATCACATTGATATTCTCGTATGGATGTTCACTACTTCATGTTGTAAATGTGTATGCCTTTACTCAAATGTAGTATGACCAGAAGATACAATACAAATTGAAATAATATATATTAGGGTAAATTCCACATAATTCCCCTTAACTATACGCGAGTTTTACATGACCCCCCTTAACTACAAAATCAATCTGAGATGTGCCTTAACTATCCAAAATTTCCACGTTACCGGTTTCTGTTATAAAAATCGTTAAAATTGATCACGTGGTTGTCATGTGCCCTGGGGTAGTTTTTAAAGTACCCGATTTACCCTACGCATTACTTTGAACCCTAATATACTAGCTCGTGTTAATGTTTCTCAGTCATAGATCGAACATGTGAAACAAGCTCTGTGCTGAGGCGGAGAAGACAATTGATTGAAGAAAGCTGGGCAGAGAAGATCGACGATTTTCGTAGGTGTGGCGGTCGATCGACGGAGGTCGAACATCAAAGAGAGAAATCTGGGCAGAAACGAAGATTGAAGACCGAAGATGATGAAGTAAAAGTTTGATTGTTACTGTGGTGTTCATGCACCAGTTCGAACATCTTTGACTACTGAGAATCCAGGCCGAAGATTCAGTGGTTGTGAAATTTTTTCGGTAAGTCATGAAACTAATGATTATTTTAGGGGAATTAGGGTTTTTTTTTCTAGAAATCTGCAGTCCCATTTAGGCATTTTTTGAATTTTATGAATTTAAGCATTTTTGAGCAAACATGAATTAGGGCATATATGAATTTAGGCATTTATTGGGAAATGAATTAACATATTTGAATTGGTGTATTATGTTTGTTTTGATAGAATAATTTCAAATGCACATTTTTTAAGTGGACGGATCTAGAAACGTGTTGTTATGGAAAAAGGATACTTCCTGGATTGTTTTAAAGGATTAGAAGCTTGGAAAACAATGAGCTGGAGTTTGAGAAAAAAGAAAGAATGTATTGCCAACAAATCAAGAGATTGAAGATTGCATAGTTCTGATAATGGCTCTGTAAATTTACACTAGATGGAATAATTAGCTTAAGAGTTATGTTTGTTGTATTTTCTTAGGAACTGTGTAATGTGTTATGTTCAAAATGTGTAATGTTTTTTGATTGTTACTGTGGTGTTCATGCACCAGTTGGAACATCTTTGACTGCTGAGAATCCAGGCCGAAGATTCAGTGGTTGTGAAAATTTTTCGGTAAGTCATGAAACTAATGATTATTTTAGGGGAATTAGGGTTTTTTTCTAGAAATCTGCAGTCCCATTTAGGCATTTCTTGAATTTATGAATTTAAGCATTTTTGAGCAAACATGAATTAGGGCATATATGAATTTAGGCATTTATTGGGAAATGAATTAACATATTTGAATTGGTGTATTATGTTTGTTTTGATAGAATAATTTCAAATGCACATTTTTTTAAGTGGATGGATCTAGAAACGTGTTGTTATGGAAAAAGGATACTTCCTGGATTGTTTTAAAGGATTAGAAGCTTGGAAAACAATGAGCTGGAGTTTGAGAAAAAAGAAATAATGTATTGCCAACAAATCAAGAGATTGAAGATTGTATAGTTCTGATAATGGCTCTGTAAATTTACACTGGATGGAATAATTAGCTTAAGAGTTATGTTTGTTGTATTTTCTTAGGAACTGTGTAATGTGTTATGTTCAAAATGTGTAATGTTTTTTGTTTAAATGATGAAGTTGTAATTTCTTATTAAATGTGTAATGCTTTGGATGTTCGAATGATGAAGTTGGCACTACTTAATGTTTGAATGCTCATAATGGTTTAGGTGAACACCATCTGCTATGATCCTTTGACATAATTGTAAACCTAATAAGAATGTCATCTCTTTTGAGTTTATTTCTGCACAGAATGTAAAATCATTATTTTTCTAAACTTGTATCTACACTGACTTTATTTTTGCACAGAATGTACATAATGGTCTATCAAACTTGTCTACCAACTATTTTACGTTTACAAACCTGAAGTATATATAAAGCTACAAAACAACCATCATAAATATACTCTAAAACTAACATGAAGTGGTTTTTAGCCATTACAAACGGTAAACATTAACCCACAAACATATTAAACATAAACAAGCTCAATATCCAAGTTTGAAGAGACTGAACTAAAACAGTTTCCCAATGTTTCCAACAAACAAAACACCAGAATTCTAAAGTGATTTACAAACCTAAAACAATATCCACTAAACAACAAAAGCCCTAGGGAATCTTGTCCCTTCAAGTGGTCAGTGTTATCCACTTTACACATTAAATACAACAAAAAAAAGCTACCCTTCACTTTATGACTCAACCTTCCCCATTTGCTGGTGTTGAAACTCCCTTCCTTCCTCCAGCTCTTCCTCCTCTGAGATTATTTCCTCTAGCAGACCTTCCTCTGCCCCTGCCTCTGCCAGTCCATCCTCCATCTACCTCCTGTAAGTCCAAATTTCAATATGTATCAACTATATATAAATAGGAATTTATATCTTGAATTATTTATGCAAAAATTGTTAGGAATAGAACCTGTGGAGCAAATCCAGTAAGTCCTCCATTCATTGATGCAGATCTTCCTCCATCTACATCCTATGAGCCCCAATTTCAATATGAATCAACTATAAGTAAATAGGAATTTATATCTTTAATTATTTATGCAAAAAATGTTAGGAATAGAACCTGCGGAGCAGATCCAGTAAGTCCTCCATTCATTACTGCTGATGTTCCTCCATTAGATCCCCTCGCGGACCTTTCTCTCCCTCTGCATGAACTTACAAAATCAAACTGTTGCTCAACTTGGGCTCTCCGAGCTAATGCGGCACCACACTTCTGTAAGATCTCTTCCTTTGTACACTTATGTCGGGCTTGAAGTACCTTCTCGACATTTACTTCCCTTTTCTTGAAGACCTCATCCCTCTCTTATTCTGTGGAGAAAGTTCCTGATTTTTTTCATTTCATCCTCTCATTCAAAGAGGCTTGTTCAAGGGTTCTATTTCTTGGTGCTCGTTTTTTCTTAGTCTCACCGTGTACGTTAGCACTACATGTTCTTGAGTTGTGAGTTGTTTGGTTACATTCTGTGCATTTCATTATTTTTCCATGCTTAGCAACCTCGGGAATGAGGGTATGCTTCTCCCCGGTAGTTTTGATTCTCCTTTTCTTAGGTCTCCCGGGTTGTTTTTGGACAATTGGGGGCATAATCTTTGTATTATCCAAATTACGAGGCTACTCGTCTGTACTATCTACTGGTTTTAAGAAATTTGAATAGATAGACAAATAAGTAGATACCTCATAGGACTTGTCTACGTAGTCCTCGGGTATATGCTTCATATACTGAATCGCACCTACGACATGTTGGCATAGAATACCGTTGAGTTGCCACTCCAAACATTGGCACGACCTTGCGGTTAGGTTCACGTCCCATGTGGTATTAAAATTGCTTACTTCAGAGACATTATCTCCGCTTGGAATGCAATGCATTGGTTGACTGAGCGCCTTGTACTTCTCAAGTATCTATGTTGGTCTCTCACAGAACCTCCCTCCCAGCTTCTTCCCTTCTTCGAACATGTCGTGAATCATTTGCATTAGCTGCCTCCGATATGTTTCACACAAATCGTATATTGTCATATCCCTACAGTCTAATAACTATTTATTGAAACTCTCACACAAATTGTTCGTCTGCCCTGATGATTTAGCTTTCTCACTGTAGTAAGCCTTGCACCATTCCTTTGCATTCTTCTCCACAATCCATTGATAAGCCTCGAGTTTGATCGCCTTAATTTGTTCTAAGTTCTGCTCCAATTCGATAGTCGAGGTTGAACGCGCACAATCCCACAACATGAACTTCAAGTCTTGATTTTTGAACTTTCTGTGAAAGTTTTCCTTCATATGACGCATACAATAGCGTTACTCTACTTTCGGCAGCCAATCCTTGAATAGTTGCACAAGACCCTACATCATGAAGCAAAACTCAGAACGAGAAGAATACTTCATTTGAACTTGAGAAAGTGTTATCAAGTAATTAAAGACTTACTTTTTGTTTGTATGAGACGAACACCCAATCTCGATCTTCATGACTTCCAAAATCATCAAACAATTCCTTTAAGAACCAGCGTCATGTTTCTTTGTTTTCGATACCGACTATAGCGATGGCCAATAGATACATCCCATTATCGGCATCTCGTGCAACCACGGATAATAGTTGGCCGCCAAATCGTCCCTTGAGGTGACACCCGTCCAATCCAACAATCGGTCTACACCCTAGAAACTCTTGCTTTTGTGCAGCATATCGAATGTACATGCGTCAAAACCTTGAATTTTTGTCAAATTCCACCTTCGCCTTACTGCCTTTGTTTGCTTTTTTGATCATCTCACAGTATGTCTCTAGGTCTTGATATTGCTTGCCTAAATCCCCAGAGATTAGTTCCTTAGCCTTACTCAGTGTTGTATATATCGAGCTTCTCCCAGGTGTTACTCCCAAGTCTTCTTTCATTATCGCTCGCAATGTCTTTGCTGTCATTTTCCATGCTGTTCTAATTTCACTGAAGTACATGTGTAATAAATAAATAATTACATAAATTAGTTCACCTGAAAGCAAGAAAATCAGACGTGATTTGACTGTTTTGTAATTTCCGTCCACAATTATCATGACGACCCCAAACTACAATATGTATCATCGACCCTTCTCCAACTTTGCTGCACCGCCACCAAAAATGACAACCTGGTTGTCTGCATATAATCGCTATCCAATTGGGCTCGTTCTCCTTAAACCGGTAGTCAAAGGCCTGCTCCGCCGCATAAGTCTTAAAAACCAAAAGAAAAACATAAGGGTTTCGAATTGTAGAATATAACCCAATATCTACCCCCTTGATCGTTGAGTTCATTTGCCACAACTCTCCCCTCATTCTGTTAATATTTTCCAAGTTTGCGTAATTGTTTTCCATATCTTCTTGCATCATTTGTGCAACAATCTCCTCACCCGATGCTGGAGTAGGTTCTTCATCCATATCTTCAACCTCTTCAAAACTATCCTCGTCTTCGGTTGTTGCAGCACCATGTGCATCATGATAACGGTCGACTACATCTTCACTTTCCTCAACTTCTGCCTCTTACACCAGCTTTTGCATCACCCTCTATACCAGCTCTTGCATCACCCTCTATACCAGCTCTTGCATCACCCTCTACACCAACTCTTGCATCACTCTCTACATCTTCCACACCACTCTCTACATTACCATGCTTTTATTTTTTTCTTCACTGGTACACCTTCATCTCCAGCACATTCAGACCTCACCCGTACATGAATAAGTTCCCCATTTGGATTCATAACGGCTAACAGGGGATCACCAGCAACTATGTATAATTGAATCAATTCATCAACATAATAAGACCTTATCATTTCCATAACATCCATATATGTCTGTATTTGGATAGCTTCTCGACTATCTCCTCTGAACTTTACCCAAAATAAGTTGATAGTAGGTTCATATCCTAAGTTTGAAATAACCTCTAACAATTTAAATATCGAACATTAATCCTCATTTATGCCAATCATCTCTACAGTACCACCCTCATAATCGTTATTAGGTTCACTAAATTTCCCACCATGGTATACCTTAAAGTATCTACGGGTGAATGGTGTATTTGAGTGAAACTTGTAGTAGCCATCCGAATCGGACTGCAAACATATAATTGTAATCAAATTTATAATTTCAACACAAATGTAAACCACAATTATCATTTCAACAGAGCTCAATCAACCAAATTTTATAAAGCCTATATGTTTTTCAAAGACAAACTCAGACACCTCTATTAGCAAAATAACACAACCCCAATTCGATTTTTCAATCTCTTCAACCCCAACCCCAATTCGATTTTTCAAAAACCCTAACTTTTCTTTCCAATATTTTTGCAGACAATTACATAACTCCTCCATTCTTCACGAAACAGAGCCTAAACAACCACAACAACCTTCGAATCCTTCCTCACTCGATTTCACACCAACCCTCGAATCGCCTCTCTCTCTCTCTCTCTCTCTCTCTCTCTCTCTCTCTCTCGACAATTTTAGTTCTCAGCTCGAGGATTAGTGTGAACGATTAAGACAACAAAGACTGAGAAGTCTTCTCACGTACTGGTATAAAGAGGGTAGTTTCGTCTTTTCGCCACAAAGTTAACACCGTAATTGAATAAACCGGTAACGTGGGATTTTTGGATAGTTAAGACGCCTCTCAGATTGATTTTGTAGTTAAGGGGGGTCATGTGAGACTTGCGTATAGTTAAGGGGGGTTATGTGAAATTTACCCTATATATTATTATGGTATGGATATTCACTATAAAGTGTGTCCATGTTTTACATGCGTGTGGGTTTACTCAAATGTGTGAGAAATGATTAAATAGACGAATGTCGTTTGGAACTAATGAATGTCCTTTCATGTATACGTCTGGTTGTCCAAATAGTTATGGATGAAATATATAGGGGAAGGTTTATATGCATTTGATCTGCCGAATTAGGGACATGTCGGAACAGAGTCTATGAACGTGTGGATATACTGAACAAGGGGAAGGTTTATATAAAATGGCAATATTGAATATTTATAATAATAAGGAAACAAAAAATAGAATACAACTAATATGGAATTAAAACACAATATCGGTTGTTAACACATTAAAGAAGAGAGTCCAAGTTCATAATAAGAAAACAAATTAATACAAAAATTTTTTTATTTCCTAACCAGTCTATACGTCAAGGGTTAGAGTTACTAAACTACCCTCCTAAATCAATTTTTAAATGAAATAAGTTGACAAATCCCACACGTGTAGGTTTATGATCAAATGATTAATCCAACAGCCCACAAGTGTTCTAACGTTCTAACAATATATATCTGTTCTCAATGAATATATTCTATATATAATGGAAAAATTAGGTGAGAACCAAACCCTTTTGTGAGAACGTGAGAACTGACTTTCCCCATTGAAAATAAATTAATGTCTAACGGAAATAGGTGAATATCCAATGAAAATGGTGATATCCAATGAAAGTGAATGTCTAACAGAAATAACTGATTGTCTAGTGGTTCTCATGTTCTCACACCACAGTTGGTTCTCAACGGAAATAAGTGATGTCTTCCACTACAAATCTTGGCCTATTTACAAACCGTCCAAAACAATCACCAACCAATCAGAATTGTTGTTTTATGTAAATTTGTGCGCATGCTTTCCTAGTACACGACACGTGTCCATGCATGTCCATGAAAGATGGCACGCAGTGACATTTGGGGTCACAAAAAGAGTTCCACCTGACCTTTTGTGCTAGGTGGAACTGTTTGCGCTGGAAGTGGAACTTTTGGGTTCATGTGGAACTTTTTGCGCTGAGTGTGAAACTTTTTGCGACCCCAAAAGTCACTGCATGTCAGCCTTCATAGACACGCTGGACACGTGTCACGCATTGGGAGAGCATGATCGCAAATTTCCATGTCTGCCATGGGTTTGGACGGTTTATAAATAAGCCAAAGTTTGTATGTGATTTAAACTATATATATATATATATATATATATATATATATATATATATATGGGATAATGACAGTTTGTTACACTTAACTATGGTGAAATGACACTTTCATATCCTAACTACAAACTTCTTTTTTTTAGTACCCTGACAATGTTTTTGTGACAACCTAGCTCTAAAATGTCTAAAATGCCCAAAATGCCCTTGGTTTAAGAAACCAAAATCAAATTGGTTCAATTTGGTTTAAAACCTAGAATTAAACCGGTTCAACCTCAATTGAACCGGTTCTTCTTCTTCTTCAACGAACAGGGAGGACGCGGATCGTCGACCTCGAGAGCGACGGCGCGGACGACCTCAAAACAATCACTCAACAATGAAAACTTACTCAAAACAGAAGCTCAAACAGTAAAGAACCAGGACCACAAACCCAGATCAAGCAACAAAACCACAACCCAAGAACCACCACTGACCAGGGAGCTCATATAACCTAACCAAAACAACCAAAATTCTGAGAGATGATGATACCTTGGGATCGGCGGGCCCACTTCTCCAGAGAGGCGTTTTCGTGGCCTTGCAATCAACACAGCACTTCCTGTTGCTCTCGCTCCCACTCGCGTCCACGCCCTCGCACGGCGACGAAGACGACGATCCTCGATCCTGATCCAACATAAGAGACAAAGAATCAACACAGACCCAGATCCAGTTCATAAAAACCAAAACTTTGGATCTTGATCGCGACCACCCACCTTGGCCCTCACCAGATCCATCGCCCCCATCGAACCCACTTCCCCAAATCCACGACACAGACGATTCTGGCGCTGGCGCTGGTGATGAGTGATGATCGGATCAATAGCAGAATCGGTGGATTCTGAAGGGAAAAGGGTAAAAATCTCTGGGATTGAGAAGAACCGGGATCATACTTCTCAAAGATGGTGATCAGAGAGAGAGATCGGAGCAGAGCGCGAAGCAGAGAAATGGTCGAGAGAGTGAAGTTCAAATGGAGGAAATGGTACAGATCGTTGGTGTTGTTGTTGTTGTTGTCTATCTTCTCGAGCCTCGTGTGTGAGTATTGTGTATGTGTGCGCCAGATCTGGCGCCGTTTCCGGTGAAGAAGAAGAAGAACCGGTTCAATTGAGGTTGAACCGGTTTAATTCTAGGTTTTAAATCAAATTGAACCAATTTGATTTTGGTTTCTTAAACCAAGGGCATTTTGGGCATTTTAGACATTTTAGAGCTAGGTTGTCACAAAAACATTGTCAGGGTACTAAAAAAAAGAAGTTTATAGTTAGGGTATGAAAGTGTCATTTCACCATAGTTAGGTGTAACAAACTGTCATTATCCCTATATATATATATATATATATATATATATATATATATATATATATATATAGGGATGCATTCCGATGAGGAACATGAGATTCGTGAGAACCAGCTCCTCGCACGTGTTTATATTATTATATCATGTATTTCCATAAAACATCTATTTGATGTTTCAATTATTGTGACATGTATTTTCATAATATTCAAATTTGGGTTAATGCTCAACCTTAATGGGGGAATACATACCCTATCAGTGAAGAGGGTTCCGATCGTAACGAGGGGGTCGGGTTACCAGCTCTCTCGTTACACCTATCCCCTAACAAAATTCATCGGGGGAATGGTGTAACAAGGGGTCCCTAGGTGTAACAAGGTGGACAAAATCATTCAACCTAGATGGGGGAATGGTGTAACGAGGGGCACAAGGATTTTTCTATAGGAAATCAATGAATCATGTCGGAGGAATGGTGTAACAAGGGGTCCCTGGTGTAACGAGAGGAACGAGCATTATCCTATAGGAAATCAATGAACCATGTCGGGGGAATGGTGTACTGAGGGGTCCCAACTGTAACGAAAGGTCCAGGGGTATAACGAGTGTTATATCGGGTTAATGAAATGCATGTCATAATAATGGAAACACCGACTGAGTGTTTTTGGGAAAATACATAGCATAATAATGGAAAAACGTGTGCATGTGTCGATAGGTGTGATCTGGTGCGAATCATGCGAACCAGATGGGTGGTGACACATGCGCACGTGTTTCCATTATTATGCTATGTATTTTCCAAAAAACCCTACACTACTAGCATGTACCAAGATTCAAACTCATAACCTTACATGTGTTAAGTGAGCTCCTTACCGATTGGCCCAACTTCTGTTGGTTCTCAGGGTTCAGTTATTGCCTATACAAAAATACACCATTGTTACACTCGTGGACCATCGTTACACCATTCCCCCGATGAACCCCGTTGGGGAATAGGTGTAACGAAGGGGCCGGGAACCCGACCCATCGTTACGGTATGGGCCCTATTCACTTATAGGGTATATATTCCCCTAATAAGGTTGAGCATTAACGCAAATTTGGATGCTATGGAAATATATGTCATAATATAATGAAAACACTGACTGGCTGTTTTATGGAAATACATGACATAATACTGGAAACACGTACGAGTAATTGGTTCTCACGGTTCTCATACGTGCGAACAACTGGTTGAGCATTAGATTATAGCAAAATCTTGATCAGGTGTGCACATCCTCATTGTCAATATTTCAACGGAGATTCATATTCTCGAGGGCATAATCGTCTATTAACACAGTTGACTTAGGATTTATCTTCAAATTAAATATTTGCAGTAAATCTTCAATTAATTTGACTAATCTTCAATAAAATTGTCAAATAATGTTAATTTACTTGGCAACAAATCGTTAATAATTTTGCGTACCGGTATTTTTGGAATTATGAATATTTAATTAATAGTCTTCAATGTTTAAGTATTTTTGGAAATACATTTCTTTCATTGGACATTCAATTGTTTTACTCGAACATTCAATTCAACAATGTAATTTCCATTAAACATTAGGGGGATAATCCGGTGGGAACCATATATTCAAATAGGAAAATAGGAACAAATGTCAGCCACACGATGAGATGAGCAACGGGTGAGATTGACGCGATGGCATGGACGCGTAAATAAGTCAAAGTTTGTATTTTTTTTTGGTAATTTCCCTATTTTGCTTACTTGGACCAGGGGCAGTATGGTCATTTCAACCATTTTAATGTTGAACTGTGTGAGAGAGGCGATTTGTGAGAGGCGATTTTGCGACGATTCCGATTAGGGTTTATAAATCTGGAATCGAAGAACAAGAGTTGAAGAGCATGAATCGACCAATCCGAATCGAAGAACACGAGTCGAAGAACAACACGAATCGACCAAGCCTAGTCGAATTACAAGAGTCGAAGAACACGAATCTATCAAGACGAGTCGAAGAACACCAACTGAAGAGCACGAACTGAGGAAGTCAAATCGAAGAAGATAAATCGAAAAGATGCACTACCATAAAATTATGAAAAAAATAGGTATGAAGAGGAAGCATGAGAAGATGCAGAGTGTTGTGAAGAAGAAGAAGAAATCAGGTAACTGTTTGAAACATGTTTCAGTGTTATTTTCTGATGGATTTATTGGTTTAGTTACTGTTAAGAAGGTGTTTCAGACCACACAAAATTTCTGATTTGTGTTGAGTTTCTGTAAATACACTAATGTCAGTTACTTTTCTCTGTTGATGTGTGCTGAATTTTATGAAATAGTTTCTTCAAAACCTGCTTTAGTGTTATGTTCTCATGGATTTATTGGTTCAATTACTGTTATGAAGGTGTTTCAGAACACAAAAAATCTATGATTAGTGTTGATTTTGTGTAAATAAACTGATGTCAGTTTGTTCTCTCTGTTGATATGTGCTGAATTTGATGAAATTGTTCCTTTAAAATCTGTTTCAGTGTTCCTTTCTCATTTATTTATTGGTTCTCATTTACTGTTAGGAAGGTTTTTCAGTTCACAAAAAATCTCTGATTTGTGTTCTTTTCTCATGAATTCATAGTTTTCAATTACTGTTAGAAAGGTGTTTCAGACTACTCAAAATTTCAAATTTGTGTTTAAGTTTTGTGAAAGACTGATGTTAATTGATTCTCTCTCTTGATATGTGCTTATTTTTGTGAAATAGTCTCTCCAAAACTTGTTCCAGTGTTCTTTTGTCATTAATTCATAGTTTCTCAGTTACTGTTAGGAAGGTGTTTCAGACTGCCAAAAATGTCAGATTTGTGTTTAAATTTTGTGATAGATTGATGTTAATTGATTCTCGTTACATCTTTTTCCCAACAGTGTTCACTTTCCCCAACTAGGGTATAATATAGAAACCGGTCCCCTCGTTACAGTCGGGGAACCCTCGTGACACCTTTTTCCCAACAAGGTTCACTTTTCTCAACTAGGGTATAGTATGGAACTCGGTCCCCTAGTTGCATCTTTTCCCCAACATGGTTCACTTTCCCCAACTAGGGTATAGTATGGAGCCTAGTCTCCTCGTTACAGTCGGGGAACTCTCGTTACACCTTTTCCCCAACAGGTTTCACTTTTCCTAACTAGAGTATAGTATGGAAACCAGTCCCCTCGTTACACCTTTTTCCCAATAGGGTTTACTTTTCCCAACTAGAGTATAGTAAGGAACTCAAACCCTTGTTAGACCTTTTCCAACTAGGGTATAGTATGGAACCCAGTCCCCTCGTTACAGTCGGGGAACCCTCGTTACACCTTTTCCTCAACATGGTTCACTCTCCCCAACTAGGGTATAGTATGGAACCTAGTCCCCTCATTACACCTTTTCCCCAACAGGGTTCACTTTCCCAAAATAGGGTATAGTATGGAGCCCAGTCCCCTCGATATACCCAGGGAACCCTCGTTACACATTTTCAGTTTCCCATGGATACTTAATTTCTCCGTTACACCTTTTTCTCATGAATTCATAGTTTCTCGGTTACTATTATGAAGGTGTTTCAGACTACCCAAAATTTCATATTTGTGTTTAATTTTTGTGAAAGGCTGATGTCAATTGACTCTCTCTCTTGATATGTTCTCAATTTGGTGAAATGATCTCTCCAAACCTATTTCACTTTTTTTTCTCATAGATTCATAGTTTCTTAGTTACTGTTAGGAATGTGTTTTAGACTACCTAAAATTTCATATTTGTGTTTTATTTTTGTGAAAGACGGATGTCAGTTGATTCTCTCTCTTGATATGTGGTCAATTTGGTGAAATGGTCTCTCCAAAACATGTTTCACTTTTTTTTCTCATGAATTTATAGTTTTTCGGTTACTGTTAGAAAAGTGATTCAGACTACCCAAAATATCAGATTTGTGTTTAAGTTTTGTAAAACATTGATGTAAAGTGATTATCTCTCTTGATATGTAATCATTTTGGTGAAATGGTGTCTCCAAAACCTGTTTCAGTGTCCTTTTTCACGGTTACTTAATTTCTCAGTTACTATTAGAAAGGTGTTTCAGGCTGGCCAAAATTTCTTATTTTTGTTTATATTTTGTGGAAGACTGATGTCAATTAATTCTCTCTATTAATATGCAATAATTTTGGTGAAATGGTTTCTCCAAAATCTGTTACATTGTTCTTTTCTCATGGATTCATAGTTTTTAAGTTACTATTAGGAAAGTGTTTCATACTACCTCAAATTTCAAATTTGTGTTTAAGTTTTGAAAAAAAAACATATATGTCAATTGTTTTTATCTTGATATGTGACCATTTTGGTGAAATGGTCTCTTCAAAACCTGTTTCAGTATTCTTTTCTCATGGATTCATAATTTTTAAGTTACTATTAGGAATGTGTTTCATACTACCAAAAATTTCAGATTTGTGTTTAAGTTTTATAAAAGACTGATATCAATTGTTTAAGTTTTGTAACTCTCTATTAGGAACATGTTTCAAACACATTTATTTTGTTACAGAAGCTAAAACCATAAACTTGTTTCATATACTCAATGTAGAACAAATGGAATTTCAGGATGTTGCCACAATTAGAGAGTTTGACTAGTCTGAAACATGTTCCTATTAGTAAGTGAGTAGTCTAAAACATGTTCCTAACAGTTTGAGTAGTCTGAAACATGTTTCAGACTTCAAAATACTCTGATTTGTGTGGAACAAAATATGTTTCTGAGAAATCACGAAAAATAATTAACAAAGATCGATTCATTGTTCGATCATCACACAAAATCGGCATAAAAAATTGAACGTCCGATGATTGATTGAAAAAAAATTGAATTTTCAATGATCGATTGATTAATATCGATTGATCATCGAAGAAATTGTTGCAGTTTCGGAGCCGAGACTCCATTTCGGCGTAGAACTCGTAAGTGAAGCCGACCCGGCTCATGTCAAGGTACATCCCGAGCTCCTCTCGCCATTTTTGAACCACCGCACTAAACCGCCGCTCTACAGTGCGAGATCGGACCAGTATTTGTACGATCGATCGCTCTATCAATCGTACAATCGTGATTTCTCGATCGACAGAACAAGATTGCAATTCCGTGAATGCTCGATTCCTAATTTCTTAAATTATGGGTATTTGAGTCATTTTAGCGTAGGTTTTCACAAAAAATATGTCAGGGTACCAAAAAAGAAAAAAAAATAGTTAGGGTGTGAAAGTGTCATTTCGCTATTATTAGGTGTAACAAAGTGCCATTATCTCTAATATTATTCTATTGTAATTAATTATAATATAATATTATAATATAATAGAATATCAATGTTGATTATTTATAGAACGACTGTAAATGTCCATTGGAAATAAGGGAAAATCCAATGATAGTAACTTAAGTGATATCCAGTCAAAATAAGTTAATGTCCAATGGAAATAAGTGAAAGTCTAACGAAAAAAACTGTATGTCAAATGGATATTTGTGAATTTCCAATAGGAAATAAGTGAAATTCAAACAGAGTAATGAATGTGCAATGGAACAAGTGAGTAGGGCTGTTCAAAGCCGGTTAACCGGAAGCAGTGACCGGAACTGAAAACCAAACCGATCACCCCGGTTTCAATAATCGAAAACAAAAACTAGACCTGTACTACATAGAAACCGAACTTCCGGTTAACCATAATCAATTTAAATATTAAACAATTTCCAATTAATTTACCCTATTTAAAATAATTAGTTGTAAAAAAATCAAATTATACTAGTTCCCGACATGAAAGCCAAAAGCAATCTTATATATTACACCATTTCTAATAAAATGGTAAATATTATAGACTTAAACCATAAATTTTTGGTTTAATCCAAAGAGGACAAGCCAAAAATTAATGATGAAGAAAGCAAAAACACTTCATATTTATAGATGAGAGGAGAAGATTTGTTTTTTGATGTGGCCGATGTGGGACTTTGAATGCAAAATTTAAAACAAGAAGTGTTTTTAGTAAAGTATGTATCCAACACAATATTAAGTTTAAATATAAATAAAATATGTATGAGTAACATCAAAAACAACTTGGTTTAGTGGTTTGGGAGCTATGATAATGTAGTGGAGGTCTTGTCTTCTATTCTTGTTAGGGCTCCCTTTTATCCAATTATTTTTGGACCAACACATGTTGGTTGAGGAGTGCATTACCGGTTATGCCGGTTAACCACGGTTTTGGCTTTTCCAATTATTTTTGGACCAACACATGTTGGTTGAGGAGTGCATTACCGGTTATGCCGGTTAACCGCGGTTTTGGCCAGCCAAAACCGGACCTGTCCGGTTACCATAAATTACAATCGACACCGTTTCGGTTCGTCCCCGTTCCGGTTCAGCCCGGTTCCGGTCGATTTGTCAGTTCCCGGTTTAATTTGAGCAGCTAGTGAGTGTACAAATGAGAAATCTAGTGGAAAATATAAGATCAATATTTTTCCTTGAATTGTCCGTGTATGTCTACAAATTTGAAATGTAATTCTCAAATTGATGTCTAATGAAAATTACTAATTAGTAAATGTACAAGTAAAATAAGTAAATGTCGAATGAAATATCTGTATTTTCAAAAATTTATTAGATTCGTATTTTCAAAAAATTAAAATTTTATTTCCAAACTTATTTATGCTTAATTAAAAAATTTATTTCCAAATCAAATGAAGATTTTTATTGCATGAGTAATGACAAAAATGTTTTTATGTGAAATTAAATGAATATTTATAGAAATTTCCTTGTGAATTATGACTATACGATGAGTTGTCATTTGATGGGTCTCCTTAGTTCTCATGCTCTAATGAATTTATTGGTTCTCAAAAAATGCTTCCCTGTATATATGTAAAGCTAATTAATAATTATTTGTAGAACAAACTTCTCCTTTATTAAATATAGAATAAAAGGTAAGAGGACTATTAAAGTTTACACTGAACGTGGTTTTCATCTTAGTAATTCCCATATAATTAAGTGATATCAATTATCAAATTTTTTTCCAAAAATTAATGAAGCTAAACTAACATGTTACTGTAACTATCTCGAGTGAAAGTATATATATATGGATAAAACTAAAGCATGCTCAAACTCATAAATAATATTCGAAACTGAAAATCAATTGTATAGTAAAATTAAAGTGGGTTAGAAATAGAAAAAATTTCACTTAACCACTCTTAAGTTTGGTCGAGTTTCACTTAACAGCTCTTAAATTCAAAATTTACTTGTGGAGTCCCCTAAGTTTGCAAAAGCCTCACTTTATCCATTTTCAGTTAACATTCTGTGAAATAACGAAAATACTCTTTCATTAAAAAAATTAATAAATATGATTTTGAACTTTTTTTTTCTTTTTTTTTACAAAAATAAAGAATAAAAAAGTATTTTAGTATTAATTTTTTTATAAAAAATTTTCATAAAAAATTTTTAAATAAAAAAACGATGTTTAAAAATCTTTTTAAAATTTTTATAGAAAATTTATAAGAAAAACTTTTTAAAACTTATTTTTACTACTAACAGAATTTTATAAAATGAAAACATTATATAAAAAAGTTCAAAAATCATTTTTGTTAATTTATTATAATTTTTCAATAAAAGAGTATTTTTGTCATTTTGCAAAAAAAAGTTAACAAAAAGGATAAAGTGAAACTTTTTTAAATTTAAGGGACTTCACAAGTTGATTTTGAAGTTAAGGAGAGTTAAAGTGAAACTCGGCCAAACTTAAGAGATGTTAAAGTGAAATTTTCCCTAAAAAATATTATCAATTGCGATGTTGAACTCAAATATGTTACTTGAATTTTAAAATGGAAAATTCAGTTTTGACAGAAGCACTATAAATTAGGACAGTTCGCACATCCACCCCATATATACACGATATTCATGTAGAAAATTATCACAAATAAGCATATATAATACATATTCGAAAACAAAAGTATACAATATATATATATATATATATATATATATATATATATATATATATATATATATATATATATATATATATATATATATGATTATAATATATATATAGTCTTGAAATTGTCCCCATTTGAATTAATTTATGGGCTTGGTTTGACCAGAAGAGGACTCTTTACGAAATGCTTCCCATCAGACCATACTAAGTGCCCAAAAACATAATCGTTAGATTTGGCCGTATGATGAGTTGCACGATTTATGAGCAAAGTGAACACCTTCTCCTCTCCCATTTCCGTAAATGTCAAGCTCGGGGGCGAAATGTCAACTGTGATTCCGGGCGGTGCATTGAGCCGGGCTTGGTAGGTACCGGCCGAGCCTACATTCTTGAGTCTTCGAGTAATAGTCACCGGGCTATCGCCAAGGCTAGGGACCGCAATGGAAGGGTAGTTAAAATCTGCAAGAGTGAAGGATGCAGGACAAGTGTAGGGCACATGAGAGAAAACTCTGAGGATGGTGTGGTTGTAGCCATGAGCACAAAGGAAGTTCAAGTAGTCATCGTTGGTTAGGTCGTAAACAAGGCCAGGATCCATCGCCTGGTTGGGTTGAACCTGCCCTGCTCCATATTCCAAAGGTGTGGCTTTCAACATGGTTGAATCCACAATCGACTCTTTCTTATGCTCTGTGCTAGCTGCATACATGCATTGATCATATAATTATATAGATATAACAAAAATGATACTTATTTAAAATTCACGCTGTTAATATATGGGCCAAGGCCCGTTGTGTCATCTTTTCTAATATTATTTATAACCCTAGTACTATAAATATGTGATCATGTATATTGAATTAGTTATATATCGAATACAATTCTCGTTATTCTCTAAAACTTATAATATACACGCGTATCAAATCAAATGACACTACTAAAATGGAGGCACCCCAAAAACTTAAGTTTCACATTTCTAACGGAGAAGTTACCAGTTCAAAACTCGTTGGGAGAGATGAGCAGAAGTTTTATGGATAGATAGGGAATGATGTAACGCTGGTCTAATTAGTTGCGTGTAAGTACTCTTCCCTTTATATATAACTATTTCTTTTCAAATTCTTAAATTTACATGTGGATTTTATCATACTTGTATATATATGTGGGCTTATAGTCTCTCTTCACGCTCGTACAGACGAACTTTTATTTCAACAAACGAAAACATATAGAATGTAGTTAATTAATTAATTACCTGTAGTCATAATAGCAGATTTGATGGCAGCCGGAGACCAATCAGGATGGATTGATTTAAGAAGTCCAACAATACCAGCGACATGAGGAGTGGCCATGGAAGTACCACTCATCGTAATGAAAGGAACTCGTCGTTTATCCTTTACTACATTGGACATACTCGGTGAGATATTATCAGGGTACGCGGCAATTATATTAACTCCTGGCGCGATTATATCCGGCTGCATGCATCATGGAGTAAATATACTCATTTAGAATGAATAATTTGATACGATATAACAAAATATATTAGTGGAAGAAAACCTTGAGAATGGAGGGTTGAATTGGATTAGGTCCTCTGGAGGAGCTGTGGGAAATGACTGGAGCTGGCTTTGACCCAAATTGTGTGATAATTGGAGTGATATATAGCATAGGGTTCCTAATTAATTAAGCAATATATACAATATTATATTATATACGTAAATATATAATTGAGATAAAATTAGTTGAAATATATGTATGTACTTGGTAGAATTGATGTAAGCAAAAAGCGCTTCTCCTTGATCGTATTGGAGATGTGAGGAAGGGACAAAGGTGAGCGGAGAGGTGTTTATAATCTTATGCGTAGGATCGTCGCTGGTGCTCACAAACCCAATGCCACCTCCACGTGCTACAATCTCACTTATTATTGACGGAGTAGCTGAGCTCATGTTAACACGGCATATCAATATCATGTCACGTATCCTTTGTAAATCAATAGCTCCACGTCTGCATCTTATCCTGATATATATATAACAATTCATAATATTTGGGAAAACATATAAATTATGTTGATGATTCGTAAGTTAATAAGTTGCACTTACGCATCTTCATCTGTTGCATTAGGAGCTTTGGCATGTAAACCAGTTATTATCGGATATGGCTTCTCTTCCAATTTTTTGTCCGACAGATTTGTTCCCTGAGAAAGAATCACAAACCATGATGCATGCATATATGTGTTAGTTGTTACCAAATAATCTCAAAAGTTTCCTAATATGGTATATTGGCGTGATCAACAAGGAGAAAAGAGTTGGTAGCTTGCCTTGCAAGCCACTTAGTTGTCTTTCCTTTTTTATTTATCGTGTAATGTCTTTCCTTTATTGTAGAAGCACTTAGGTTTCCTAATAGTCGTAGAATAAATCAAGAAAAATATCCGGTTCTATTGATATTTCTCTATTTTGTTCTGTGAGTTGTTCTGAGATCCAACAATTGGTATCAGAGGTAATAGTCACAAACGATGGTGGACGAAACATTAAAGAAGGAATCTATGGAGAGCTCAACGATGGTTGGAGCTCAAGCGCCTGTGGAAGGCTCAGTTTCTGTTAGAAGCCAAGGAAGAGGAGGGTTCGCAGTCGCGTTCCCTATGCTAACAGACAGCAACTACGGGGCATGAACCTGTAAGATGAAGGTATCGATGCATGCTATTGAAGTTTGGAGTGCGATCGAAGGAGAAGGCGTTGTAAGTGAAGAAATAGACCAGTTGGCTCTAGATGTGATCTTCCAAGCAATTCCAGATGTTGTCATGATGTAGGTAGCAAACAAACAGACAGCCAAAGAAGCGTGGAAGGCTTTGGAGGAGATGAGAATTGGGAAGGATCGCATCAAGAAAGCAAACATTCTTGTGCTCAAACGAGAATTTGACAGAATGCTTATGGAAGAGTCCGAGTCCATAAGCGAATTCTCTTTGAGGTTGAAAAACGTTGTGAATGAGGTTCGAATCCTAGGGGTGAAATAACAGAAGAGTTGGTGGTGGAGAAGCTGTTTCGATCTGTCCCTGATCGGTTTCTACATATTGTAGGAACTATACAACAATGGGGGGACTTAACTAAGATGACTGTTGCAGAAGTTGTAGGGAGGTTGAGAGCGTTTGAGTCAACACTGAAGGGGAGGAGCCAGGAGAAAGAAAGCGAGAAACTCCTGCTTACTCGCACTCAATGGGAGGCTCAGGAGAAAGAAAGTGAGAAATTCCTGCTCACTCGTGCTCAATGGGAGGCCCAAGCAGCTAAAGAGTCAATGAATCACGAAAGATTGCGAGTCACATATATGAGCAAATTCAAAAATCTAGGGCTTCTTCAATGGAGAAGAATATTGGGGCGAGATTGCGAGTCACATATATGAAGAGGGACAAGTTTTGGAAAGCGTACGAGCAGGCGCATGCGCAGCCTTCTTTTGTGCTCAAGCTCACTCTTAAATGGAAGGACTTGGAGGAGCATTTGGATTTGACCCGAAAGGTCCTCGAAAAGGGCCTAGAGGAGATGGTCTTGCGCGAGAAGAGGGTTGAAGTGGCTCGGAGAGAAGTCGAACATCGCGAAGGATGGATTGTGTTGGAGGAGAAACAGTTGAAGGATTTGAAGGAAATGGTTAGTAAATATGAGGAGCAATTGGGTTCTGTGCAGAATCATATTGTAGAGTGTTATAAGGAATTTAAGTTAAAATTGAGCAAGGAGGAAAAAAGAGAGTTTGTGAATGCTAATGAATATAGAAGTCTCGTGGGAAACTTACGATATTTGGTGAATTCACGACCAGATCTGGCTTACTCGTTAGGTATTGTTAGCAGGCTCATGGAGAAACCTCGAGCTCAACATTTTGCAGCAGTTAAACACATTCTCATAAATGTGAAAGGAACTCTTGGTTTTGGAGTTTATTATAGAAAAGGAGTATCTAAGCTAACTGGGTATAGTGACAGTGACTTGACCAGCGACGTCGATGATCAGAATAGTCAACAGGAGTTATATACTCATGCGAAGTAGAGTATATTGCAGCAACTTCAGTTGTGCATCAAAGAATGTGGCTTGCTAGACTTGTCGGAGAACTTTTGGGGAGAGAGGCAGAGGTGGTGCGATTGAGTGTTGATAACAAGTCTGCGATATTATTAAGAAAAAATTCAGTGTTTCATGACCGAAGTAAACACATAGACACAAGGTATCCATTTGTGCGAGAATGTGTTGAGAAAGGTAAGATCGAGATCGAGCATGTCAACTCGAGTTAACATATGGAGGACAACTCGAGTGAACAGATAGAGGATATTCTGACAAAACCGCATGGAAGGCTCGAGTCTTTTTAAAATGAGAACAAAGTTGAATATCAGGGACGTATATGTTCGAGATTAAGGGGGAGATTGTTGCCAAATAATCTCAAAAGTTTCCTAATATGGTATATTGGAGTGATCAACAAGGAGAAAAGAGCTGGTAGCTTGCCTTGCAAGCCACTTAGTTGTCTTTCCTTTTTTATTTATTGTGTAATGTCTTTCCTTTATTGTAGAAGTACTTAGGTTTCCTAATAGTTGTATTAGCTCCCTATATATAGGTGTAGAATAAATCAAGAAAAGTATCTGGTTCTATTGATATTTCTCTATTTTGTTCTGTGAGTTGTTTTGAGATCCGACATTAGCTAGGATGAATATAAGAAAAGTTTATATGTATACACACTGAATTCAAGTACTTACAGTTAATCGAGTACCGTTAGCATTACCATTAGCAAGAACCACGTAGTTAATGAAGTCTCTATCTGTAGTGCTGGAGCCGACAGTTATCATCCATGGAGAAACATTATCCACTGAGGCCGGTTGGGGGCCGCCGTTTCCTGCGGAGGCAACAACGGCAATGCCACGCTTGACGGCATGGAAAGCCGCTACGGCTTTGGGGTCCTCGTGGAATTCAGACGCCCCTCCCCCCAGAGACATGTTTATAACATCAACTCCATCCGCTATGGCAGCGTCAAATCCTGCCATCATGTCTAGGTCGGTACAATCCCCGATATAGGTTTCCACGTTGTTGATCGACACGGAGAAGCCCTCGTAGCAGACTCTGTAGGCCGCCACGCGGGCCATGGGTGCTCCGCCTTTTGCTGTGCCAATGCCTTGCCCGAAAACGCTCGTGCCGGGGACCAAACTCCCTCCCGCCGTCGACAAGGTGTGTGTCCCGTGCCCGGCTTTCGCAATTGGGGTATCGTCGTGGCAACTCTCCAGAGGCGCCTCAATTGTCATGTTCAATTTCACTGCTTGGTTGCACCTTGTTACAAATTCTTTGTTGAAATATTGCGCTCCGATCAATTTACTGTAACCAATTAATGTACGACTACGAATGAATGAATAAATGTTAATCTTATTCATTTTATCGTTAAATTTTTTTGGGTAAATGTTAAGTATTTGGATTTAGACATGCTGCTTAAATTCACTATGCAAATGTTAAGAATTGAGGTTTGAATTACATCATATCAGTTCAGACTTCTTCATTAATAGTGTGAGGCTCAAATCGTTGCTGCATTTTCTCTAGACAATTCCAATCTTAATATATATATTGTTGACATAAAAGAGACTTTGACACCAATGGTTCAAATTTCTTATCATTTGTATTTATCTACAGAAAACAAATAGTATAATTAGTAATAGAAGAAACCAATTGGTGTAATTTACTATTCATAAATTGGGTGTGGAGTTTATGACAATTATATCAACTTTATTAATCAAGTGAGGCTCTACAGTTAAAATGTTAATATTTTTAATTATTTGTATCGTTCTCTTATATTCTATTCTTTTTTCATTTAAATTTTAATGATGGTGGCTAGTACTCTATTTAGGTCGATAGAGTATTAATTTGTACATTAGTTTATTTAAACAAAGTATTTGTAAATTACTTGTTGCAACCCATTCCGCTTTTGGCATCGATATCGCAAAATCCTCGCCATTTTGAGGGGATAGGTCCCAATATTCCATCGTCGCTAAAGCTTTTTGAAGTTGGCCAAACCCCTAAAACATTCCCCGTTGGACAAGTGTTATTTTGAAACTCCAACCATATATACATCTCAAAATAAATATTTTCTTGAAAGAAAACAAATTAATCCTATATATATAAGCTTACCATCATCAAGATTTGCAATAATCAAGTCTTTACCCAAACTTGCTTTGTTCCAAAGCGAGTGAATAGGAATTTCTCCCTTCTTCTCCATTCCAAGAAACTCCCATGAATGCGTTGTGTGCAGACTGCTTGCCTTGCTTTCCAAGACTGATATTACATCCGGATGTTCTACATGATTATTAACATTAATTAGTATATGAAAATTACAATTCTGCAAAAATTTAAATTAATATATTAATGTGTAAATATGGACCAGAAATATTTCTTGCCAAATCTTGGTCGAGTAAAGCACCAAAGGCATTGATATGCATGGTATAGCTGTAATGGATTTTCCTCTTCGCTTTTGTTTTGCTGTATTTTAATGACAAAAATTGAGCTTATGAAATAATACGTTGGATATATAAATTAATATGCATGTATGTTAAAATCAAGAGGTTGTTATGTTCTTTAAGTAAAAGACGCGCCTTCCCAAAATCGATCCTAGTAGTTCATGATGGGAACTTTCTATTTTTTGAACATCAACCAATTTGGGCTCTACATCGTGAGGATGTGCCCCTATGACAACTATGTAAGACTGCAAAAGAATTAAGAACATATATAATATGTTATTACATAATCAAATTTATGAGTAATCATTCTTAATTCATTTGGATAACACTATAAACTTAATCATGTTCCTCGCCTTCTCTGCCGCCATGGTTGATTTGTGTAAGAAAGTGTAAATGAGTAGTTGAAGAAGTGCCAAATGGGATGTAAACCGATTCATTTTTCTTCAGCTCCTATCAATTACTTTTGTTTCCTCCCGAAATGTGTAGCTCAATGTTGTTTATGTTCTTTATATAACATTGACAGTGCTATTTTTGTTACTTGGTCCGTTGGCGACGCGTTGGAAAGGTACCGTTTAAATGTTAAATAGTTGTCAAGTTTGTGGTTCATTAGAATGGTAAAAAGTGGAGCTTACAGGAATTTAGAGGTGTAAGAGAAATTGGCCTATAGAAATCAAGTTTATGATGGATAGATTTCCATATATTCACAAAACCAACCAACAATATAACTGAGATAATTCCAGATTACTACACCTGGATATGTCACATTATCACGTGACTACATCTAAAAAATTTCGTGCCGGGGTGAATACTCAAAAATTTCATTTTTCTCACCGTTACTCACTCCGTCCATTTCTGTTAGTTTTTAACATTTTCAACGTACGAAAAGACTAAAATACCCTTCAGAGGTAAATAATTGATTTTAAATTAAATGAAAAGACTAAAATACCCTTCACTATTCATTTAGTTTTCAATACCCCTCTCTCTCTCTCTCTCTCTCTCTCTCTCTCTCTCTCTCTCTCTCTCTCTCTCTCTCTCTCTCTCTCTCTCTCTCTCTCTCTCTCTCTCTCTCTCTCTCTCTCTCTCTCCTCCATCAGATGGAGGTGGTGGTGGTGGTAGTGGAGGAGATGGAGGAGAGAGGGAAAGGATGGAGAGGGAGAGAGAGAGAGAGAGAGGTATTTTTTTGAAAATTAAATGAATAGTGAAGGGTATCATAGTCTTTTCATTCAATTTAAAAATAATTATTTACCTCTGAAGAGTATTTTACTCTTCTTACACGTTAAAAATGTTAAAAACTAACGGAAATGGACGGAATGAGTGACGGTGAGAAAAATCAAATTCTTGGGTATTCACCCTAACACGAAAAATTCTAGGTGTAGTCATGTGATAATGTGACATATTCAAGTGTAGTCATCTGGAATTATCTCATATAACTAATTGGATACATACTCTTAACATTAGGCGGTGCTACCAAATTTCGTACCTGGACTGCAAGTTAGAAAAATAATTGACTGCAATTTTAGAACCGAAAATATAGGCCCCTAAAGTGACTTGACAAAAGAAAAGAGATTGATTCATTATAATGGCTGGCAAGGGAGATCCGCTGCTACCAATACTATCAATTATTCTGTTGCAACGAAGGATGGGAGTTGGGTCTGTCGTCACAAATCCATTAAGGACGGCTGACCGTTAACGTCCACTGTTACTAACTTGGAAAAGGTGAGCCAAATAAAGTATGTCACCTGTATGTGGAATAGTATCGGCGGACTAACCAAGGCATGTCATCACTAATGAGTTGACTTGTTAACCAAATATGGTTGTTACTTATTAACAGTCCGAAATCAAACCGTTTGGGTGATTATTACTTAAGGATGACATACTGCCAAGGTCTACCATCCTTAAGTATACCCACCAATATAGTAAAACTCTCGGTATGTTTCTCCTTAAGAGTGAGCTTGTTCAAGACAATAGCGCTACACTCCTCATTTAATTCCATATGTGAGCACTCTTGCAACATCTCCCGCCTTGACAAAATTTCCTTAAAGAATGTATGACACTTAGGTATTTCATCCAACGCTTCTATCAATGGTATGTTAATAGAAACTTTCCTAAGTACATTCAAAGACCTAGAAAATTGTAAGTCTTTACACTTAATCTTTCTCTTGACCCATTGTGGAAATGGAGGACGTAGCACGGGATGTAGAGGGTCCACTCTCATAGGCTCAACTTGGCCCTTCTCTTACATCTCAAGAGGAATTGTGTTTACTCCTCCTCTTGAGATGATTCGTCATTTCCTAGTTCAAAAGAAACTTTTTCTTTGTCTCCCTCAATCAAAATTTGCTCTCTTGCCCTAGAGGGCTCCGAAAAAACGACATCGTTTCTCAAAGTGATTGTCTTCACAAGATCCTTTCCATGAATTCTGGGGAGCTTCCGTGTTGTTAGGAAGTGTCCCCATAGGTCTCGGTGCGTTACCTTACTCCAATCGCATCTATATTTCTCAACCCTTTTCTTAACTCATCATTTATAGTCATTTAGGTCTTCATGAAGGTTGAGAGTACTTCTTTCAATGACTCGTCTTCTCGAGACGTGGAGACTTGAATATTTTGGCCTTTATCGAATCCCGGTGGTCGATTCCCATAGCTATAGTTGCCTCGGTTATTGTTCTTGTGCACTTGATAATTTTCACCTCCTTGACCTTTTCAATTGCCTTGGCCCTAATTTTTGTTATAGGGCGGCCTTAAGTTATTTGGCTTGATTACCATAGTTTATGGAATTACCGGAATTTACACCCACTCGATTCCCATAACCTTGCCTCGAGTTGTTTAACCCACCATAACCCCCAGCATTTCCTTGGCTCTCATTTTTACCTCGATTCCCATTAGGATAAGAAGATCCTCCCTGATTTATTTCCCCACTATCGTTCCCATGATTACCATAGACATGATTAAAGTAGTGGTTCTTGGTGATTTGTTCATTTATGTAGGTAATTTCAATGTCGTTATAGCCACAATTATCACAATCATGGCTATCTCCTCCACAAATCACACAAAAATCATTTAGAGGAACCTCAACTTGCACTACTGTGTGTTGCCCTAGGTTGTTGCCACCTTGCACTAGCTCCAAGACCCTATTGAGTTTATCCGACAAACCCTTGATTGTTTTTTATCTTCACTTCCACTTGATGTGGTGGCTACATTTCGGCTTGGTGCTCTCCTCACATTATTCCATTGGTAACTATTTAGAACACACTTTTTTCAGAATATCATAGACATTCTCCGATGGTAGTGCTAACAAATCTCCTCCTCCCGCGACATTGACCGCCATTTGGGATGCTTGGAAAGTCTGCCAAAGAATATTTCATTGAGCACCCTATCAACAATTTGATGATCCGAACATCTTCAGAGCCTTTTATTGAACCTTTTTCAAGTCTCTTTTAGAGTTTCGCTGTCAAGTTGATCGAAATTGTAAATGTCTTTCCTTAGCACCACATTCTTCCTTGGAGGCAAATATTTGTCGAGAAACACCATTTGCATGGTCTCCCAACTATGGGTATCTATATGTGTGAGTGTCATGAACCGTTATCTAGCCATTCCGGCTAAAGAAAATTGAAATATCTTGCATTTCACAATATCCAACGTGACTTCCGTCGCCGAAGCTTCCGCAATTCACTCAAACCTCCTCAAATGTGCATCCTCTTAAGCAAGACCATTAAATTGAGGAATGTTTTGCAACATGCTAAACATCACCGACCTAAGCTGAAAGTGTTGAGCTTGGTCTTGGAAACCATCTCCTCCAAAATTACGACTCAGGGGAAACCTTTGATTTTGTTAACCCCTTCCCCCAAGGTTTGGCCTCTTTGGTTGGTCAGTTTGGCGAGGATTATTGTTCCTCACATCTCGCTCTTGCTCAAATGCCTCTTCCTCATGGATCTCTTCATCACAAACATTCTCATTATCTTGAGTCGTTGAACCCACATTCTCATTAGTTCAAGATTATTAGTCATAGTACTACTCTCAGGAGCTCTTCCTTTCTACGTTGTTCTTCCTACACAGAGCCTCAATCTCTTGATTTAGCATGAATTCGATAATCCCCGTATATCGGGTCATGCACTAGATAATATCGTCTGTAGAGAAAAAAAACACAAAGATCAAAGTTTAAAAATATAACAAACGTATGTTACTAAAGTAACAATCGTCTAATCCCCGACAACGACACCAAAAACTTGCTGCGAAAAAGTGTGATTGCACAAATCACACCTTCGCAGCCTCGTGCAAGCGTACGCGGTCACAAGTAATAAAAGTCGGTAAGAGTCAGGTCAAATCCATAGGGACTAGACTTAGAGTATTTACCTTCCGCAAAGTGTGTATATAAGTAGATTAACTAGATTCAAATTTGGTTGATGGTGTGTGTTAATAAATAAGGATGATGATCAACGTAATCAAACAAGTATTAAGAGTTCGGTAATGGAAGTATCGGGAAGTATCAAGAATAGAACGAACCATAGGTGCTAAACTTAGTAAGATATAAGATAGTGTAAACATTAACTCTAAACATACATGTCTGAATAGCCTATGTCATAATTACCATCCTCGTCTCTCGACATTGAGAATGACCTAATCCCGAGCCGACCTCTACCCTCTCGGGATCAATTTCGCCTCGGGACCGCATTAGCCCGCCAATCTCGGGCTAAGGGTTGTATATGAGTGTCTTGTCACGGTCTCGAGGCCTAACCTATCACTACTCGTCCCTCTCGATAATCAATATAGTGACCAAGATTGACTATCCTAGATGTCCAAAATAGGATAACTGTAAGTAAAATAAATTAAGTATAATCCACACTTTCATTTACCTAGAACTAATATCTCAAAATCATCAAAATAAAACCAAACATAATATATCACTCATGGTAAAGGGTTTTAGCCCTCAGCCATGATGTTCATGTCAAAATTCATGGAGATAGAATAAATTACAACAAGGGAAAACAATAAAAACAAATCTGAAGTTGTAAGAGAAATATAAATTCTCATATGATCTTCTAATTTTTCCCAAACTCCAAGCTTGTAGATCTTCTTGATGCTCTCCAAAAATAATGGTGGATTCTCTCCAAGAATGAATCTCCTAGGTAGTGTCCAATGGAATAGTGCTAAGAAAACAATGAGAGGTAGGTGGTGGCTCCAATTAGGGCTCAGATCCCCAAAAATGGAGGCTACAAAAGCTAATATATAGCATCCAAAAAGGGCAATCCAGTCAGCACTCCGCTGTGGAGTGCCTACCGAAGTCACACTGTTGATCTGGTTCTAGCTCTGCTCTTGTTCGCTCACCAGAGTGAGATTCTGTAACTTTATTCGCTCCGGACTCCGCTCTGGATTGGGCATAAGAGCTACTCTCTGAAAATTCTCCGCTCGCCAATCTACTCCGGAGTGGCTGGCGGAGTGGCTCTCTGATGCTACTAGCTCCTCCTTAGCCTCCACACGACCCTATCCAAATAAGCTCCACAACCTGACACCATCACAATACTCACATAAAACTCCATCACCGAGGTATAATACCTCAAATTCTATCGACTCGAGCAGAAGATGGGACAAGTCATCAATAAGTTGTGGGTCATAAGCGTCGAAATGACATCCTAACGGACCCACAACAATTAGTTGAGGTGGTATTTGTTCGCCTGATGGTGTTGGCGTCCGACGAGGACCGGGGAGGCTGTAGCAGTTACAAGAACAGTTAGAGGACTTGAGGACGGACTCGAGGCGGGCCGACAAGCGTTATTCATCTTCTCGGTTAGGGTGAGGGCGGTATATATGTATCCTACGTCTTAGGCTTCGAGGGATCACCGCGACCATGATTGGATGATCTCGAAGAAGTTGAAGACGAGGTATATCTCGCCCATGTTCGTTGCCTAGAGCATAAGTAAGGAGAGCTCCTTCACATATTCGTGAGTGGTCCTAACGTGTTTCAGCTCCTTCATGCACCATCAAAAGTCCATGACAACGGTCTTCGAGTACAATTGATCCTTGATGGCATCTCGCGGCGTTTCCCAAGAGTTGATGTTGCAAGCACCTTGGAAGATTTCGACGTCTTTCCTTCTCCACCACCCATTTGCGGTCTCTTCCAATAGATACGAGGTGGCGCAGAGTCGGGCTTGGTTGTCGGTAGGGTGTTGAGAGTCGAGGTATTGATCTACTTTCCAGATGAAGATTTCGAGGATCTCAGCGTCTCGTTACTCGGTGTAGGGTTGAGGCTTCTGCGCTTCGACTCGTAAAAATGGGGTTGGTGGCGGTCCCGCTTCGGCGTGGGCCACAAGGGCAGTTTTGCAATGGGTCCGGTCCACAATGCAAGTTTGCAACTCTACGTCAAAGACGCTGAGACGTTAGTGATGTGCGTCGTCTTATTGACGCTCAATGACGTCGGCTAGGGCATTTTCGTGGTTTCAAAACTCGGTCCGAAGAGTCTCGGCGATCAATGCCACTAGGTTAGACAAGGTGGTGTTCGGCATTTGGTCGGCCTCGGCGCGGGGGACGCAGTTGAAGGTTCTGTCGACTAACTCACCTTGTTCAAGGATCACCTCAAAGGCCTTACTAAGTAGTTGGTGTGTCTGGGTTGTTTGAGCTATAACATGCTCTAGTTGTAATTCAAGAGGGGAGAGGCGTTCTCCGGTCGCTCCGAGCTTCCCGTCAATGGTCTCTATTTGGTTTGATCGAGATTTTTCCCCAGTCATGGTCGTCTGTTTGGCAGTTGTCGCACGGGTGTGGGAGCGCTCCCAATCATCGATTTGGTAATTGTTGGTGAGGTAGTCGGGATCGCTGTCTTGATTAGTGGTGCCATTGTCGGCATGGGGAGCTCGCGCCATGGATTTAGACGGGTTGCGGATTGGCAATGATTTCCATGCTTTTGCGGAAGCGATCCAATCCGAATCGGGTACGGCTCAGGTGGTATTCGATTTGGCCTTTGATACCAACTGTCATGGTCTATAAGGATGTAGATCCTAATCTTGGTCATGCAGCGTCTAGGGCATGAATGCCAACAAGTTCGTGAGAGACTAGACAAGCTTTAATAGAATGGATTTCTGTGTTGTGTTCGATCCATTCGGGATAGGGGGCCGATTTTTGTAAGCTTCGCGTTGAACTATTCGGATGTGATAATGCTACAACTCAAGTCGGGACGCGGTCAATTGGAGCAGCGAGAGAAAAGTAGAAGAAAAAGTAGAACTGGAGCGGGGAGTTTGTCCAAGTCGGCTGCGCGGGGTAAGGACTAGCGTGTTCTCAGTACATCCTTGAATTTGTGTAGACGCTACCGGGATATTTTATTGACCGGGGAAATTCTTTCAAAAATATATGGGGTGATCGAACAGGTCTTTTGGCTTACTTTCCTTACCTTTACAATAAATAGAGAAACCCTATTTATTCTAGCCCTATACAAAGAGATCTAATAAAAAAAAAATAATTCTCTAACTTTGAGGTTAAGAAAAGAAGATGTGCCTAGGTGGCAGCGGCAACGATAGGGTTTTCGGCAGCTAAGGTTAGGCACGCGCCACTCTAGCGGGCCGTGGTGGTGGGCCGGCCCGATGGCGGAGTGGCGGCATCACTAGGGTTCCGCGGTGATAGGTTAGCACGAGTAGACCCTAGCGGGCCTCCGTGGCCCATTCCAGCGGTAGTTCTTGGCGGCGCTCCTCTTCCTCATCGCGGGTCAGCGCTATCTGGTCGGCCCGTTCTTGTGTTTTTGGGGGTCTTGTCGGAATCCTAGGCTCGGGATTCATTGGATAGTCGGAATCTCTTGCTTTGTTTTCAGACGTCACGGAGATTAGGTTAGGTTGAAACGTGAGGTGCGCCAAACGTTGCTAGGCGGGAGAGCTACGGGGGTCGTCGGATGACTAAGTCTTTTACTTGTCGTCGGACACTGGTTGCAATGACAGGTGGGGACGATCAGAGTTTATTAACGGGAGCCTTGATCTTGTAGAATTCTGAACGAATCGTGCGTTAAAACGTTCTCTATCAAGGGTTGGGGTGAAGGGACAGCGAGCTTGGGCGAAGCTCGTGGGTCACAAGTGTGGAATTTGTGTGAAAATATCCAGGGTGTGATACAAAGACCACCCACCCAAGCCCACAAAACTCACCCAAGCCCAGCCCCGTGTAAGAACAAATCGTCTTGAACTTCTAACCACTCGCTAGGTAAAGCCTAATTTAACCACTGGGCCAAGTACGCTTTCTCAATATGTCATCTTTATTGAAATGGAAAGTATTCGAAAATATAATAGAATTTAATAAACATGTCATCTTTATAAATGGAAAATCTACTTTTCACTATAAAAGTAGCAATGTTAACGTATCTCTAATAGGGTTCCTTAAGATAGCTAAATAATTATTGTAGGGAGCGAAAATGAAGAGAAATTTTTTTTACTACAATAGGATTTCCTACGTGACTCTACAGTAGGAAGCTTCTCACATTCTCTTTCTCTCTTCTTATATGTATTGAGTTGCTCACTCTCTCTTTGGTATTACTTTATTATTTACTATTTCACTTTATTTCAATTTACTCTCTCTCCTACAAACTTCTTGTAATTAAAAAGTAAAAAATATTATTATAATAATATGTGAAGCTTAAATGTGGAGAATATGATTGAAGTTCAAAATGAAACACCATTGGAGATGCTTTTATGCTAAGTACAAGAACAGAATATTTAACGGGCCTTAAAAATTTATCTTTAGTTAAGGGAGTACATATGTAAACAAGGCTTAGTTTATAGATATATGTGTCATTTTTTAAAATATAATAAAGGGTTAAATATACCTCTTCTAAATATTAGAAATTACATTTAAATTTTAAAATAATAATTCCAAGTTCACGTCATCATTTTCCTTCTTTTTTGACATAAAGTTATAAGAAGCTTGTCGATTTGGTTAAAAAATATCCCTGGTCGGTTTTGCGACCTCTTAGTCGATGTGACGATCTCCTTCACTTATTGACGTTAAACATCATGAATGATTCTGAACAACTTGAAAACAGATCTTGTCGACGATTTTGCATTAATGAAGACGTGTGAACGAACTTTCCCAATTTCTATTGGCTCATGGTCTAGAATGTCTAATTCCAAAGTGTCAAAATCGTGCAAACGGAGATAGTGTCATCGACATTCGTTTCTCTGCCCAAATATGCATCTCCATCTCTATTTTCATAAAAAAACTGACAAATTTCTAAAAGTAATTAAACATTTATATCCTTCACTTGTGCATGACACGGCCGACATTGAAGTATGATTGAAGGATCGAAGTACATCACTTGTAGGTGGCATAATATAAATCATGCAATCCTAGTTCTATCAATTGCATCTAATTTATGAATTTTTTTTAATATAATAACATGTCTTGCGTGTTGATTCACAAATTGATTTAGTATTGAAATTAGGGTAAATATCACGTAGGTACACCTGGAGAAACACCATTATCACGTGGAACACCTAAAGTTTTTTTTTAACTTTGTGGGTCACCTAAATGAAAAAAAATTATCAATATTAGAAACTCAATTAATGAAAAATATGAAATGATGATTTTGCCCCTTCTTTGAATAATTGATTTAGGTTAAAGGACAGATGCATATTATTCTTTTCGTATAATTAGAGAGAACCGGTTTAAATTGGGTCGGTTCAAATTAGAGTCCTTAGTCTAACCCATTTTGAACAGTTCAAATTAAAAACTAATTTATTTATTTAAATAAATCAACATTAAAAATATGAAAATATGAAAATCTTCAAACTTTTCTATATCTGAAAATCGTTCTTCATATAAATTTTCGGATATGGAAATTGTCGTTCATCATCGATTCCTCGTCCAGCGCAGGCGGCGTCTTCCGCCGGAGATGGAGCATCTCGGTACTTTGGTGGCTAAGGGTGGAATCAAGATTTGTGGGTGATTGGGCGAGGCAGTCGGAGAAGAACCAGACGAGGATGAAGGCGATTAGAGTTCTGGCTTCGGCCAGGTTCCACCAGCACCCTCTTGGCGGCGAACAAAGTGTTGAGATTTTGACACCGTTTCCTCTGCTCGTTCCAATTCTAGATCTTGGTCCCGATCAAATAATCGAGATCTGAGTCGTCGTAATAGGTCTTCTCCAGCGGATGGGTGGCGTAATCGAAGATGGATCGGACCAATAGTAAGACGATTAGGACCAAACCACTAGGTCACCACCATGAGCACCAACAAGATTTCCTAACAAGAATTCTATGATTTTGATTAATTGGGCGTTGGTATGAAATTTTAGGGTTTTGATTTATTAGTGTTGGTATGAAATTGTAGAGTGCCCATTTGGTATCTTTTGGACTTGGATTGACACAATTCTAATCAAACGAATGTGAGTATTATTGCAAGATTTTCTTAAATTCCTTGTGTTGTGAATTGAATTGGAATGGATGTTTTTAATCTATAAGAATTAAATTTCAAATGTAAAACATGTTCACTTGTTATGAAATTCAAAGAACATCATTTTGGTAGATGGAGGAGGATAAGGAGGAGGAGAGAGGAGGAAGGCATTACTTTAAAATTTTGAGTAACAATTAGAGATAATATTGTCATTTTGCAATCAAAATTAATGATCGGACCGGGTTACATCAGGAGATTTGAGTTGAATCGGCCCAATTTAAACCGATTCTCCTTAATTATATGAAAAGACTAATATGCCCCTTACCTTCAATTTAAATAAGGTATTTAAAGTAGGAGCAAAATTGTCATTTTACATATTTTTTTTTCATTTGAGTGACTCTAGACGTTTCTATGTGACCTTAAAATTATGAAATCCCTATTGTACTCACGCCAAGACTCTGATCAAGTTCTCAAACCATTTGAGAAGGCTATGAAGATAAAGAGGATATTTTGTTTAGATCTTTGAAATGGAAATAAACTTTGTTTCTCCTCTTGAATTGTTGTCACGCATGTCCCTCCTCCAATTAAATGTGAAATACAAATCTCATCTGATTTGAAATGTTTTATCATCTATATTCAAGGGCACTACCCTACGAAAGAAAAACTCGTCATTATACAAATTTCCATAAAGCATTTAAAGGGACTACCCTAGAGAGAAAAACTCATCCTCCACATTGACAATAACTATCACATACACAACTCAACAACTTGGCATTCCTCATTCCTCTGTTTTACAGTCACAACTGAATCATATTTGATGTTAGTTCTGAGAGTAAAACCAGAAGAAAATGGCCTCTCTGGACTCTCCAGACTCACCACCAAATGCATCTTTTGCAATAAGAGACCCACTGCCACCACCACAGTCACAGTCACCGCCATCAACCCCACCAAGGACAAGGACACACCCCAAGTTCTCAAGAAGCGTCTCCAACAAGGAAGCATCCTTCTCCTACCTCCCCTGCACCCCGCCGCGGCTGAGCACCTCCTCTCTCTCCCCAAACATCTTCACCACCCACATCTCCTCTCCTCCTCCATCCTCCAAGCTCTTCACTGACCTCCAGACCTCCTCCTCCTCCTACAGGTGCATCTCTTCTGTGCTGAAAAAAGATGGGCAGATACTGTCCATGGCCGTATCCAACGGGCTAGTCTACACCGGCTCTGACAGCAATGTGGTCAGGATTTGGAAGCTCCCTGAGTTCACTGAGTGTGGCAAGCTCAAGACCAAGGCTTCAATGGTTCTGGCTCTCCGGGTCTGCAACGACAGGGTTTACGCAGCCTATGCTGATTCCAAGATCCGGGTTTGGCGCAGAACTTGGGATGGAGCTCTCAAGCATGTTAGAGTTGGTACCATTCCAAAGACAGGAAGCTATGTCAGGAGTTACATTGCAGGCAAAGACAAGAAGGTAATTGGCTTCAACTGATCAAATGGGTTATGGGGTTTGTGATAAATATTTAAATTTTGTATTGGTTCAATCCATATACATGGTATTAAGTTGAATTGCATTGTTGGGTCGTGGTAAAATTTCAATCTTTTGAACTGGTTTGGCCTGTTGTAAGTAAAAATCCATTTATATGCGCAAATGCTTTGTTGGGTCTGGTAAAGTTTCAACCTATTGTTACTCTATGGCCTACAAGTTTGTTGTAACTCTTTAAGAATCATAACTACCTAATGCTATTTTGGGTGTAAAACAGCAAACCCTTTTCCCGGACTTAAATGAGAGCTAGGTGAGGACTAGTAATAGCTATGTGACCGACCACCCATTTATTGATTCAGCTGCCTAAGTTTCATCAACTAAATGAACTTCTAAAATTGTGTTTATCAGATGAAGCATATGGCGCCTATCACATCAGTAGTAGTCAACATAACAGATGACATATTGTACTCAGCCTCTCTCGACAAGACAGTGAAGGTGTGGCGAATCTCGGACTTCAAGTGCACGGAGACAATACAAGCTCACTCGGAGCCCGTGAATGACATTGTAGTGTCCGAGGACGGAGTCCTCTACACTGCCTCTGATGATGCCAGCATAAGGGTGTGGAGGCGCAACTTCTGCCGCGGAGACCAGCCTCACTCCCTCATCATAACCCTCCCCGCCAAGTGCTCGCCCGTCAAGACCCTGGCCTTGACATCAGACGGGAGCGTCCTGTACGGCGGGTGCACTGACGGGTACATCCATTTCTGGCTCAAGGGGTGGTTCTCAGGGCAGCTGCAGTACGGGGGCGCCCTGCAAGGGCATAGCCATGCTGTGATGTGCATGACCAGTGTGTCCAATTTCATGATTAGTGGCTCAGCTGACTCAACCTGCAGGGTTTGGGCTAGGGAGAAGGACGGGCAGCACAGTTGCGCAGCGGTCTTGGTGGGCCACAGAGGGCCAGTGCGCTGCGTGTCTGCGATTTCAGGGAGATTTGGGGAGGATGGTGAGGATAGCTGCACAATTTGTACTGGCAGTCTTGATGGAGTTCTCAAAGTATGGCGCGTCACGAGTAAGGGTTCTGATGCTTATGATCAGTACTAATAATTGATTTTGTGAATGATCCTGACTGTAGAATTCAAGGTTGGTTGACTTTTGACACAATGTACCACTAGTGTAGTGTAATGTAGTTCAGCAGATGAGAATAATGAGCATGTCCCGATTTGATCTTCTATTATAGGACTTGCTTTCGAAATGACTTTTGACATGATGCACCAGATGTGATTAACAAGCACATCTCAATTTTGTTGATTTTCTATATACATGGAAGAATTTGTTATATACATATTCAAGTTTATGGTATATATACATATCGGAGACTAAACCTGACCACAACACTAATTTTCCTGATCATAAGTCCAACTTGTATATAACTCATATTATTTGTGGGATGTGAGAGCTACTCTCACAGTGTGGAATCTTAACATTTTCTTGCTGCATCTCTGACTCTGACCCAACGTTGGAATTGGCATCACCATCACCATGTTTCTTCTTTTTTAGCAACTTGAAAATGGTGTAACAAAGCAAGCGGAGACAGAAGAGAATGGCTGCAATGAGGAGAGCTGATAGGAGATAAGCTTTGATGGAATGAGGGTGACATCCAAGAAAAGCTCCCGCACATACCATTGCTGCTTCTTTGGTGCTCAAAACATGGAATTTCGATTGGTGCCTATTTTTTTTTTAATGTTGTTGTGTTCATGTTCTGTGGATGTCATTCCTTGCCTTCCGGTCATGTTTGATTAACTTGTATGTCAAGTATTGAATTTGGAATGTTTCATTCTTTCTTGACAAGAAAATAGAATCTCATCTTCTTTTACCCATTTCTTCAACCTTTTTGTTTTGGCTCCCAAAAAGGCATATGATATTTTTAGGTTATAATATTACATCTAAATTGATTTTTATTTGACTCTATATATAATCATAAAAACGATAAAAAATTTATTAACACCTAATATATTTTGTATGTTGAAGTTATGTTTGGAAACCTTAGGTGAAGAAGAATTTTCTTCAGAGTAGTTCTTGCCAAGCATAGTGATTGGACAAGTTTTGTAATCTCGTTCTCGCTTTATTGAATAAAAAAATCAAGTTCCCGTGACATTTAAAATATTTTACCTCTTTTTAAGAAATTAAGAGTGGTAATGAAGCATCTTTGAACAACTTTTGTGATTCTCGCACTCCATCAAATTGAGATACAATTCATATCGCAGACAAAAATGACATACAACTGAAATGTTCAACATCTCTATTGACATAATTTAATTTTAACCCAAACCCTAAAGCCTCGTACTTTTGGAGTTTGGGGACTTTCAAGTTTAACTCGGGCTGTAAACTACATCCCCATCCCTATTTTTGAAGCCTAATAATGTGAGTAGGAACTCATTGTAGCAGGATCATCAATCCTCACTATAATAATAGTTCATACTACACTTGTTTTTTAAATGAATAAACAAATGTTTGAAATCATTTTAATATTAAAAGTCGTATTGATTTGACATTTGAAGTAATATTTAGAGATTTGGGTTAAAGTTTGATGGAGATGTTGTTTTGACTTTTCATTTTAATTGAATAATAATTTTAAAATTATATAGATTTTGAGTTAGAGTTATTCTAATAAGTGTGACCCAGAGATGTCTTTTTGTATTAAGATTGTCTCAATTTCTTAATGCAAATTGTAGATAAAGTTAAACTATCTCATATAAAGTGTATGTACAAATTATATTATCTCGTGACATTTTAACATCATCGTCTATTCATAATCATTTGATCAAAATGGTTAAGTAATGGTAAGGTTATTAGTGTTCGGTTATAAAAAATAAAAAATAAAAAGAAATCATAGTTATTTAATGAGTTGACTAATTTCCAGTTCGATTTTGACTTACAAGTATTTGGTTCAATTTTATTTGAACATAAACTCATGAAATTTTCAGACTATAGTCAGTTTTTACTCTCTCTCTTTTTTGGGCAGTATTTTTAAGACAATTAATGAAGATCAATAACTTAAAATAACGCATGTGTACAAACCGGTCGATTTTTTATGTGTCTTCATTTTATAAACCAAGAACAAAAAGATGAATATTCAGTTTTGTTCATAACCAAACCAAATCGGATCGATTTTTTCAATTACGTTGTTTTTTGGGTCGGTGCTATAATTTTTAGGCAACCCTAAGTGATATTATATATTCTAAAAACTATATGTAACATTGGAGGGTTCAAACTGTAATCAAAAGAGAGTTAAACCAAATCAAGTTTCTAATAAAATAAAGCAAGACTTAGAAATTGATAAATAACCGAGCAAATTTTGGCGAAATAAGTAGAGTTTTCAGATTGTCCATATTTCTTCATTCACGCATACTCATTAGTACACACAAAGTTGGGCATGAGTAGGAAACTTGTACAAGAATGGTAATACACGTGTCAATACTTAATACAATACAAGACTTGTCATCTCAATGTCATGCAAGAGGAGGTTATGATAGGTGTCAACTTTATTTTACAACATTCCCCCTTATACACTAACATTAATAAAATAATCACCTAAGAATGTTTTAGATGTGCTTAATAGTTGTCTCACTAAAAATACTTTTAGGAAAACCTAAAGGGACTAAACCTGAATAAGGGAAAAAGAGTGCAGCACACATAAGTCCAGAGTGTGATTATTTTCATATACTTGCCCCTACTTGTTACTTCCCTGATGACTGACTTAATTATTTCGGTTTCTTGGTAAGTCAACGCATGTCGATTCGCCATACAAAACTCTTAAATGTGGAATCGACAAGCTGTTAAGATTTTCACTGGAGCAAATCTGCTTGACATCAATCTTCTGAAGTTAATGATTGTAGAAGAATTTTGGCGATATGTATTTGATTCGATCTCCTTTGATGTATCTGCCTCTAATTTGAGTTATCCACGGTGTACTGTCTTCATATATTATGGAAGGAGAGCTTGTGATTGACAGGATTCCACATGCATTTCATATATCTTGAATGACTGATCACAAGAACACACATTCTTGGCTAGTTTTGTGTAGTGCAAAAATTTATGAATGTTTGTAGGATATTGCAACCGAAATCTGCTTCGTTAAGCGCCATGGTATTGTTGTACCATTACAAGTGAATACATACATGATTTGGAAGCTTGCTTTATGGGGATCAAAAAGTTAACTTGCATTTGCATATGCAACTAAGGTAGCATTATTTGAGAGTTTCGAGTACAATACCCAAATCCTTAATCCAACTCAAGTAACGTAATATATGTTTAATGTCGCTCCAATATCGTCATGTTGATTCTGAGCTGAATCTCACTAGCACGTTTACTACAAATCATATATCCGGCCTTGTACATTACGCCAAATATAATAAAGCCTCGATTGCATTTAGATACGGTATTTCAGGAACAAGTATCTTTTCATCTATATCTTTAGAGCGAAAATCATCCTCTTAAGGATCGATCGATCGAACAATCATTAGTGTACTCAATGGATGTGCAATTAGTATATTGAAACGCTTTAGAAGTTTCACAACATATGTAAACCGATGAATTAAAATTCTATCCGAAATATATTCGATCTGCGAGACGAGACAATATTTCGTTTTCACCGAATTTTTCATCTCAAAATATTTCATCAAATATTCTGCAATGTTTAGGATTTATTAAGGAGTCCCAGTTAATATCATATCATCAACATACACTGCCACAATAAATATATGAGACTTGTTTTCTTGATGAATGCACGTGGACATATAATATTATTTTTATACAATCTCCAGTAAGGTATTCGTTAAGACGATTGCATGACATTCTACAAGATTGTTTTAGTCCATACAATGACTTTTGTAATCTTATTGTATACGGATTTATCATCAACATACACTGTCACAATAACATATATGAGATTTGTTTTCTTAACGAATGTACATGGGCATATAATATTATTCTTATACCAATCTCCAGTAAGGTATTCATTAAGACGATTATATGACATTCTACCATATTGTTTCAGTTCATATAATGACTTTTGTAATCTTATTGTATACAGATTTCTTGGACTATTTTTAACTCCTTCCGACAATTTAACTTCTTCATGGAGTATCATGTAAATAACTATGTCCAACGTACCACATAAATAGGCAGTGACAACGTCCATCACATACATAAACAGTCTTTTAGAGACTGTTAAACTAATTAAGTTTATAAAAGTAACTATATCCAACATAAGTGAATATGTTCTATTAAAATTGACCCCGGGTCGTTGAGAAAAACCTTGGGCTACAAGCTTGGTTTTATATGAAACAATTTCTTTTTTCTCATTTATTTTCTTTGTGAATACTCATTTGTAACCAATTGGTCGAACAATTTCGGGTGTTCGACTTATAGGTCCAAATACTTGCGTTTTGTCAATGAAGTCAATTTTGCTTGAATTGTTTCTTCTCATTTTTGTCAACCATGTCTTTCACGACATTCATCAATACTTCGTAATTTAGAATGAAAATCATTTATTATTTTATTTGTCATAGCAAATGTAAAAATATCATCAATGATAATCGATTTTCGATCTTAAGATTCTTTTGTATGGGAACAATTCATATGTAATTACTCATTTCTATGTTCTCGAAGTTATTTAGGAATTTTATGACTTTTTTATTCTTCTGGAACTGATGGTTTATCTTAAATTTCGTTAAGTTTAATTCTCGTAGGTGTGTTCATAGCATATATATATGACCTTGTTATCTTTGGTGTATCTGCAAATACTTCCGGCATTTGATTTGCAACATTTTGCAAATGTGTTATCCTTATTAATTATGTATCATATTGTGATGTACGAAAATCTAGATGAGACATGTAATTTACTTTCCATTCAATTTCACGTTCAACTTCATTATGTTTTTTATTTTTACCAAAATATGGGAACGTTGCCTTATCAAAATAACAATATGCAAATCAATGCAGTAAATAGGTCAATCGTAAAGGGTTCAAGATTCCTGATAATAAATGATGAATCGAAAGCAACATAAATCCTCAATCGTTGTTGAGGTCTCATATTTGTGTGTGAATGGGGTGCTACAAGCACTTGTACAACACAACAAAAATTTGTAAATGGGATATATCAGGTTTATGCACACACACACAAGTTGTACATGAACATATTTGTGATATACAATTGGTCTTAAACGAATTAAAGAAGCAACATGTAATATAACATGTCCCTAAGCAGAAACAAATAATTGTGATTGCAATGACAATGACAATGTACAGATCTATATACGTTTAATAAAAGATTATACTAAATTATCGTATGCACGTACAGAGCATGAGGCTTAATATTAATACCCAATGACATGAAATAATTATCAAATGTCTTAGATGTAAATTCAACAGCATTATCAAGACGATTAGACTTTATCGAATAATTAGGAAATTGCAGCCTTAATTTAATGATTGTGCTAAAATTTTAGCAAAGGCTACATTATGAGTTTGCAATAAGCACACATGTGAGAATCTGATGGATGCGTCAATCAAAACCATAAGATAATTATATGGTTCACTAGCTGGATTAATAAAGCCACATATATCTCCTTGAATTCTCTACAGGAGTAATGGAGATTCGGCACTAACATTGGTTTGTGATGGTAGGACCACTAATTTTCCATGTGAACAAGTGGTACAATTATTTCATTGGACTGAAAAAATTCTCTGGTTTTTCAATGAATCTTCACAAGAAGTTTCAACAATCCTACGCATCATCATTGATCCAAGATGACCAATGCGATCATGCCAAAACATAAAATTATTTGGATATTGAACTTCTGATTCAATGTTGTGTAGGCCCCAACTGTACTTATTGTTGTAAAATACAAATCAAATGATAGAAGAGATAATTTTTCTAATATACGATTTTCACCACAATCACTTACAGTGTACATAGAAACTCGATTTCATTCACTTGTGGTCTCAATATGATATTCATTTCCATAGATATCCTTAAAGTTGAGTAGATTTATTCTTGATCTACTCGAATACAAAACATTATTGATACGTTACTTTGTTTCATTTCTCAATAATATAGTAGTTCTTCCGAAGCCCTCTACTATATTTGTTGCACCCATAATGATGTTCACTCTTACTTCTACTAACGTTAGGCATGAGAAATATTTTTTATCCTTTAGGATCGTATGTGTAGTGACACAGTCAACAATATACAAAATGATGAATCACTTATGGGATTCATATATTTTCTCATCTCATCAACCTTATTGCCATAATTTATATTGCGACCATTTCTGGGGTATCAGTCTTGCATGAACTTTATAATGACTCATAATTTTTCTCATTCACATTCTGAAATGGTTAAATGTTGACAGAGCAAGTGGGATAGTTTATTTTATTTCAGCAATACACAAACTTTAATATTTCACAAAATTTTCTCCCAATAGTGCTATTTCAGGAGCAATTTGATATCATGAATCTATCCAATATGTATTTTTAGAATTTTGGGTTCTAAATATTAAAATTTTAAGTTTTCATTTCAACATCTCATAATGTAATCCATGATCAAAACTTTGGTGTGTAAATTCTAATTGTAAATTTCTGATTTACAAAAACACCAAGTCCAATAACATTTTTTGACAATTTTAGAACATTAGGTTCTATAAATTTCAACAACTCTAACTTCAGGTGTACATGAACATCAAGTTTAATAATTTTTTCGGACAATGTTGAAACTTTGGTTTCAATATGTCATAATCTTAACAAATTTCAGGTTGCTAATATCATACATAAATATACATCATGTATACTAATAACATATAATTTTCTGATGCGAAAGATCTAATTCAAGATTGGCGACCGTAGAGCATACTTATAAGTATGTATATAATAAAAATTAGTATCTTAATGAAATAAACATAAACTCAAGAACTAATTAGGAATTTGAAAAATTACAATAGCCAAACTAATTGTGATGCTAACGTGTTGTGAAAATTATATGTAATGTCAGAAGGTTCAAAATCTAATCAAAAGAGAGTTAAACCAAACAAATATTATAGTAATGATATAAAAGACAGAGTTAGAAATTGATAAATAATTGAGCAAGGTTTGGAGCAAGTTCCCGAGTTCTCGGATTTTGTAGATTTCTTCATTCACACAACCCCACTTATACACAAAGTTGAACATGAGTAGAATACTTGTACAAGAATAATAATACATGTGTCAATACAATGCAAGTATTTGCAATCTTGATGTCATCCAAGAGGAGTAGTCAAGAAGCTATGGTGGGGAACCTTATTTTACAACACTAGAAAATTCATCTAAATAGATATGGGCTATCTATTTTCTTGGATATTTACTAGCAACGAAGGCCCATAACGATAAGCCCGGCCCAGTAATGTTGTTTAGGATAGAATCGGGTCGGCGAGCAAGCCTGAGATCGTCGTCATCGATATAGAGCATAACTTGCTCAAGTGTCTTCTTAAACCTCGCGAATGATAGCTACCAGGTCTGTGCTCACTCTCAGGTACCAACACTTGAATTTCTCCGTGGTTCTGTGTCTATTTTTGTCCAAATTTGCTTTTTACGTACGGATCATGAAAACCAATCCCCAAATCTGCTAATTTGATGTATTGTGTTTTGTTAATTGTGTTATATTTTCAGCCTTGATCGCGTTCTGAGGTTTGCGAACAGGAATTTTGTATCAAAACCAGTAATATTCTCATCTGGGTTCATGAAAGTTGGTATTTTGTTACTGCTAGTTGTGAATGTTTAGCTCCTTCGTTGTTAGCTTATTTTGTTTTTATCAGCAGGAATGGTGTAGTTTGAGTTGTATTAGTGACAAAATGGGTGGTAACAAGGATTTTCGAACCATTGTGGACCGGAACAAAAAGCAGCGAACCGTGTGGAGACCAGTTGCTACTCAAACTGGTGCTGTTCAAGGTTAGTTTACCATTTTAACAACATAGTATTATCAAAAATGTGGGGAGGTGGACTTATTATTCCAGAATCATGCTGTTTATCTTACTTTGAATGTTGAGGTTTAATCATTTCCTCTGCACGCGCACGTGGTATAATTGCCTATAGATTCCAAATTGGCCTAGTTAGTGCTTTTGGTGACTGATTTGCTGTGAATTTGCAGATTCTGGGAAGAGTGTGACTGTTGACTCAGAAAATGGAAGTCAAGTTCAAAAAGTGATGTCTGGTGATGCTTTGACTGGTAAACAGCTAGAAGATGAAAGCCGGCATTTAGAAGTACATTGTAGCATGTCTGGTATCACTTCAAGTAGTCATCCTGGCAAAGACGTGGCTGAAGCAGCTAATGAAAGTAGAACTTCAGAAGTAGAAACAGGCCATTCCTCTGAAAAGCACTCGCTAAAACTTGAGGTAAGATTCTAATTTGATGAAACTGTGAGAATTAATCAGTTAAGTGCACGACCGGCCGGTTCATTAGGATATATGGGTTCAGCATTACGCCAAGTATGTGTTATCAATGGGCCATTTTGCTTTGTTCATGGCTAATATTTATTTTTGTTTAGTTGTTAATAACAACTGAATATGGTACACAAATAGTTGTATTGTTTTTTTTTACTTTCTTTTCTGTTACAAAGACTTATGCAAACCTCTCAAGGAAGAGCCATACACTTGCAGGTTATGCGTGTTGGACTCTTATGGTAGTCGTTTTGCATCTTTCTTTGCCTGCTTCAGTATCCTATAATCAGAATGATTATTTGACATTTACTTCTGCACATTTCTGTACTTAAAACATCCAATAAGCTAATTTACTAAGCCTGAGTATAGTGAACGTTGAGGTACAGCGTACAGGGAAACTAGATGCAACACAGTATTTGAGATCACTTTACCTTTCTTGAAGCATTTCAAACCACAGAAGGCAGTTGAAGTTAGGTTCTTTTGAAATAGTATGCATGTCATTTTGCATCCTCTTTATCAAGGATAGTATTCTGTTATATGCTTGTATGGAAGTGTTTGTTCAGTTCCCTTGCTGTTCTTTTTATGGAACCCTCTAAGAAACTTCGGTTGTTAATCTTAGGCTGTCTTTGCTTACATTCCTAGTGTTTCCTAGCAACTTTATTTTTTATTAGCATTTTTCCACTCTAGGCCACATCCTTAAACCTTAGAATTGGTTATGTATTATATGTGATCTAACGTCCTAGTCCTTCGAGTTCCATTTAAATACTTCCACCCCACTTCCCTAATGCACTACCATCAGTTCCCTCCAGTCTCCACGAGACTTCATATTACGATGATGATCATCGTCATCGTTATTTCTGTTTACTTATCTCTGGTATCACTGAATTTGGCTTGCAGGTGGGTACTTCTCTTTTCCGCTTTGTTAAAGGGAAAGGGTACAGCTTTCAACGTGCAACTATGTTTATGTCTAATTAACGCTTACATTGTTACTTATCCTTTTTACGTTTCCTCTCTCAGAGGGTCTACACAGAAAACAATTGAAGAGGAGATGGATGTTAAAATTATGATTCCATCATCAAAGGAGGAGGAGTATGTTAGTAAGTGTTCTCAATTTGTTTTTTTCTGGCAAGGTGTTACTTTCTATTAAATTGTGATTTGTTGTGTAGTTGTTTTGACAAAATTGTAAAATCAGTAACATATAATTTCTATAGAACTGTTAAGAATCATGTTGGTCAAGTTGGTTCTCATCTATTTGCTATATTCTACATCATTTGGAGAACAGATGAATTTTTTTTATGAATTTGTTGTGGAATGATTGTGGAACTGAAATATGATTATCGACTGCAGCTATTGAAGGTTTCTCAATCGACAGTGTAACAAGAGCTTCAGAAAAGATAAAGGATATAATTGATGAGGTCAGTTAATTATCTATATGGTTACAAGGTTGAATTTTTTCTCTCTACGAGTGTTTAGGGGAACTCTCTCTATGAATGGATGCACCAATACTTTCTGTTATAGAGAACTCTTCTGATGAGCGGACGTTGAGTTTACCTGTACATTCTTGTTAAATAGGTTTCTCAGCTTCATATTTGTATTTTCAATTTTCAATGCAACATTGGGCGGACGATTAGCATATGTCTTTTTTCTGGCTCAATTACAGGCAGTTAGGGGCCCAAATCTTGACTACTCTCACTTTGTGTCACTTCCGCTGGCTATACACCCAGAATTGGTTGATAAGCTTTTCGATTTCCAAAAAGCCATACTGAGAGTTAACAATTCTAGTGTGGATGAAGATCAGGAAAGTGCTTCAGATGAAGATTCTACCGAGAATGTAGACAAGAACCAAAACACTGATATGCAACTTGATATTGCTGTTGAGCTTAAAGTTCAAGGTGGCAATGAAAATGTTGAGGTAAAGATGACTGAGATACAAACAGTTAGTTACCCACCTAAAGCGTCAAAGACTTCATCGGTCTCAGGTATGACTGCAAACATTAGTTCAGGCAATTCTGAAAAGTCTTGTTGTTTAACTAGTTATCAGTAGCCACGTAATTCCAACTTCACAGAGAATTTCACTATATTTCCAGGTCTTACAATGTTTCAGTTCCACTTCCACTAGCCAAATTATATTGATTTTTAGTTTTGTTGTAATTGCTTGAAGGTGTGATCTGTGAGGAATTATGAATGTATTTTTTTGTCCTGCAATGTGTATGGATCACCTGGTAACAAGTTTTTGTATGCTAACATGTCCTTCGAACTCTCTCAAGATTGTTTGCTTTCTTTGTTTTAGCAACTTTTCTCATTATGCATCTTTGTTCCTCTTTCTAATTTCTACTCAACAAATTCCTGATTTGTGTGTATACTCTGCAGACTTGGGAATTGACAAATCTATATTCATCAAGCCCAAAACCTTTCACTTAACTGTGCTCATGCTTAAATTGTGGAATAAGGATCGTGTAAAGGCAGCCACTGAGGTTTTGCAAGTAAGTGTATGCTAGATCAAGTATTCATTTGCTGAAAGTGGAACCAATAAATGATGAAATGTATCGTGCTCCTGTACAGAGTATCTCCTCTAAGGTAACGGATGCCTTGGACAATCGGCCTATCTCCATAAGGCTGAAGGGGTTGGTAAGATTTCATTCCTAGTTCGTGAGCAACATTTGGTATTTTCTGAGAAGATAATCAATATTGTAGCAAAAAACCATTCTATTCTGTTATCTTATCTATCATATTTCATTAGGAATTGGTCATTACTTATTTAAACTTCAAGCTTCACCTTTTATTGAATAATGACTTTTAAATTGCTGAATCAGCCTGGGAAAATTCAAACTAGTTCTTCATCTGTTCTAAAATAAGTGTTCTCTTTGGTTTTGAATAAAAATTAGGGGAAATTGCAAATTGTATGACATTTTTGCAAGAAGGTGCCCTGTTGTTTCCATTTTCTTGCAAAATGTGTATTTTTTAATAAAATGACGAAATTGCCCCTCAAATATAAGAATAAATAATTTTTATTTAAAAGTTTTTCTATTTTTATCTACTAACTAAAACTTGTATAATCAAATTTTGTAATTGAATTTTTTAGTTAAATTATTTTCAAGTTAAAAGTTATTTTTTATAATTTTAGGAGCAATTTCGTCATTTTTACAAAACTTACACATTTTGCAAAAAAATAGAAACAACATGGCACCTTTTTGCAATTCTCCCTAAAAATTAAGGATTAGTGTAGTTAGGGCCCCTTTGTTGGCAGTGTCTAAAATTCCGTGATACTCCCAGAGAACTCAGTAAAACTGAACCACTGAAAAACGATACGTGAAACTGGTCTTGAAGTCGGTCAAATCTAGTCAACCTTTAATTTAATTTATACTTCAACATTGTTTAATTTCCGGCAAGTAGTCCTCATCTCTTCCATATGAGGCAGTCAAATGTGGATTTGTCTTTCTAACTTGTTATCCATGTTAATCGTTGTTTGAATTTGTAATTTTTGTTTCTTATTAAGTTGCTTGGAACTAACTTATTTTGTTGAAGTAGTGTTATTTTTGTCATTAATATATGCATTATATATTCAAGTTTTGCTGATTTCTCCCCAAGTTCTCAAAAATCTTTATTTGTCACATAGCTGAGTTTTGGCTGATCCCGAGTGTTAGAACCTTGATTGCTATCTATGCATAATTCACTTTTACAAAAGGATTATGACACTTCTTTTGGAACGTTACTTTTATGGAAGTAAGACACTTGTTTTGTAACTGTGAGAATATAAAACACTGCGAAGAGCAATGAAGTATGTCATATACTATTTCTCCTGTGTTAAGGACCAAATTACAGGATACTTCTGTATCATTTCAGGATAGTATGAAAGGTCCTTTAGCGAAAGCTCGTGTTCTTTACATTCCCGTAGAAGAAATTGGCAACGAGGACCGGCTCATGCGTGCTTCCCGTATCCTAATTTCCTATGGATTTCCTTTCTAATAATTGTTACTCTACGAAATAAAAATGAAGTATATGTGCTCTTTATTAAGATCAATCTTTTGAATTTCTTGAGCTTTCTTAGAAGTTATTATTGATGCGTACGTTGAAGCTGGACTTGTTCTAGAGAAGGACGCTAAGCAAAAGTTAAAGGTATATATCCCTTCTTTCTTAGTCCTACGATATAACTATACTTGCATCATTCCTGATCCTTGTTCTGCACTTAAAGCTGTAGCCATGATACATTGGATTTTCCGTTAAGTCTCATTGGATTCTTATATGCTCTATTGCATCCATCCAAATGAGCTACGCTCTTTGTTTTTGTTTTATCCGGGTGTCATTTACTTCCTTGTTTTGTCTAAACTTCCCAACTTCTATTTCACTCTTTCACACATACACACAGGACTGAACGAGAAACTGTAAAGACTTAAGTATTGCAAATATCACTCATGAATATTTTTTGTTTTTAATCAATTTTAGTATTGTGAATTAGTTATTACTGTATTGGAAGTGTGGGTGGTAAAACGTTGATCTCTCTGTTAAAACTGCAGTTGCATGCCACTGTGATGAATGCAAGGCATAGAAAGAGGTAAGTAAGGACGACATGTTCTTATTGTTTGTTCAAACTCCAAACGATGAGCGTGACTAATATGTAGAGCCATAATTTGCAGGAATAAGCGGACAAGAAAGGTCGATTCCTTTGACGCAAGAGGCATTTTCAAACAGTATGGATCCGAGGAATGGGGGGAATACCTCATCCGCGAGGCTCATCTCTCAAAAAGGTTTGCGTTTGACGAAAATGGCTACTACCATTGCTGTTCTTCAATTACTTTCCCCGAAAACACGCACAAGATAGAATGACATCCGTTTGTTTTCATGTTCATCGTTCATTTCTCTCTAACCCTTAAAAACTACTCATAAGAAAGCAATAAACTCTTCAACTTGTGTAAAACAATGAAAGATTGAGGTTGTAGCATGTCATGGTCTTGCTTCGATGAAGAGACATTGGTTTTGAAATCATCTACAAGGACAAAAGCTCTTTTGCTTTTCTTGCCAATGTTTTGGTGTTTGGGGATGATGTTTCTGTTGGGAAGGACAAAACCAAACAGGTATGCAGGAAGGAAGTGAGTTTCATTCAAAGAAGTGCTTGCTAAAGCTGTCCGGGCCTTGCATCGATAATTTTGTCTCTCCTCTGTTTGATATGGAGGATAAGATATACATTATCTTTAATTATATCTATGATGTCTACGGTTATGTTAAAATTTGATCTATCGATAATGTATTTCAAAAGGTGTTAGAGCTTCACTTGACTGTTTTCGGATTTTTATATAATGCACGTGGAACACAAGTCTTGGACGTGACGAATAATTGTGTTTCATAACTTTCTATCTGAAGTAATAATTTATACATATTGACATTTTAATGACCAGATAACTTATTAATTAACAGAAACACTAATTAATGAGATTCAAATTAATCACAACCACCCATTTTATGAATCTCCGGTTATGGTATGATTTGAATGGGCGGTGCAAATACATGGACCAAACCTCACCTATCCATATTCACCAATCACATTCACAGCCCTAATTCTCTAATAAATTATCCTCATGATTTCATTCTTCATCTATTATTATAGATACAATAAAATTGGTAAAAAAATATGTTTGTTTCAATTAAAAGGCCCCACAAAATGGCACCACTCACATGCAGGATATATGATTATGAGCTTCGAGACAATTCCATTAAAGCTTAATGCCATTGGATTTCTTGTTGCTTCCTTTCCTCTTTTGCCCCATAATTTTTATTATTATTATTATTATCAACCATCCCCCAAAATAATAACAAATAAAAAAAAACAAGTATTTTGAGTGAAGCCTTGTATATAAACAACACTAGAACATCCCATTTTGTGTCATCTAAATCACCACTCTTGTTCTTTCACCTTCCTCAAACAAACCCTCCTCCATTTGTAGAGATTAAGAAAAGCAATGGCTGGCATTGCCTTTGGACGATTCGATGACTCGTTCGGCCTAGTCTCTCTCAAGGCCTACCTCGCCGAGTTCATCTCCACCTTGCTCTTTGTCTTTGCAGGCGTCGGCTCCGCCATCGCCTACGGTTGGTTCCATAAATTTAATTCTACAAACAAAAGTGTTGTGACATGATGTATATGTATATAAACATGTGTTTTGATATAATTACGTGGTGGTGGTGGTGACAGCCAAGGTGACTGGCGATGCGGCGCTTGATCCGTCGGGTCTGGCGGCCATAGCGATTTGTCATGGCTTTGCTCTGTTTGTGGCTGTGGCCGTGGGCGCCAACATCTCCGGCGGCCACGTGAACCCGGCCGTCACCTTCGGGCTGGCTCTGGGCGGCCAGATCACCGTCCTCACCGGCGTCTTCTACTGGATTGCGCAGCTACTTGGCTCCATCGTTGCTTGCTACCTCCTCAAGGTCGTCACCGGAGGATTGGTAATTACCATAATACCCTCTTAGCTCCGCTTCTTATTCCCCTAGGATCGCCCGTTTTGATTCTTTCAAACCAGATTAATTTTGTCAGTCACTGACTGACTAATCTATTATTAGAAATTGACAAAATAAGGTGGTTTTAATTTAATATTTGTTATTGTTGTTGTGTTTGTTTGTATGTATAGGCTATTCCGATTCATAGTGTGGGAGCAGGAGTGGGAGCAATAGAAGGAGTGGTGATGGAGATGATTATCACATTTGCTCTGGTGTACACCGTGTACGCGACCGCAGCTGATCCAAAGAAGGGGTCATTGGGGACGATCGCACCCATTGCAATTGGGTTCATTGTGGGAGCCAACATCCTCGCCGCGGGCCCTTTCTCCGGCGGCTCCATGAACCCGGCACGCTCCTTCGGCCCGGCTGTCGTCAGCGGCGACTTCTCCGGCAACTGGATCTACTGGCTCGGCCCGCTCCTCGGCGGTGGCCTCGCCGGTCTCATCTACAGCAATGTCTTCATGTACGGTGACCACGCGCCTCTCTCCATTGACTTTTGAATTCTGCTTCATCTGCTCTCTTTTCTTTATTCATCCTTTTCTCTAATAAAATGGAGGAAAGGCTATTTTTTCCTCTTTCTTTCTTTTTCCTAGTTTCTTCTGTAAAGCTTGAGGTGGGTTGTCAATAAAATGGACGATTCGGTTTTGTTTTTTTTGTTGATAAACGGTAGAAAAATGTGGTTTCAATTATGTCCGGTGTACGGATCGATAGTGAACCAAAATTGAATTTGTTCAGACTCCTGCCACAATTTCTTTATCATTCAAAGCCTGTTCATTTTGACCTGTTGTTCAGACTCCTCCACGTTGTTGCTATCCCCAGGCAAATTGTGGCGGCAAACGGGGCATGAATTGCGTATGTTGAGCCACGGGAAGATACAATCTCGATGACATACATGCTTACAAAACATGTCTCGAGCTTCATAGACCAACTCAAAAGCTTCCTTGCACACGACACAATGTGACTCAACATCCACGTGATCCTTCACAATCTCCACCATCGGCATTGACTCAACCGTCGCCTTCGAGGTGGTCGACTGATCGATTCGCTCGATACCATTGATCTCGATTTGGGAAACTTGATCAAGTAATCGATCAAACTCAGACATGCTCGACGACACATGCCTTAAACCCGACTCGAACCCATAACCGTAATACAGCTCAAAACCGCCCCTTTCACTACCTTCGGTCCGCCGCACCACCGCCTCGAGGGGACCCCATTAGATGGCCCACGCAGCACGATGACCGGGTTGAATAGTGATCGATCCTCACTAGTTATGCGACTCCAGCGCATCTGAACCAGATCGGGCCGGTTTTCGAGTACGACCGAGGCAGCGAATCTTTCCGTCGTTGCGCTTCGGCGATAACCACTGTTCGATGAGCCTCTTCGATCTCCTCGACGAACCCACCGTCGCAATTAGGACTAACGACCGAATCGGGATTCAAAACCCAAACGAAGCGATTGCACCTGTAGCACCAGTACGATGAATCCACCGAAGACGTCAATGAATCGAAAAACTCAATAACTCTCTCAATCTTGATCCGATAATCGAGTATAGATTCAACTAAAACGCCCAAAAATCAAAGTAACAGTTCCTCAAATTCCATTATGAATTTGAATCAAGTTCAAATTCAATTCTGGTTCACTGTAAACAGGAAAAAATTGAAATAAAAACCAGTGGTAGTTTAGGCATTTTAGGGATAAGTTGTCAATAAAATTAGTCAAGGTACTAAAAATGAGAAATAATAGTTAGGTCGTAAAAGTGTTATTTTGAAATAGTTAGATATAATATCCCTGATTAATATCACAAAAATCTAAATTTGTAGGTCATTCAAGTGAAAATTAAAATTATTTTAAATTGTTGGATTGATAAAATTAGGTGATGTTCAATCTCATTAGTGATGAGATTAAAATATATGCATTAAATTATACTCGTGTGTAGAAATTTCATACGAATACAAAATTAAGTGAGGCGTATGTATTTATTTTGTTTTTTATCAGCAAATGTATTTATTTTGTTAATTCAATGAAAGATAAGAGTTATTAGTTTGCAAGTTTTACCAAAGTAATCCCCTCTAAACTTTAATCTTCAATGTCATTGATCAAATCATTTCATCAATAATTTGAGTAAAAATATTTGATCTACTAAATCTTCTCTTTGGTGCATACAAATGAGGACAAAAAAAGAATTTATTTAATAAGATAAAAGAGAAACGTGGTTTGATTTATTTCCTTTTTACATATAAAATGGTTTGAGCACCCCTAATTTACGGTGGATTCCGAATTGGTTATTTTGAACCCAAAAACTCAGTCACCCAAAATTAAAATCGATCCAATCAGCGTTGCACGGAGGAAAGGGGATTCGGCGAGGCTTCAAGGTTTTCTAGCAAATCAGAGTTGGCGGAGCCATCAAAGCTCGATCCATATTTGAAGCTCAAATACACGGTCTGGGCTTGGGAACTCGAAGCCGTCCAGCAGCACCTCACTCTCGAGCTGGTTCCTCTTGCTAAACCAGCACGATCTATCTCCTTCTCGCGATGGTCCTCGAGGTCGTTTGGACTGAATCCCTAAAGCCAAATCTATAGTACCAGCATGAATGGGAGAGGGAAGGTCTAAAAGGACAGGTTTTGAAAATTTAAAGCACTAATAAGGACATTTTAGTCTTTTAAATCTCAAAATTTAACAGTTACACGAAAATGGACGGAAATGAGATATAAAACTTACGGTGCGAATTTGTCAAATTCAAGGTACCCACAATGCCAAAATATATTATAAAGATAGTCAAGTGCAAAAACGTTAAATTTTGGGATAGTCATATGACATTTCCCTGTAAAAACATATCACCATTAACATGAAGGAATTATTTGAAGGTTCCAGACAATTAATTTCATGCCCATATAAGAAATTAACCTCAAAGTTCCATGATTAAATACGGATCTTGCATGATCATGAATTGATCATGAGATCTAGACTAGATTAAAATTTAAGTTTTACCTTGAATCAGAATCTCCTTGTTACTAAATAGGATTTAATAACCTCTAAAGATCGTCCACACAGGAAGAGCAATCCAAAGGATACTTGCAACGAACCTTGCTAGAAGATCGAAGCAAGCAAAACGGACGGAACGGGGCAGGAGGGGGGTTCGGCCGAAACTGGCTAGGGGAGAGAGAGAGTGACGGCTAGGGTTTGTAAATATTATTGCTTAATTTTCAGATCTGAAAATTTCCCTTTTATAGACCTTAATTGGGCTTTTAATTAATTAAAGGCCTTAAAGCCCAAAGCTTTTAATTAATGGTGTAGAGAAGTCCATTCTGGCTTAGCCCATTCTGGCTAGGCCCAGTTTAGCTAAATTAATTAAATCTATTTAATTAGATTATAATTAATTAGTCTTGCTAAACCGTTCTTGATTCCGGTTTAATCCTAAACCGAAATCGGTCTAAACTGGTTTAATCCAAAACCGGATTTTGTCTCTCTCATGATTCCTCCATATGATTCCATCCGTTTTACTCAACCTAAAGTGTGTGACCCTCTAGGCTCACGACACGTTGGCGGACTGGTAAAATTACCATTTTACCCTTTCCATCATGAGTGGCCTCTAGCAAGACATCATGATTACCCAACGCTTGTGATTATCGAGATTTCGACTTAACCTTGTCGTTCATGAATCTATCCTTATATCCTCTTGATATCTTTGACAACCACGAGGCATACACAAGTCATCCTCGTTCTATTGTCCTGTTTCTTGATTCTGAGTTAACTGAATTATAACTGATACTACGTATCATCTGCATGGCCATGCTATTGTATTTCAGCTGTACTCATCAAGTGGCCTAAACTGATATCTGCTCACACGTCGTATGAGGGATAAATCCTTCAGCGATCCATCTAGTCAACTTATGTAACTCGTGATCGAGCCAATCACAGCCGTTATTGTAACCCTTTTACAGGAGACTTTAGACTGAGTCAAACTCGTCACTCATTACATATTGACCTCAATGGTCCTTCGGTCTGAGGATGTGATTTCATGATCCGACATATGAGTATGTTCATGACTGTCTATGTAACATACTCATGATTCGGGTCGTCCTATATCAACCCTGACTGGTGATACTATGACCTAACTCTGGCCCCCTACTGGCCATGATCAGTAGAGCGAGATCATTTAGAGTTAGCCTCATACCGATCGCTTCTTATGAAGCTGTTCTGACCGGGGACTGCTTAAGTAAGATTTTATCTGATCTGTAGATCTACTATTATGTGTTGACACATCAATGATACAAATCAAATCATACTTAAGATATTACTACAACACTTAGTAATATTAATGCCGATTTTTATTCAACGAATAATCTTTATTACAAGATTAGATTGAAAATACATTGTGCTAGGGCACAAAACCCAACAGTCTCCTACTTGCCCTAGACTCAATTTGTATTCCAATCCAAACCCATTCCCCTGACATGTTCTTCATGCTTAGGCTGCGGTAACGCCTTAGTTAAGGGGTCAACTAGATTATCATGCGTTGAAATGTAGCTTGTCTCTACTTCACCTTTATCAATCATCTCTCTGATGATGTGATACTTTCTCTCGACGTGCTTGGTCCTGTTGTGAAATATGGGCTCTTTAGCAAGTGTTACGGCCCCCGTGTTGTCACAACATAAGTTCCCGGGATCAGACGTTAGCGGCAGTACATCTAATCCACTCAAGAAGCTCCTGACCCACATCGTTCTATCCCGCCATACACTAAGAATGCGTCCTTTGTTCTCCTCAGATACTTGAGGATACACTTGACGGCAGTCCAGTGATCTTGGCCTGGGTCAAACTGAAATCTGCTGGCACAGCTGAGGACAAACGATACGTCAGCCCTCGTACAGATCATGGCATACATGATGGATCCCACTGCCGAGGCATATGGGATTCTCTCCATCTTCTTAAGCTCATCAGGTGTTTTAGGACACTGATTATTGCTGAGCTTGATGCCATGTCTTACCGGGAGGTTCCCTTTCTTAGAGTCAAGCATCGAGAATCTTCTAAACACCTTATCTATATAGGTGCTCTGACTTAGACCAAATATTCTCTTGGATCGATCTCTGTAGATCCTGATCCCCAGAATGTAAGCGGCCTCTCCTAAGTCCTTCATGGAAAAACACTTCCCTAACCAAGCTTTGGTCTCAAGCAAGGTTGGGACGTTATTTCCCATGACTAGTATATCATCGACATACAGCACCAGGAACACTATGTTACTCCCACTGCTCTTCTTGTAGATGCAAGGTTCATCTGGATTTCTGATGAACCCGAACTCTTTTACGGCTTCATCGAAGCGTAAATTCCAACTCCTGGAAGCTTGCTTCAATCCATAAATGGATCGTTGCAGCTTACACACAATTCGGGATTTTTGGGTCGACAAAACCTTCTGGCTGGGTCATATAGACATCCTCCTGCAAGTTCCCGTTAAGGAATGCGGTTTTGACGTCCATTTGCCATATCTCGTAATCGAAATATGCTGCAATGGCTAACATCATCCGAATTGACTTAATCATAGCTACTGGCGAAAAAGTCTCATCATAGTCCATACCTTGGACTTGACGATAACCTTTGGCAACCAGTCTTGCTTTGTAAGTCTGAGGCTTTCGGTCCATATCTGTCTTTAACTTAAATATCCACTTGCAACCTATGGGTTTTATCCCAGGTGTGATGTCTACTAAGTTCCAGACCTGATTTTCTTTCATGGACTTCATTTCCTCATCCATGGCATTCTGCCATTCTTTTGAGTTGGGACTGGCCAAGGCTTGTTGAACTGTTGCGGGATCATCCTGATCTACAACTATCAAGTCATTACCCTCTGTGGCTAAGAAGCCATATCTGACTGGGTTTTGACGAGATCTTTCAGACCTCCTTGGTCCTACAGGAGTTTCTGTTGGAATAAGACTTGGATCATTTACCTCATCGGGTACCTCTACAATATCTGCTGGCTGTTCTGTGTTTTCTCGAATTTCTTCAAGAAGCACAGGACTCCCACTGGGTTTCTTGGATAAGAATTCTCTTTCCAAGAAAACCCCACCTCGAGCAACAAAGACTTTGTTTTCCTCGGGTTTGTAGAAGTAGTACCCCATGGTTCCTTTGGGGTACCCTACAAAGACACACTTATCTGCCTTGGGTTCGAGTTTATCACCAACCAACCGCTTGACGTAAACGTCGCACCCCCAGATCTTGAGGAAAGAAAACTTTGGAGCTTTCCCTTGCCAAGCCTCAAATGGAGTGGTCTCCACTGCCTTTGTAGGTACTCGATTTAATATGAATGCGGCTGTTTCTAGGGTATGGCCCCAGAAAGATACTGGAAGGTCGGCGTGACTCATCATGGAACGAACCATGTCTAGCAGGGTTCTGTTCCTCCGTTCGGAAACACCATTCATCTGAGGGGTTCCTGGCGGGGTTAATTCTGAGAGTATACCGTTATCCTTTAGGTGACTGAGAAACTCTTGATCTAAGTACTCGCCATCTCGATCGGAACGAAGTGCCTTTATACTTTTACCAAGCTGGTTCTGTACTTCATTATGGAATTCTTTGAATTTATCAAAGGACTCCGACTTATGTCTCATTAAATAGACATACCCGTACCTACTGAAATCGTCGGTAAATGTTATGAAGTATCTGAAACCTCTCCTGGCTTGTGTACTCATGGGCCCACATACGTCTGAATGTATTAGGCCCAAGAGATCACTTGCCCTTTTACCTAAGCCGCCAAAAGGCGCTTTTGTCATCTTGCCCATAATGCAAGATTCGCATCTCTCGATTGGTGTGAATTCAAACGGGCTTAAGAGCCCACACTTATGAAGTGTCGAGACGCGTTTCTCGCCTATGTGGCCTAGACGACAGTGCCACATCACAGTCTGGTTTGAGTCATCCGACTTTAACCTCTTATTTACGTTATAGTTTGAACTGTAGTTAGTGTTATTAATATTTAAAATATATAATCCACCAACCATAAATGCAGTGCCATAAACGATATTATTTCTTGATAAAGTAAATAAGCCATTGTCTATGGCAAATACAAAACCAAGTTTGTCCAAACTGGACACTGAAATAAAATTCCTACAAAACGTAGGTACACATAAGACATCGTCCAAAACTAATACAAGCCCTGTGGGCATCCTAAGACTAACAGAACCGACAACCGTCGTTGACACCGAACTGTTGTCTCCGACTCTCAGATCCCACTCGCCTTTCCCAAGGAGCTTTCTACTTTCCAGAACCTGCAGATTAACACAAATGTGAGATTCTGCTCCGGTATCAACTACCCATGTGTCTGAGAAAGTAGCATTGAGATTATACTCAACAACGTAAATACATGATCCAGGTCCTGAAGGGTGTCCTCCCTTCGGAAAGCTTCTCACATAATCCTTGTGCTGCATGCAATCCTTCTTCCAATGACATGGCTGTTGGCAGTAGTAACAGACTACCTCTGAGGCCGAAGAGCTCCCTTCGGTTCTATGAACCGCTTGGATTCTCGGACCTCTAGGTGCCCTTATTTGCCCAGCTAGGTGCATTGGCGCCTTACCCTTACCTGACACTGCTGGTGCCTTGCCCTTGTTGGGTTGTCCTGGTGACTTGGTATTAGGTTTGCCAGCTCTTTTGAAGCTGACAGCCTTATTGACCATCAGGACCTCAGGGGTTTTGCCCTTGAGGTCTTTCTCTGCTGTCACCAACATTCCATGAAGTTCCTTGATGGTATTTTCCATATTATGGAGATTGTAATTTGTGATCACATCTCCATAAGCCTTTGGAAGCGACATCAGGACTATGTCTGACTTCAGCTGCTCTGTGAACTTATGACCTAGACTGGCCAAGCGATCAAAGAGCCGCTTCATCTTAAGGACTTGTGGGCAAACTGCCTCTCCATCCCTAAGAGTGTCGTATCTTTCGACACGGGCATTCTTTTGGTAGTATATCTTGATTTCCTCCATCATCTCCTGGGGTTCTCCCATGAGATGCATGAACTGGTCCTGGGTCTCATTTTCCATGGACCCGACCATGAGGATGCCAACGTCTTGTCGATTGCTTTTGTATTTCTCAAAAGCATTCTTATCGGCATCGCTGGCATCATCAGCAGGCTCAACTAACGGCTTGTCTGTAAGGATATACTCCTGTCTGTCATACTGAAGTGCAAGCTTCAGGTTCCTCTCCCATTGTAGGAAGTTGCTCCCAGTCAGCCTGTTATTCGACAGAAGAGACTTTAAGGCTTCACTGCCAGAACGTGTTGCTTTGGGTAGCGAAGTTGCCATCTAATCTATACATGAAAACAAACTCGATCAGATTCTTAATTAAGTTGAAGTAAGAGACACTTGACTATGAACATTACTGATTCTTGTGTCTGAATCTAAACCAAGATCTCCGCATATTCAAAACTAAAGTGAGTTAATCTCATCGCCCCAGTTTTGGACATTGGAGTAGGACAGTCTAGTCCTTTCACAATTCCATGTGATTCTTGGCTGGCTCAGATCATCTGAGAATCGCAGACAAGTCAACCAATTTTCAACGCATGGTTCAATCTGCATGACTACTACGCTAATGCGTACGCACCCATGCAAACAGGTCCATCTTCTATTAGAACCCATTCTCATGGATCCACGTTAATCGTGTCTACCCATGAGTCCGAGAACTAATCGAAGTGATGAAAAGTGGGTAGTATCTAGCTTGACTTGAAATTATTTGCCATTTAAATGTTCATTATCACTGATCATAATTTGATCTTAATATGAACTTACCATCTACAAATCCATGTAGAGATAATTTCAATTCCGGTTTACATGTGCGTGATTGACTGATTATTATTAATCTTTACACATGTGGGTGATGATCTAATTAATCATAAACTTATGAAAATTAAATCATACATTCATCCATACATTCATAAACATAAATGTAAATTTGCTTTAGCTAGCCCGCTAACCCTACTGGAATAAACTAGAACCTATACTAGGTCTTGTCTTTCCTCATTCTCCTGGACTCCCACTGGCTCCAGGCCTCCTCGGGATTTCCGTCCTTCTCTTCGGTTCTTCTTGTCCTGGGACTTTGTAATTACATTTAATTTAAATAAAATAAATGATGTGACACGTGGGTCACTAATAAATTACAACCCATAAGCAACTCGCAGGTTGCAAACCGAAATTAAATCCTAAATTCGGGCTAACTTAGCAATCATGTTGCAAACACCGTGTTATCAAACAATCATGTTACCAAACAAGCATGTTATCAAGCAAGCATATTAATTCCAATTTTATCTTGATTTAAATCATAAAATACGGTTTATTTAAACCGTTTCTTAAACCGGTTAATTTCTGAATTAAATCGGTTCACGCGCTGGTTTATCGAAACCGAACCGGTCTGAAATTTTAATTAATATTTGCTGAAAAAATTCTGGATTTTTCTGGGTCGGATCTGACCCTAAATCCACCGGGTTTGGCCGAACCAAAATTGACCCGAGGGCCAATTTTGGTTTGGCCGAAACCCTAGCCGCCAGGCTAGCCGCGCCGTGGCCGACCAGCCCGTGAGGGCTGGCCGTGGCGGGCTGCCTGGCCAGAACCGGCCGGGCCGAGGCCCTTCCCTGGCCGGAGCCGAGTGGCTTGTCCAGATCTGCCATGGGCAGATCTGGTCGGCCTTCCCGGCTGGCCGATCGGCCCGTGGTTCGGCCGGGGTTAGCCTCTCGGCTAGCCTCGGCCTTCCACGGGTCTCGATCCCGATCTAGCTCGATCAATTTAATTTTTCCAGCAACATTAAAAAAATTCCAGCAATCAATTCATTAACTAAAATCATAAAGTTTGCAATTTTCAAATTCACAATCCCGAATAAATTGCAAAAATTAAATCTAGCCTATCATGCTCGAATACAAAATCATGCATAACCAGCCTCTGATACCACTGAAGGAATTATTTGAGGGTTCCAGACAAATAATTTCATGCCCATACAAGAAATTAACCTCAAAGTTCCATGATTAAATACGGATCTTGCATGATCATGAATTGATCATGAGATCTAGACTAGATTAAAATTTAAGTTTTACCTTGAATCAAAATTTCCTTGTTACTAAATAGGATTTAGTAACCTCTAAAGATCGTCCACACAGGAAGAGCAATCCAAAGGATACTTGCAACGAACCTTGCTAGAAGATCGAAGCAAGCAAAACGGACGGAACGGGGCAGGAGAGGGGTTCGGCCGAAACTGGCTAGGGGAGAGAGAGAGTGACGGCTAGGGTTTGTAAATATTATTGCTTAATTTTCATATCTGAAAATTTCCCTTTTATAGACCTTAATTGGGCTTTTAATTAATTAAAGGCCTTAATGGGCTTAAAGCCCAAAGCTTTTAATTAATTGTGTAGAGAAGCCCATTCTGGCTTAGCCCATTCTGGCTAGGCCCAGTTTAGCTAAATTAATTAAATCTATTTAATTAGATTATAATTAATTAGTCTTGCTAAACCGTTCTTGATTCCGGTTTAATCCTAAACCGAAATCGGTCTAAACTGGTTTAATCCAAAACCAGATTTTGTCTCTCTCATGATTCCTCCATATGATTCCATCCGTTTTACTCAACCTAAAGTGTGTGACCTAGGGCTGTTCACGGTTCGAAAACCGAACCGAACCGAACCGACCGATTCGGTTCGGGGAAAAAACGAACCGAAACCGAACCGCGAGACGTCGGTCGGTTTAGCAAACCGAACCGACAGCCTCGGTCGGTTCTCGGTTTGAACCGACAAGAACCGAACCCTGCAATTTTATTTGAAAATTTTCATACTTTACAACAAGCATTCAAGCAACTGACAGCAATACTGGACAGAAATTGTGCACTGTGTGTGCAAAAAATATAAACAGCAAGCATTCAAGCAATTGACAGTAGATAATCAGTAGCAACATGTTAAATTACACCACAGTAGCAACGATCTGAAAGTATTAAAAATCAGTAGCAACTGGCAACATATTAAAAATCAGTAGCAACAATCTGAAAGTATCAAAGCTAAACTGAATCAAGCCAACATCAAATCCAACAGCAACAACAAAAACACCACAGTCCACACAGCAGTGCACACTGCACAGTGCACAACAGCAACAGCAGCAACAAAAATAACAGTGCACAGTGCACACAGCACACCACACAGCAGCAAGCCAGCAACACTGCAGATAATGCAAAAATTAATTACCCTCGAATATGAGCATCAATCAAAAATTAATTACCCTACAGAACAGCAGCAAGCCAGCAACTTTTGAACTTACTGTTAAATTACCCTCGAATATGATCATCAATCAAAATATTTGAGGCACACCCTCAAGTGCAGCAGATTGATATATTTCTACAAATGACAATATACATGTGTTAATTTCGAAACATTAGAAACCGAAAATGCAATAAATTAGACAAAATGTACCTTCTTCAACTTGTTCGACTTTATCATCGTCATCGTTCTCGTCATCACTACCATCAAGTGAATCTGGTGGTATATTCAACCAATTCTGCGTACAGATTATGGCTTGGACCATCATGGGGCTTAAACTGCTTCTATGATCGGTAACCACTCGACCCCCGGTACTAAACGCCGATTCTGAAGATACCGTAGAGATTGGAATTGCTAGAATGTCTCTCGCCATTCTTGCAATCACTGGGAATCTGTGATAATTCTTGCTCCACCAACCCAAGATATCAAATGATGTTGACCAGTCTTCGGTTGCCTCATCCAAGTACTTTTGTAGCTCCGACTTAGGAAGTCCTTCTTTGGAGGTTTTTCGTTTTTGAAATTTAGCTCGAGCAAGAGCTATTGCATCTTCTTCATTCTCAACATCATCAACGGAAGTAGCAACTTCTAAACTTCCCACGGTGTGATTCCCATACAATGTGTCATATTCAGTGAACATCGCATTCAAAGTTGCGTTCACTTTTGCCATGAAAAGTTCGGCTTGTGGAGGAGTATAGATATCACGAACAATCATATCCACAAAATCCATCTTGTGTCGTGGATCAAATAGTGGTGCTAAATACATGAACATATTCACCTTATCTATGTTCCCGAAATATTTATCAAATTTCGCCTTCATTGTAGTAGCCATGTTCTTCATATCACTATTATCACTTGCTTGACCTTTTTGAATATTATGGAATATATTAATAAACAATCTCCAATTGAATATTTGATGTCACATGCTTTGAAGCGGATACTCTCTCGGTCATATCATTGAACTTCTTCAAAAAATCCATAAAAAAAATTTAGCTCATACCAATCTCGATTAGTATACCTTTCCGGAGATTCATTTCCATCTCCATCCTTAGGCTTTGATCTTTCATAGTATACCTTTCAAATGCTTTCTCCAATGCACATGCTGCATGAAGCATGTGATATGTAGAATTCCATCGCGTGGCGACATCTTGAACTAAGCCTTGTTTTGTTTCAATACCCGCTTGTGCAATACAAGCCTTAAATCGAGCTTGTCTACCTGGAGACATCTTAAAATATTTCACTGCATATCTTATCCTTTCTATAGAGAGTCCCAACCTTGTTATCCCATCACTCACTATCAAATTTAGGATGTGAGCTATGCATCTCATGTGCATGAAATGACCACCCAAGCAATTAGTTGGAAATCTTTGCCTAAGGAATGCAACTGCAACATCATTTTCTCTTGCATTGTCAACCGTAATTGCCATTACTTTATCTATTCCCCAAGCTTGGAGGCATGCTTGAACACCTAATCCTATATCCTCCCCCTTGTGACTGGTAACAGGACAAAAATTCAATATGTATCTATGCAACACCCATTTCTCATCGATGAGATGAGCTGTCAATGTCATATAATTCGTGCCGGGTGTAGATGTCCATGTGTCAGTGGTGAAGGATATCCTAGAAGAGGTAGATCCAAAATAGGCATACAATCTTCCCTTTTCGAATTCATATAGTTTGTGAACATCCCTAGTTGAAGTCACTCTAGACGGGAGTTTGAACATAGGGCATATACCACGGATTAATCTTCTAAATCCCCGTTTCTTCACATGACTAAAGGGCAATTCATCTAGAATTAGCAGTTCTGTTACTAATTTTCGACCAAGATCTTGTTGAAAGTACCAAGATGAGACATTCTTACTATCACCACTACCCTTTAGAACCAAATGTTGTTGTTGTGGACCAACTACCTACTTAGCAGGATTGTTTGGACATTTTTTCATATGAGTGTTCAGATTAGTTGTCCCATTTCCTTTAGATTGGGCCTTAAAAGTTTTGCCACAATCCCTACACTTAGCTTGAACTAAGACCCCCTCACTATCATATATCTTTTCAAAAACAGTCCAAGCCTCACTAACTTTACGAGTAGAAGTTGTTGATGTTAAGGGTTTCTTACCCTTCTTCGATGGACCAGCAACACCAGCTGATGGATCAGCTTGTGGCTCTGCATCAGAGGCACTCGCCGACGTTGCCGTAGCAGCAGTAGCAGCCGTAGCTGTAGGACTAGGAGAAGTAGCATCATCAACAATGTCAACCATGTTGTCCCCAATTGCACTTGCATCAGTTGCCTATAACGTATAAACAACAATTAGTCAATTACTACTTATAAACAACAATTAGAGATAATTAGCTATAATTTTCCCTGCTTTATAATACATAATTAAGAAACAGAGCTAGTGCTACATAAGACTAAGGGTGAGATAAACAGATTCCAAATTGGAAGTCTCCAAGTTATCATTTATAAATGTGGGACCAACACCAAAAAAACAGATTCTAGTGCTGTCCAATTTAATGGGTTGGATCCAGTTATAAAGCACATTTTTTATAATTATTTTTGCCAATGGAAGTTAAGTATATGATGTCAAGAGAGATTCAGAAAAGTAAACCAATTCCTCTTCCAACAAGCAATATATTATATATGTATATGATTGAGAGACAGATTCTTCTGATTTTTGAAAAATAGAATAAAGAAAGACTCAGAACTTGACTTCACAGTCACAAAAGGTTCACCCCAAATTCACATCACTCTCACACAGACCAGACCAGTAAACTTTTAAGGAGGGAACAAAAACCAGACAAAATACATCAATATATGATCAAATGAAAATTATAACAGATCTACAAAAATGAGTAAATCTGATTAAATTTTGATCGATAAATTAGTTTTGAATGTTTTGACCTAACTTTTATAGTTTTATACCTTTTCTGCAGTTGACGTAGTCATCATCGGGGAAGTGACCCTTAACTCTGGGGTGGACAGAGATCGTTTTCTCTTGTTATCCATCACTACTCACTGACTCACTGTCACAAAAAAATTAAGTCAGTCACAAATTAATCAGAATATAACATACATATAACATATTGACATATACTATACAGTCCTATACTATAGATATAACATATTGACATATTCTGTATACATATTAATAACTATATAACATATTTTTCTGAATCAGAATTCTGTTGATAAATCAGAATGCTATACGTTTACGGCTATACAGTCACTATGTTGATCAACATGATCAATACAGTCATTCTATTTCTATATGATCAATACAGTATACATTGGCACATTGCTAGACATTGGCACATTGGTATAAATTGCAAGGCAGTATAGTACACACTATGATTAATAGAAGCCAATTTGCCACATTAGTGAAACTGTGACTCAAACTGTGAGTCAATTCTATACAATATACAATGTAATTAAATTAGGGTTTAGAAATTTAATCAAACTGTGAGTCAATAACCCAGAAATTAGGGTCCAAAATTATGAACCCATAAATTAGGGTTCGAAATTAGGAACCCAGAAACTAGGGTTCCAAATCGAAACCCCTAATTGTCTATTTCGAAACCAAACAAATTTATAATCGAAACACACAGTCTTCACTCTTCACATTCACATGCTTCAAAATCAGAACCTTAATTGAGTCAATTTGAGTCCATACCTTTCTGCGAGTCGAGATTCGGCCGAATCGAAGTTACTTGAAGAACAATCGAAGCTCTCTCTTCTCGAATTGTCGAAATCGGAGCTCTCTGCATCTCTGTTTGGACGGAATCGGAGCTCCGAGCTCTCTGTTTGGACGGAATCGACTCTCTCTCGCCTTCAGTCTCGTCTCTGTCTCTGTGGTGTGTTGTGTGGTGTGTGTGTGTGTGTGTCTGTCGAGTCAACGTGTGAGTGTGGAAGACAGGAAGACAAAACGCACCGTTTTGGATGGAGGGGGGTCGGTCGGTTTGGTTTATTGGTCGGTTCTGTTGTTCCGAACCGAAACCGAACCGTGGTTTTGTCGCTTCGCGCGAAAACCGAACCGACCAAAACCGCCCAATTTTCGGTTCGGTTCGGTTCGGTCGGTTTTGGTCGGTTCGGTTTTTTTTGAACACCCCCAGTGTGACAATCTAGGCTCCCGACACGTCGGCGGTGTAGGGTTTTGGAGCGTTCTAGATCGTCATCGTGATAGCGGAAGCAATAAAAAGATAATCTACTCCAAACCTTGTCCAAGAACATTTAAACCATTAAATCCCAAAGCAAAATCTATTCCACAAGATGTTTACCTTTAAGTCTTGTTTGAATCGATAAAGAAGAACGTTCGGATCTTCTTCTCTAAAGCAAGTCCACACCAAGAGGATGATCTTCAAGATCCTTCACTTAATTGCCTACTAGAACAATTAAATGAAGAACAAGAGAGCAAGATGGAGGAGAAGAACAAGAGGTGGCCGGCCACACTAGAGAGAGAGAGAGATTTTGTGAGTGTTTTGTGATTAAAATGATTAATGAATCAAAGTCTTGCATTTAATCCATCATCCAACTCACAAGTATGGGTTTAAAGTGATTGGTATGGGCTTAAAGGTGCTTTAACCCATACCCCTTAAATCACTCACCTCTTAATCCACAACCACCAACTAAGCATGGTGTTGTGTGGCCCCCACAATGGCCCCACCAAGTGGGCCGGCCATATGGCCTTATTGGGCCCTTATTGGGCCGGCCATGAGGCTTCATGGGCCGAGCCCAATGGGCCCTCCCGTGTTGTCTCATGCCGCGTCCAAAAGTTTCCCGACCTTTTGTCGTTACTTATCAAACAAAGTCCGACGCGATATCGACGAAAAACTCAATTTTTCTCGATTCGCTAATTATTCTCTCAAACCGAACCTATGGCACAAAACCTCCAGTTTTGTCCATATACTTCTCCTTAAGAAACATCCATGTTTCCTTGTCTCAAGTTATCCGTCTTGTATGTGTGTGACCCTCTAGGCTCATGCCACCGTTGGCAGATCGGCGCAAGACTCACTCTTGCCCGATCCATCATAAGTGGTCTCTAGTAAAACATTATGATTACCCAAGGTGCACGATGATCGATGATTCGACTTAACCTTTGTGCGTACAAGTCACCATCCTTTTATCTCTAGATATCCCGATTGATCTCAAGGCATAGAGTCGTCTCCCTTGTTCAATCAATCATTGTTACTTGATATGCGAGATGACTGAGGACTGATAACCCGTATCATTTGCATGGCCATGCTTTTCCTCTCAGTCAGTCTCCATCAAGAGGCCTTCTAATGGATATCTTTCCCATACCGTAGTATGAGGGATAAATCCCTTAGCCGTCTTTTGTGTCACTCATGCAACCCGTTCCGCCACCCAATCATGCCCTTCATAGCAATCCTTTTACAGAAAGCGTTTGGCGCAAGTTAAAGCCGTACGTTCATTGCACAGTGATCACAAAGACTCCTTGGTCTAAGGACGTCGTGACAAGCTATCGCATCTGAATATGTTTATGACTTAATCTATAAAAACACTATTCAATGCGGGTCGTCCGATATCAATCACCTCATGATATCTATGATATGGTTCCAGGATCCCACATCCTTATGACAAGTAGAACTACGTCATTAAGAACCATCCTCATATTGGTCGCTTTCAAGGAAGCATAGGTTGACCAGGGACTCGTTAAGTGTGATCCGTATAGATTTATGGTTCTACTACTTTAGTGGTCATAAATCAGATCATGCTTAACATATTACTTCAACACATAAGTAATATAAAGCCGTTTATATTTATACATTACAAACGATGATATTTGTACATAGACGTTTACAGGCTAATACCAATTGGACTAGGGCACAAATGCTATCAGGCGGACTGGTAAAATTACCATTTTACCCTTTCCATCATGAGTGGCCTCTAGCAAGACATCATGATTACCCAACGCTTGTGATTATCGAGATTTCGACTTAACCTTGTCGTTCATGAATCTATCCTTTTATCCTCTTGATATCTTTGACAACCACGAGGCATAGACAAGTCATCCTCGTTCTATTGTCCTGTTTCTTGATTCTGAGTTAACTGAATTATAACTAATACTACGTATCGTCTGCATGGCCATGCTATTGTATTTCAGTTGTACTCATCAAGTGGCCTAAACTGATATCTGCTCACACGTCCGTATGAGGGATAAATCCTTCAGCGATCCATCTAGTCAACTTATGTAACTCGTGATCAAGCCAATCACAGCCGTTATTGTAACCCTTTTACAGGAGACTTTAGACTGAGTCAAACTCGTCACTCATTACATATTGACCTCAATGGTCCTTCGGTCTGAGGATGTGATTTCATGATCCGACATATGAGTATGTTCATGACTGTGTCTATGTAACATACTCATGATTCGGGTCGTCCTATATCACCCCTGACTGGTGATACTATGACCTAACTCTGGCCCCCTACTGGCCATGATCTGGAGAGCGTGATCATTTAGAGTTAGCCTCATACCGATCGCTTCTTATGAAGCTGTTCTGATCAGGGACTGCTTAAGTAAGATTTTATTTGATCTGTAGATCTACTATTATGTGTTGACACATCAATGATACAAATCAAATCATACTTAAGATATTACTACAACACTTAGTAATATTAATGCCGATTTTTATTCAACGAATAATCTTTATTACAAGATTAGATTGAAAATACATTGTGCTAGGGCACAAAACCCAACAGAGAAAAGGCGTGTGATGGTTAAAATATAATTATTCGTCTTGACATATGTATTGATGAAAGGGAAAAGACACTTTTGTGTACCTGAATATACACTTTTGTCACTTTCATACCCTACATTTTTTTCTTCTTTTTTCAGTACTCTGAACTACATTTTGGGACACTTTATTCCTAAAATACTAAAAATACCTAAACTACCCCTGAATTGAACCAAAATCAAATCTGGTTTAATTTTAATTGTGTAAAAAGAAAAAATTACCCTCAACTATTCATCAAATTTTCAAGTGAATGACACTCTCTCCACCTCCCTCTCTCCTCCTCCTCCTCCTCCTCCACCGCCCCCTTCTCTTCCTCATCCTCGCCTCCGTCCTCTCCTTCTCTACCGCCAACAACCACTTCGATTCCGTCGAGACCCATTTGCAAGCTCATGTCCTCGGAGTCGAAGTCAGGCCTGATTCGAGAGAAGCCTCCGACGAATTTCAAGTACGCTACAATGGCGGTTTCTCGCCGGAGACCTAACCACTTCAATTCCAGCTCCGGCGAGTCCTCCGGCGACCTGACCTCGCTGCTCTAGCTCGCAACTCGTCCATCTTGTTGCTCCTCCACCTCCAATTTCTCAGAAATCAAGAGAGAAATTGCAAACCCTAACTCTTATTGGGTCTCGACGGAATCAAAGTTGTTGTTAGCGGTGGTGAAGGAGAGGACGGAGGCGGGAATGAGGAAGAGGAGGGGGCGGCGGAGGAGGGGGGGGGGGGGGCTGGAGAGAGTATCATTCACTTGAAAACTTGATGAATAGTTGAGGGTAATTTCATCTTTTTTACACAATTGAAATTAAACCAAATTAAACCAGATTTAATTTTGGTTCAATTTAGGGGTAGTTTAGATATTTTTAGTATTTTAGGAGTAAAGTGTCCCAAAATATAATTCATGGTACTGAAAAAAAGAAAAAAAAAGGTAGAGTATGAAAGTGACAAAAGTGTATATTCCAGCGCACAAAAAAGTCATTTATGGAGCAACTTGTGTCAAAACTGACCCGAGAACTAATCAAATTGACAAGAGAACTAATCAAAATTATTCGGTTTTGCAATCTTCACTTAATGATTGATCAAATTTGACTGAATCTAACGATAATTTACCAGAGAATGTGAAGAAATATTAAATCCTTAGATTTGTTCCTTGATAATTAAACATGTCGTAATAACTACCAAGATATATTCAAGGAAACTAATCAATTCCAGAACAATCCAGATGACAAACGATCATGACAAAAAATTGTCTTGATTTACTACATGGTCTTCATCACCACCCTTCAATCTAGAGCACGAATATTGAGGATGCCTAATTTGTAAGAAGATCGTGAAAACATTCTCGAAAACTTTTTAGCGAAAATATATGTGAATCGGTGCTTGCTAGAGAACGGTCTAGGGTGCAATATTGTGACTCAAACTTATTGACGCATCAAATGACAATCACTATCTCGATGTGTTTGATGCACTCCTAAAAAACTAAATTTGAAGCGACGTGAATGGTAACACAATTGTCACAAAATAAGGGAAATGCCTCATTCGAGGGTGCACGTAGGACACTGATGTGGGGTTGATCGGTCTCCGTTTCACCCCGTTCAACCTCACATTTGAAGTAATTATTTGCCTCGTAGTAGCTAATTTAAAGCCAATCTAGGACAATTTTATGTTTGGTATGTTTGAGTGAGTCCACAGGTTTTATGAGGAAAAGATCGAGTGTTTTGGGTTGAGAAGGTCGAGAGTTGCACGAGAAGCAATCGAGGACTTAGGGTTTTTAGACTTGTCACGATCGTGACAAGAAGCGTCACGATCGTGACAAATTCACAAATTAAATTGGCTTGAAACCAGTAGCTTGACACGACGAGCAATACGGAGCTGAGACGATCGCGACAGAGAGATCGTCACGATCGTGACACGATTCAGATTGGAAGACGGTCGTGACAAGAGGAGTGAAGACCGTGCCGTTGACCAGGGTCCAAAGTTCTCCCCCACGTGCGTACACGATCATGTCATGGTCTTGACACACTATATGTCATGATATTGACATCATATGACACGATCGTGACAACCCCAAATTTCAACACATATAAAAGACCTTTTGACCTATGGATTGGAAAAAACTTTTCACCTACCAAAACCCTCCCTCAGTAGTCCCCTCTCCAGCACATTCTCTTTGCCACCATTAAAGACTTTGAAGGTCTACTTAAAGATTCTTGGAGGCTTGGAGCAAGAGTTTTGGATAGGAGCACCAAGAGCAAGAGGAGTCCACCATTTTCAAAACCATAAGAGCATTTCTTAAAATTTCTCTACTCTATATGCTTGTGTTCTTGTTCATTGTCATGTATTTGACTGTGTTTATTAACTTGAGCACCATGATTGAGGGTTAAAAGCCTTTGGCCATGGGTGCTAGACATTGTATGGTTCAAATTTGGCATTATTGAAGTATTAGGGTGATGATGGTGTTGTGTAGATTTCCTTATTTGAATGCTTTATCCTATTTTGGGCATCTAGGGTGAATGTTTAGGGAGCTAGGTTGATCTCGAGAGGGACAAATAGTTCCGGACATAGGAACCATAGAGAGTTAGAGGCTCGAAACCGTGTTTTGACACCTCAGATTCACTCTTAGCCTAAGATTGTAGGGAAAATACGGTCCCGAGTTGGTCCTGACCTCGAGAAAGCAAGGGAAAACTCGGGATTAGGCCAATTTCAATGCCAAAAGGCGAGGTTGGTATTTAAGACATAGGTTTAGCACTTGATCACTATTAGAAATAGTATTTCGGTTCGTGATTCATGACCATGTATGTTTAGCACCCTAGGCTCCCATTATTCTATTGAGAAACATATACATTGTGATTGTTCAACTCATTTCCATCATAAAATAGTTAGACGATCCTTATTTTACCATACTTACAGTAGATTAATCGGAAACCCCATAATTAGTCCCCGTGGAAATCGACCCGGTCTGACAGACTTTATTACTTGTGACCATGTGCACTTGCATGTGGAAACTCAAACGTGATATTTGCGTGTGATATTTGCGTGTCATGTTTTGGCCCAACAGTCACGTAGGAGATGGTGTAGCCAGATAATATCTCTCCTGGTGGCAGTCACGACACGATAATCGACATCAACACAAGAGCATAAAACAACACTTAGTTTATTATATGGCCCTGAGATTAGGGCTAAATCAATAAAATGATGTATTCAATTGCAAATTTACGTGTGTTTGGGAAACCGACCAAATCTGCATCATAGTATGACTAGAATGAGAATTATTATTCATGTAAGTTGAATACATTGTTGGAACCTTGTTGTCGATATCATCAAAAAAGAGAAGAGAAGATGATTGGGTGAAGGAGAAAGGAGAAAGGAACTGCACGTTGGTATGTTGATCAATGACTTGAAAGCAATTATTCAGGTGGACCGTGGTGACGATCGAAAGCTGGTTGCATCTGAGGTTAACACAGTTGTCCTTCTGACACGCGCCCACTCACACATAAGAATCTGGAAGTGAAAGACAGAATCCAGGAAGAGACAGAGATGGAATAGGAAGAACTCGAAGGGGATGGTCAAGTCGATTGGACGAACACCTAACCGCGGTTGTCAGCTCGTACAATTAAGGACCACCGAACGAGAGCGTGCAGATCTAGAAGTCGAGTTTTTTTAATTCTTCTCAAATGGCAGCAACCTCTTCTATTTATATAATAGGGGTAATGACAGTTGACTACACCCAACTATGTCACGTTTCAAATTTAATACCTCAACTTCCAAATTTTCATTTGGGATACCAAAATATTAAATAAGCGACACTTAGCCCAACTTCTGTTAAATCTAACTGATTTGGTATGTTAAAAAGTCTAAAATACCCTCAATAGTTTTGGTCTGTTAAACCAGTCTGATTGGTTCAATTGATATGATTATGAAATGATTATTTTAACCCTAATTGAACAACTAATGGTTTGAGGGAAAAAATGACTTTTCAATTACACAAATAATAATCCTAATTCTTTAATAATTAAATAAATATATTCTCATTAATATATTATATTATTATTAATTATATCATTAATTGATTAATAATTATCTTAATTAAACCCTAAATCTTCTTCAGTGGCCACCACTTAACCCTCCGTCGTCGCGACTCCGACCTCCCTGTCAGCCACGACTCCGACCGGCGAGGAGCACCACCAAATCTGCCGCGACTCTTCGACCTCCCTGCGACTCTGACCACCAACTCCGACCTCCGCGTACCTCAGCTTTGACTCCGACCGAGGAGATGGTTCCATCACGGCGGCGGGTTGCCAACTTCTCCTTGTTGTTTAGCCTGCAATTTCAAAAACCCAAACCCAAGCCCGGTCTTAAGGTCGAAACCCAGATCTGCCGTTGAGGTCGAACCCAGATCTGCCGCGTAGCCGTCGAGGTCGAATCCGCGTAGCCGTCGAGGTCGCCAGATCTGTGCTCCTCTGGTTCGCGGCGGAATAGACGAGAAGCCGTCGAGGTCGAACCCAAATCTGCCGCGTAGCCGTCGACGAGGCTTGTGGTCAGAGACGAGGCTTGCGACCGGAGACAGGGATGGTCGGAGTTCCAATCTCCTTCACATTGTATTTCCTTACCTAACTTGGGGATGTTTGGTCCGAGATGAAGTCCTACAAGCAGCGACAGAAGGAACACTATGAAAACGTCCTGAAGGTTCTGACCTTCTCGGCCACGACGACGGAGGCGACGATGCGAAGATCTGGGCGACTGCGCCGAGAGTGCGGCGGCGGCTGGAGTGCGGCCGGAGTCGCGGCTGAGCGTAGCGGCGGCGGCGGCTGAGCGTGGTGGAGATAGGAGGCAGAAGCGGATTAGGTTAATTAGAAGAAGAAGGGTTTAATTAGGGTTAAGTAGGTTTAATTAATGATTAAGATTAATAAAAAAATGATTTATAATAATATGTAATTAATAATAATATTATATATATTTAATTATTAAAAAATTATAATTATTATTTGGGTAAGTGAAAAGTCATATTTGCCCTCAACTTATTAGTTAAATTGGGTATTCAATTTGGGGTAAAATAGTCATTTCATAATCATATCAATTGAACCAATCAGTCTGGTTTAACAGACCAAAACTATTGAGGGCATTTTAGACTTTTTAACAGATCAAATCAGTTAGATTTAACAGACGTTGGGCTAACTGTCGCTTATTTAATTTTTGGGTATCCCAAATGAAAAGTTCGAAGTTGGGGTATTAGATTTGAAACGTGATATAGTTGGGTGTAGTCAACTGTCATTACCCCTATATAATATCATAGGAGACAAACCATTAAAACAAAAAATGAAAAATCTGAAACAGTCGTCATTAAGTTCATATTTAATTACGAAACTGACGCTATAAACACATTTCAAAAACGAATTTGAAAAAAAAATTTGAAGTTTGAAATTTTAATTTAAAAATCAATTTGTTTAAAATGAGATAGAGAAAAATAAAAATAAAATATTTATTTCTTTTTCACAAAACCTTGGTTTGTTTGCATCGCATGTGTTCTACCAAAGTTAGGTCTGGACGGTCAACAACAACGTGCGTGTGGATTTAACCTAAGCCTCACATTACCCCTAATAGTAATGAACACATCAATTTGAACCCAAAAATGTTTCGTGGTACTTACAAAAAGGAGTAACGTTTTATCAACATACATTGTCCTAGACAACTCATGAGATAACATTAGAACATGAAATGCGACATTTAGGTGGGATTGACAAGGAACATGTATAAATTTGCTTAGAATGTGGGTTGTGTAGCTCATATTAGTTGAATGATAGTGAGATATAATAAGCGACTAACGAGTCAGCGAAAATGTGTAACACATACTTCTTTTGAGTTAGAACGATTCATGTGGCTAATCGAGCGACCACCTTGTTGGGGTATATAAAAACGCGGATCAAGTCTCGAGCGAAAGTAACCAAGAGAAATAAAGAATAATCACACAAGAACACAAGGATTTACATTGTTCGACAATTTGCCTACGTCCACAGCCACACTACTCTCTTATTATTGCTTTCAACTTATGAATGATTTTTTGGGTTACAAGTACATGTATTTTGAAAGAATTATTTGAGGGTTCCAATCATATAATTTCATGTCATACAAAAAATTAACCTCAAATATCCGAAATAATTTAGATCTTGCATGATCATGAATTGATCACGAGATCTTAGACTAGAACAAAATTTAATTTTACCTTGATTCAAAATCTCTCTGTTACTAAATAATATTTGGTAACCTCTAAAGAACTCCCACACAGGAAGAGCAATCCGGGGATACTCACGACGATCCTTACTAGAAGATCGAAGCAAGCAAAACGGACGGGGCAAGGAGGAGGGAGGTGGCCGGCGGCTAGGAGAGAGAAAAAGGGGAGCTAGGGTTTTGAAAATAATTCACTTAATTTTCAGATCTGAAAATTACCCTTTTATAACCCTTATTTGGACTTTAATTAATTAAAGGCCTTAATGGGCTTAAAGCCCAGAGCTTTTAATTAATTGTGTAGAGAAACCCATTCTGGCTTAGCCCATTATGGCTAGGCCCAGTTTAGCTAATTTAATTAAATCTATTTAATTAGATTATAATTAATTAGCCCTGCTAAACCGTTCTTGATTTCCGGTTTAATCCTAAACCGAAATTGGTCTAATCCGGTTTAATCCAAAACCGGATTTTGTCTCTCTCATGGTTCCTCCATATGATTCCATCCGTTTCACTCAACCTTTAGTGTGTGACCCTCTAGGCTCACGATACGTTGGCGGACTGATAAAATTACCATTTTACCCTTTCCATCATGAGTGGCCTCTAGCAAGACATCATGATTACCCAACGCTTGTGATTATCGAGATTTCGACTTAACCTTGTCGTACATGAATCTATCCTTTTATCCTCTTGATATCTTTGACAAGCACGAGGCATAGACAAGTCATCCTCGTTCTATTGTCTTGTTTCTTGATTCTGAGTTAACTGAATTATAATTGATACTACATATCGACTGCATGGCCATGCTATTGTATTTCAGCTGTACTCATCAAGTGGCCTAAACTGATATCTGCTCACACGTCCGTATGAGTGATAAATCCTTCAGCGATCCATCGAGTCAACTTATGTAACTTGTGATCGAGCCAATCACAGTCGTTATTGTAACCTTTTTACAGGAGACGTTAGACTTAGTCAAACTCGTCACACATTACATATTGACCTCAATGGTCCTTCTGTCTAAGGTGTGATTTCATGCGTCGACATATGAGTATGTTCATGACTGTGTCTATGTAACATACTCACGATCGGGTCGTCCTATATCACCCCTGACTGGTGATACTATGACCTAACTCTGGCCCCCTTCTGGCCATGATCAGTAGAGCGTGATCATTTAGAGTTAGTCTCATACCGATCGCTTCTTATGAAGCTATTCTGATCGGGGACTGCTTAAGTAAGATTTTATCTGATCTGTAGATCTACTATTATGTATTGACACATCAATGATACAAATCAAATCATACTTAAGATATTACTACAACACTTAGTAATATGAATGCCGATTTTATTTCAACTAATAATCTTTATTACATGATTAGATTGAAAATACATTGTGCTAGGGCACAAAAACCCAATAGTCTCCCACTTGCCCTAGACCCAATTGGTATTCCAATCTAAACCCATTCCCCTAACATGTTTATCATGCTTAGGCTGCGGTAGTGCCTTAGTTAAGGGGTCAGCTAGATTATCATGCGTTGAAACGTAGCTTATCTCTACTTTGCCTTTATCAACCATCTCTCCGATGATGTGATACTTTCTCTCGACGTGCTTGGTCCGGTTGTGAAATCTAGGCTCTCTAATAAGTACTACGGCCCCCGTGTTGTCACACCTTAAGCTCACGGGATCAGACGTTCGCGGCAGTACATCTAATCCTCTCAAGAAGCTCCTGACCCACACTGCTTCCTTAGCTGCTTCTGACGCAGCTATGTATTCCGCCTCCGTGGTGGAGTCGGCTATTGTCGCTTCCTTAAAGCTTTTCCAACTGAAAGCCCCCCCGTTCAACATGAACACATACCCACCTTGAGACTTAAAGTCATCTAGGTCTGTCTGAAAACTAGCATCAAAATATCTAGTGATGCTTAGTTCTCCTTCTATCCCGCCATAGACTAAGAAGGCGTCCTTTGTTCTCTCCTCAGGTACTTGAGGATACACTTGACGGCAGTCCAGTGATCTTGGCCTGGGTTAGACTGAAATCTGCTGGCACAGCTGAGGGCAAACGATACGTCAGGCCTCGTACAGATCATGGCATACATGATGGATCCCACTGCCGAGGAATACGGGATTCCATTCATTTTCTTAAGCTCATCATGTGTTCTAGGACACTGTTTCTTGCTGAGCTTGATGCCGTGTCTTACCGGGAGGTTCCCTTTCTTGGAGTCAAGCATTGAGAATCTTCTCAACACTTGATCTATATAGGTGCTCTGACTTAGACCTAAAATTCTCTAGGATCGATCTCTGTAGATCCTGATCCCTAGAATGTAAGCGGCCTCTCCTAAGTCCTTCATGGAGAAACACTTCCCTAACCAAGCTTTGGTCTCAAGCAAGGTTGGGACGTTATTTCCCATGATCAGTATATCGTCGACATACAGCACCATGAACACTATGTTACTCCCACTGCTCTTCTTGTAGATACAGTGTTCATCTGGATTTCTGATGAACCGGAACTCTTTTACGGCTTCATCGAACCGTAAGTTCCAACTCCTGGAAGCTTGCTTCAACCCATAAATGGATCGTTGCAGCTTACACACCTTTTCAGGATGTTTTGGATCGACAAAACCTTCTGGCAGGATCATATAGACATCCTCTTGCAAATTCCCGTTAAGGAATGCGGTTTTGACGTCCATTTGCCATGTCTCGTAATCGAAATATGTTGCAATGGCTAACATCATCCGAATTGACTTAATCATAGCTACTGGCGAAAAAGTCTCATCATAGTCCATGCCTTGGACTTGACGATAACCTTTAGCAACCAGTCTTGCTTTGTAAGTCTAAGGCTTTCCGTCCATATCTGTCTTTCACTTAAATATCCACTTGCAACCTATGGGTTTTATCCCAGGTGTGCTGTCTACTAAGTTCCAGACCTGATTTTCTTTCATGGACTTCATTTCCTCATCCATGGCATTCTGCCATTCTTTTGAGTTGGGACTGGCAAAGGCTTGATGAACTGTTGCGGGATCATCTTGATCTACAACTATCAAGTCATTACCCTCTTTGGCTAAGAAGCCATATCTGACTGGGTTTTGACGAGATCTTTCAGACCTCCTTGGTCCTATAGGAGTTTATGTTGGAATAGGACTTGGATCATTTATCTCATCGGGTACCTCTACAATCTCTGTAGGCTGTTCTGTGTCTTCTCGAACTTCTTCAAGAAGCACATAACTCCCACTAGGATTCTAGGATAAGAATTCTCTTTCCAAGAAAACCCCACCTCGAGCAACAAAGACTTTGTTCTCCTCGGGTTTGTAGAAGTAGTACCCCATGGTTCCTTTGGGGTACCCTACAAAGACACACTTATCTACCTTGGGTTCGAGTTTATCACCAAGCAACCGCTTGACGTAAACGTCGCACCCCTAGATCTTGAGGAAAGACAACTTGGGAACTTTCCCTTGCCAAACCTCAAATGGAGTGGTCTCCACTGCCTTTGTAGGTACTCAATTCAATATGAATGCGGCCGTTTCTAGGGCATGGCCCCAAAAAGATACTGGAAGGTCGGCGTGACTCATCATGGAACGAACCATGTCTAGCAGGGTTCCGTTCCTCCGTTCGGAAACACCATTCAGCTGAGGGGTTCCTGGCGGAGTTAATTCTGAGAGTATACTGTTATCCCTTAGGTGACTGAGAAATTCCTGATCTAAGTACTCGCCACCTCGATCGAAACGAAGTGCCTTTATACTTTTACCAAGCTGGTTCTGTACTTCATTATGGAATTTTTTGAATTTATCAAAGGACTCCGACTTATGTCTCATTAAATAGACATACCCATACCTACTGAAATCGTCGGTAAAGGTTATGAAATATCTGAAACCTCTCCTGGCTTGTGTACTCAACTTATTAGTTAAATTGGGTATTCAATTTGGGGTAAAATAGTCATTTCATAATCATATCAATTGAAACAATCAGTCTAGTTTAACAGACCAAAACCATTGAGGGCATTTTAGACTTTTTAACATACCAAATCAGTTAGATTTAACAGACGTTGGGCTAACTGTCGCTTATTCAATCTTTGGGTATCCCAAATGAAAAGTTCGAAGTTGGGGTATTAGATTTGAAACGTGATATATTTGGGTGTAGTCAACTGTCATTACCCCTATATAATATCATAGGAGACAAACCATCAAAACAAGAAATGAAAGATCTGAAACGGTCGTTATTAAGTTCATATTTAATTACGAAACTGACGCTATAAACACATTTCAAAAACGAGTTTGAAAAAAAAATTTGAAGTTTGAAATTCTAATTTAAAAATCAATTTGTTTAAAATGAGATAGAGAAAAATAAAAATAAAATATTTATTTCTTTTTCACAAAACCTTGGTTTGTTCGCATCGCATGTGTTCTACCAAAGTTAGGTCTGGACGGTCAACAACAACGTGCGTGTGGATTTAACCTAAGCCTCACGTTACCCCTAATAGTAATGAACACATCAATTTGAACCCAAAAATGTTTCGTGGTACTTACAAAAAGGAGTAACGTTTTATCAACATACAATGTCCTAGACAACTCATGAGATAACATTAGAACATGAAATGCGGCATTTAGGTGGGATTGACAAGGAACATGTTTAAATTTGCTCAGAATGTGGGTTGTGTAACTCATATTAGTTGAATGATAGTGAGATATAATAAGCGACTAACGAGTCAGCCAAAATGTGTAACACATACTTCTTTTGAGTTAGAACGATTCATGTGGCTAACCGAGCGACCTCCTTGTTGGGGTATATAAAAACGCGGAACAAGTCTCGAGCAAAAGTAACCAAGAGAAATAAAGAACAATCACACAAGAACACAGGGATTTACATTGTTCGACAATTTGCCTACGTCCACAGCCACACTACTCTCTTATTATTGCTTTCAACTTATGAATAATTTTTTGGGTTACAAGTACATGTATTTATAGTGAAAAACTAAGAGAATTAGGAAAGAACTAGAAATCCTAATTCTTTGCACATTAGGAAACTTATCCTAAATTTTTGTACAATATGAATCATTTCCTAATTCACTCTTTAAATCCAATTAGAAATTGTGGCTTCCCTAAATAAATAGAAAAATCTCCACAAACTCAACACTCTTGGTGAAATAAATACTTCAATTTCAAGTCTTTGATGCTAACTTGGTTTAAAAAAGCGTTTGTTGCGTACGTCTTGAGGCGCGCCTTGAGGCAAGGCGGAGAGAAATAGCCATAGAGGCTACGCTTTTTTCGGTATGGATAAGACTTATGCGTCGGTTAGGAGAGGCGTACACAAATGCCTTGAGGCGTGAGAGGCGGAAGCCTCACTTTCTGGTGTTAAAAATAGTTATTTTAAGAGTTCATGTACTTTTTCTGTTTGGGCTTCTTTAATAAGTGATTTCTATTAGTAATCAGGCTTAAAAAAATTGGGGTTCTGTTCTCTTTTCAAAGATTATTAGTAATTGAGCTTTTAAAAATTGGGTTTTCTATGCTCCTTTCTAATTATACTATTTATTTTGTAACTGTTTTCCTATTTAATTGTTTTTTTGTTTTCTATTTAATATAACTAGGTTGTAGCTCCGCGCGATGCGATGTTACTTGTAAAATATTATTGAATAATTAAAATTGTTTAATATACTCAATTTTTTTAATGTGAACTACTATAAATTAAATAATAAATTGCAGAAAAAGAGTTAAATAAATTAAAATAAATAGATATCAATAATACTCCAATAATAACATAACGAACAATTCAAATAAATCATTACATAAGCCTCACAGATTTCAAGATATCGAGAAATAAAAAAATTAGTAGATGATAAACAAATATTTGTATAAAAGTAATTGATATACATGTCAATATCGTATCGTCTTTTATGCGATATATCACATATGATAGCTTTTTGGTACATTGAACTCAATTGAATGTTTCTTAACTGTTATTTCTTTCCTTAATAACATGGAAAAATCAGCCTTAAAACATAAATCACGTCAGAATTCAAAAAATTTACTATCTTATATTGAACATTACCAAATAATTCACTTTCCTGCCATCACTGATGATATCTGTTTTGTTGCTAAATCTGTCTAAAGTAGTCAACTCCGTCAATATTTCTTCTTCAATCTATCATTCGTTCCCTGAAAATTAACACGACATATCAGAATATTGCATAACCAAACGTATCAAAAATATTCATCGAAATCTAATGAATGAGACAGAGGTCGATTTATTTGGTTAATGAATCGTATCTTTAATAGAGACACGTGATTAACGTGTATTCAAATTAGTTTAAAAAATGAATTGTAATCCAACATAATTCTAATTGATATAAATTTGTTTGTTATTAATTTTTAATTGAGTTTGAAATGTATCAATATACTACGATAAATCATTTAATTAAAAAATTAGAATTTCTAGTTGAGTTTTAATTGTATTAGTATACGACAATAAACTTAATTAAGTTTGAAACGTATTAGGATGTTACGTGCTTTAGTTTTTAATTGAGTTTGAAATGTATTAATATATTAAAATAAATTATTGAATTAAAAAAATTATAATATTTAATTGAGTTTTAATTGTATTAGTATACTAAAATAAACTATATAAATTAAAAAATCATCATTTTTAAAAAATAGGATGGATAAAATTCTTTTCAAATATGTATATAGATTTAACATTATTTATTTCTATGGTTTAATTTTCTATTTAATTTATTTTCTGTTTTTCTATTTTCTAATTTTTATTTCATAATATGTATGTATTTTATTATTTTATTTATATTTGTTTAATATTTTATATCATAATTATTTTTTATTTCTTTGTTCCTTTTTTATTTTCATTTCATAATTGCTGTTTACTTCTATTTATTTATTTTAATTTCATAATTTTTGTTTACATTAAACTTTTTTAATTTTATTTTTTATTTTGTATTTAACTTATTTTCTGTTTTTCTGTTTACTTACTTATTTATTTCCATTTTTATTTTATTACACAATATCTATTTATTTTATTTTATTTTATATTTTTAATTTCTTATATCGTAATTTATGTTTATTTCTTTATTCCTTATTTATTTTCATTTCGTAATTTTTGTTTATTTTATTCATATTCATTTCATAATTTCTATTTATTTTTTATAATTTATTTATGTTTTTATTTTATAATATTATGTTTTTAATGTTATAATTTGTTTTTAAATTTTTTTTCTTTATGTTGTTTTTATTTGATATATATATAAGGAATGGTTCGACTTAGAACCAAATGTGTCGTGAGAACATGAGAACTACTAGACATTCCCTTATTTTCGTTGAACATTCATGTATTTTGAATGGACAATGTGTTTTCATTGGACATTCACCTATTTCTGCTGGACATTCACTTTCATTGAAATCGCTATTTTTATTGGACATTCACTTATTTTCAATGTACAAACTCAAGTTTCAGGTTCTCATAAACGGGTGTGGTTCTCACCTAATATATATATATATATATATATAGAGGCTGGATCAGGTGAGAACTAAACCCCTTTATGAAAACGTGAGAACTGAGTTTGTCCATTGAAAATAAGTGAATGTCCATCGGAAATAAATGAATGTCTAATAAAAATTGTGATATCCAATGAAAGTGAATGTCCAGCAGAAATAGATGAATGTCCAACAGAAACACTTTGTTCATTCAAAATAAATGAATGTCCAACGGAAATAAGGGAATGTTCAGTGGTTCTCATGTTCTCACGACAAATTTGGTTCTCAGCCAAACCCTTCCCTATATATATATATATATATATATATATATATATATATATATATATAAACGTCCAAATCATCTCCCAATTGTCTGATTTGTGCGAAGCGAAGGAGATGATGACCACGCGGATTGGGAGGGCGATTACGGGAGTTGACGGAGTCGTTAGGGTGTTGGTGTGTACCATACTTATTCCGTGTGTGTAACTGACCGGTTGTTACTGTGTAACACCTTCAAATAGTGCGTACATGTGTTCGATTTTATGAACATGTAACCGTTACTTTGGTAGTGTATAACACCTACAATATAATTGTATAATCATTTACGTATAACGTAAAACCATAATTGATTTGTGTAAGTGTTGAATTGTATAACAATAGTTACACACGCGAAACAAATATGTTACACACTAACACCCTAACGGCTCTGTCAGCGACCGTTATCTCCCTCCCAATCCGCGTGGTTACACGTGTCATCATCCCCTTCGCTCCGCGCAAATCAAACGGCTGGTAGATGGTTTGGACGCTTAAACATGATTTGTAGTGGAGAGCGTCCTTGTATATATAAGCCTCACTACTCCTCAGGCCTTACGAGGCTCATTTCTGGAATTTTAAACCTTGGATGCTAATATGTATGATGCTTGTGTAGTTGAGTGCGAGAGATACTGGTACAATAACAATGACATCATCATAACAAACGAGTTGAGGGCCTTAGAGGTGAATTAAGAATGATCAGCAAAAAATGATTGAAAAACATGGGACATAATGAATTTAGTGAATTAATTTATTCTCTCTCTCAAAATATCCTCTCGAGAATCTGAAGAGTCCCTTCTCCGCGAGCCCCACCGAAGCTGGCCCCTGGTTGCCAGTAGCGCCTTTTACGCGCCGGCGACCCCCCTCTTTCTCTGTTTCTCTCTTCTTCTTCCCTCCCCGACCTTTTCCCTTCCCTACCTCCTGATTCGTCTTGCTTTTGGCCTCTTTCTGCTTTTTCCGATCCACTCTCTCAATCCCAGATCTAGTCTTTCTTAGATCTAGTGGTATCGGGTTGGCTGTGAGGGGTTTCAGGCGTGAGGATTAAAGGTACGTTCGGTGGTTGTGGTGGGCTACTGAGGTTGTAGGACCTCCGTCGGCCCTGCTGGACTGTGTCGAGTGGTGGCGTTTCCCGTCGGGGTTCTAGGTCGGTGTTGACCGACAGCGCTTTCCTCTCGGTGCTCCGGTGTTCGTGCGATGAAGCCTGGAGGTGTTGGCCTCCCTTCACCCGGCAGCGTTGGTTTCCTTTCAACGGCGAGCTCCTGCGTGTCTAGTGCGGCTCGCGGCTCCCTTCAAGCGGTCCTCCCTCCCTCCGGTGGTGTGCTTGGCCGCCGGTTCTAGGCTCCACCCTACGACGGTTCGGTTTGGGGTCGTGGTGTTTCGTCTTAGCGACCTCGGCGTCTGCGACTCAACACGTTCCCTTTCTCTTTCTCGTTCTGTGGTTTGGGCTGTGTGCCCAACCAGCTGATTTTGGGCTTGGTCAAGGCCCCTCAATTTGCTCATGATCATCTACCCCCATTTGCTGGGCTTGGAGTGGTTCGGTTTTTTTTTTCTTTTGTCACATTTTGCAGGATACCAATGGAGTGTTGCTTGGATTTTGATCAGGAATTTTCTAGGTCGAGCCTGAAGTTGTTTTTTCTGCATTTTATCTTTCATCATTTTCAATGTAAGCATGTCTGCATTTTAATTTCAATTTTCTGTTGCATCTATGTAACCTCTATTTCCCTGCCACTGTTTCTTTTTTGAAAACCTTGGCGGGCTCCATGAAATTCAATCAAATTGCTGAACAAAAAAAAGGGAATTTCTGGTACACGTTTGTCCAAGGCGATACGAAAATTTGCATAGGAGACAAACACGATGCTCACTGAGATAATCAAATAATAATTGAATAAACCGGACAAGTTTTTGTATCGAGCATGAATTCAACTGCATTTTCAGGATTTCAACCTCACAACCGTTGGAATTAAGCTGAGATGCTCTTATCATCTATTTGACTTACCGGTGATAATGCATACTAATTTTGTTACAATTTTATGTGGGATAGTTAAAAAATGTTATTTAAAAGATAAATTTACAATAATGGCAGAGACAAAAAAGAGCGTCTGCTCAAGACTGATCATAGTCAGGGTTTTTCTCAATGGCCCATTCATGGCCTTTCCACTCAGGTAGTTGCTGAATCACAAGCTGCACCAAACAAGAACCAGAAACATTAGTTCTGGTTGTTAACGTTAAAACCTAGGATTTGGGATAAGACATTACTGACCAATCCTCTAGATTCTGGATTCCCCACTGTGGTTTGGCATGCAAGCCTCCAATTTTTGGGTTTCTGCAAAAACCCATGTTCATGCATAAGATACTAATCATGTTTCTTGAAGAGTACTAGGTTTTGGTTGATCCAATTAAGGAAGGTATCAAGAATCGCATACCCTTTTGAGTTTATCCTTCTCTTTGTCAGTGCGGCGGTTGAGTAGCTCCTTCCCTTCTATAACCTGCAAATTTGGGCGACAATATTGACTACAATGTGTGATGTAAATTTATTAGGTGAGTTATAGTTTCTAATCCAAGTAAGGGGTAAATTTGCTATTGACTAGTGAAGATCACTTAGCAAAATAAATGTTGAGTTGAATTTGGACTGATCACCTCCACCATACAAGTCCCACATGTTCCTCCCCCGGAACAATTCAGCAGAGGTCTAGACTGAAAATCACAACCATGATGTTATAGACATTTTAATCCATATAAAAGAAGCTGATACTTAGTGTGCCAAGTCACCGTAGAGAAACTTACATAAGGTCCGTATAGCTCAATATTAGTCTCCATCATAAAGTTTCTGAGATTTTGGCCACCAACCCCTGTTCTGAGGTGCATATCCGGGGTTCCGTCCGGGAGCAACACTGGCTGCAACAAACGTTAATGAAAATTATAACCAGTGATCTGATACTTATTGTACTAAATCCGAAACATGCTACTTCATGCACACTATGCGTACTAACACTAACACCAACACTTACAGCAATGAAAGCAAAAGCAACAGATGGAGGTCCTTCTTCCTCTTCTTCTGGCTCTGTGGCCTCACCTTGTTTCTCTGGGACTGTCCCAATGGCTCTGATCTTGCCAATGCACAACCCAAGCTGCTGCTGCTGCTGCTTCTTATTGGGGAATTTGTGGGTTTTGGTGTGTGTGAATTTGGGATTCAAATAGGAGGAGAAAGAAGCTAAGCTGTGTGGTGAGTGCAATTGCAGAGTTCCCATTTTTGTGATACTAAGGTTCTGTGTATTGGTTGGAGCTTTTAGTTCCATGCTTTGTGGTGCTTCTTTATTATCTTATCTTCCTATTTTGTTTTGTGCCGTGGCCTACATGAATTTGTATTGGTGTGGGTGTATGAGGGTTATTTGTCAAATTGGGCTGCCCTTATTTGTTCAAATGGAATGAAAATGGCCTGATTTATAATTTTATTGCTGTAAAAGTTTTATACTTAGTCCGATTAAATCACGATTAGTCTTTAATTATTTTTTTAATTTGATTAATTTTAAGAAGACTCTCCCTCCAATAGTGTCTAAAGGGTTTTACAACGCTGTTTGTACCCAACCCATACTAATTAACATAAATTTCAAAAGTAAAATATCTTAATTGTTTAAATTGATTCAAGTGTAATTTACATCATGTAAACTATGGATCACTTTTCAATCCAAGGTTTTGGTTAATCAACTTGGAGTAAGCCCTAAGAACACTAGGGTTGGATTTAATACATCATAGTTACTCATTACTAGTCAAATAAATTACTTTCAAATCGGTGGTTCTTGCTTGCTGAAACTATCGCGTCATGGCATAAAGAACTATCGACTTGAAAGCAATTTTTCTATTGAGAACGTGGTAGTGATCGTCATCTCGTTGTCTACGAAAGTTAACATAATAATCCTTCTGAAACGTCCATTCGCACAACATAAGCTGAAGCTTGCAAAATTGAACTCGTTAACACATAAGAAAAGGTCGTCAGGAATAGGCACGCTGATTTTATAAACAATAGAATGTGTTATCGGATAAATGACTAGAAACTGTAAGCATATATAACGTTTCTAAGACTCTCGCAGGGCATCAAAAAAGGAAGCACCTGATAAAAACATCAATGTCGTAAGGACCATTGACGAGAAATAAAGTAAGATTTAAAAATATAAACTTTGAATTATTTTTTGTGTGAAATCCGGGTTTGTTCGCATCGCATGTGCTCTACCCAATCATGAGCCTGGCCCGAACAATAAAGATGACAATGCACATGCTTTTATACCAATGAATATTCAAGAACCAGCTTACGTATAGCCATACACTTGTGAGTGCTCTCCTCCCTAAGATAAGTATTTTTGGTAACGCTAAATTGGCTACAAGCAGTAGAAACAAAAGTAGAGCACTGAACTAATCATCGAAAACCCACTTTAGATTCGCATAGATAATTTCACTTACTTTCCTTTGTATTCTCACTTAAATCCCCCCAAACATAAATGAGATTTGTGCCCCTTAGATTACCAAGCGTCTCAAGTTACCCATCTCCGTTATTTTTTTGAAAATTATATAAAAAAAAATTGAAAATGATGAAAGTACTATTGTATTGTGAAAAAACCTAACTTTTAAGGGATGCACTTTATGGAAAACCACTTCTTAGATACAAAATCAGAAACTTATATCATCCGTAAAATGATTCAAATCAATTGTTTATATTAATTATATGTTTTCATTATTCAATAAATCAAATAAATTTGAAGAGGGACAACGATGTCAATCGATTTCATTAAAACCATATCAATTATGTAAGTCACTTATGGTTAACACTAAATCCCCACGTTTCTATTTATTTAAATGTTTCAATTACTCCTTCATCATATGATTGTTTCATTCATCAACAATCACTGGCGTATAAAAGCTCTACAACGCAAAAAAGTGGCTTCTCCTTATATATTGTTGAACCCTGAGATCGACTATACTTGTACGATTGGGTTGTAATTTTGATTATCCATGTTTTCATCCTGTTTATTACTGTTTTGGCAATGATTCTTAATGTCGACATCTGATTTTCATATGTTTTAAATATAAATCTAGAAACAAGGGATCCATGGATTCTCAACCCGAATTGTTGAACCAACTAGTCAACTACACCAGTACGATATTGTGAAATTTTCGACAATCCAACATTTTAGAACCAATTGGTATTCATGTCGAACATGACTAGTTGACTTTGTATAGTATCCAGATTTAACTGGTACAAATGTTTCCATGGAAAAGCAAATCAAAACAGTTAACAACACAGGTAAGCTCTGTTTTGATTTTTGTCTTTCCTTCGTTCCAACATATATATGTCATTATGAGAAGATTTGGCTCGTGTGGAGATGCAAAATACATTGGCATCATCGAGGTTTCTCCCTTATCCTCGGTGGGCTAGTATAGGTTTATCCCTTAACCTAGACAGGATTTCGTCGGACGTCGGAGTTGATCGTTCGGACACCGAACGAGATCACGATAACCGATAAGGCAATCAGAGGTTGTCGTGTGAACCCCGATTGTCCAAGGTTGAGAGATCGTATATCCGTAAATACATCCTCTAACTGGGAGGGAGAGAAGATTTAACGAACAGAGTTTGTGAGTCACACACGGACAGATTTTTGTGAAAAATTTCAGTGTGACAATTATTCGACATGAATCCAACAAGGATGGGTACAATCTTCTATCAAACAGTACTTTCTCTTACCCATAATCACTATCAAGGATTCGTGTTTGTAGTTAAACAAATGCCAGAGGAGTTAGAAGTATAAAATTTTTCATAGTTCGACTCGACTCAAAAAACCATTTCGCTCAAGGTTGGGTTAGAATCGAAATTATTTATATAATTAAACTCAATTTCGACCGGAAGAAAATAGTAAGTAGAATTTGGTTCGATTTGCCTAGGTTTCATTGTAAATATTAGGGATAATTTCAATTCATTATGGTGTGGTATAACGTTTTTTCATGTCACTACGGTGTACTATTTTAAGTGACAATTTAGTAAAGATAACATTTTTTGTGTGTCACTGTCATAGCAAAATTAAAAATCAGTACAAAATGTCTAAAATACCCTTTTCTATTTTAAATATATAATTAATAAATTATTAACGATATAATTAAATAATTAATACTTAAATGTTAAATACGCTTTGCGTTAGGTTTGTCTCATCTAGTTTTGACGAGATACGCGACAGTCACGGGCGCCTACGATTGAATGACTTAGATAGGTATTGGAATTGCAGAGACTATACGGGTGTGGGGCATGTGATTTGGAGGGACGTTGACTTTGCGATGGTAAGGTTAAGGGGGTATTATTTCAATATTATATGTGAGGGAAGACGGGTCTAGGAGGGGGCCATCATTGGTTGGGCAGAGAGGCTCGGTGGAGATCGGTGTAACGAGAGTAGATGGACCAAGGCGGGGCTTATTAGATGTATGACAGGAAAATTCTGGCGATTTTTTTATTGCGGTTTTGGTTGGTTGATGGCTCAGTATTGGAAGGGAACCGGAGTTCTCTAATGTTGATTGGCAGATTCATGTATGCATACCGAACTAAAAGGTCTTGGTTTTCTTAAGCTTCAATACGTCATCGGGGTGTCCCATTGGGCTCAGCACTAGGAGGGATCAGAAGTTATTTAGCATTGATGGACTGATCTTGGTAGGCACAAAGAACTCGGAGGACTTGGATTACTTAAAATTTGCGACTCCCATATTGATCGTAGGGTTGATCGAGGAACCTGGTTTAATGCGGTATACAGTCAGATCACGGGTTTTCTCCATCCGTATGAGGTGGAGGTCGTGGCTCTAGATGATGCTAACTGGTTCGAGTCGATTGGTCTACGAGGTTATCGATGCTTATTTAAAGCATTCTGCAGCGGGATCACGGGGTTTCTCCATTCGTATGAGGTGGAGGTCGTGGCTCTACATGATGTTAAACGGGCCGAGCTGAACAATTTTGGATGAATGATTAGCGAATGGTGTTGCATACTATCTACTATCGAAACATGTGTTCTTCTTTATTTTATTTTGATCGTAATCAAATGGCTCACGAATTGGTCAAGTTTGTTTTAACTAACTGGGATTATGGTGAGGGGTCTGTCCCACCATCTGTAACTTCAACTGTCCGGCTTGATGTCGTGTTAGTTGTTATTTAATTAATAAAATTCATTTTTACCTTAAAAACATTAAATGATTAATTATTTAATGATTTAAATCAATTATTTATTATTAAAAACAACATTTTCAATTTGTAGCAGATTAGGTCACGCGTGTTTGTTTTCTTCAAGAACCACCGATCGAGTCTCCATGTCTGGCGTCGAGTCTTGTGCCTGTCGATGAGTAACAGCTCTCCAGTAACGACAATGGAACAAGAACTAAAGCTCGTTGCCTCTTTATCTCGGGTCGAGTTTGTCGGCGTTGCTTTTCTTTCTGATTCTCAATTCTGATTTATATCGTTTTCAGTGTCAATTTAGGATGGATCTAGGATAGGTCTCAAATGGTTGCTGGAGAGCAAGATCATAAACCAGTATTCGTGTTCGAAGAGCAATAAGAGTTCTACTTAATAATTATCTGATATTGTACTAGTTGAATAGGAGCTCTAACAATAAGAGTTCTAATCATACTTAAAAACTTGGTATGATTATGTTAAGATTATGTTGTATGTTTAATTTTGAAATGAGTTGTAAAGGGAAGTGTTGAATATGTCATCAATAATTGTTTGCCTTCGTGTTCAAAGAGCCAGGCCCAGCGAAGAAGAAGAAGAACATAAGAATTTTGAGTCTATTTTAACAATGGTGGTAAAATGAAAAATAAAAAAGTTTCATGTATTAATTGACCTTTAATATAATACACTATAGTGATATGAAAAAGTTTTATATCACAATGTAGTAAACTGGAGGGGTAACTGCAGATGCTTACCTTTAACTATCAGTTACAAACACATACCTACCTAAAATATTTTTTCTTACACATACTTACCCAAATAAATTTTTTACTTGCATTCAGATACAAAAAGGAAGGAAAAGTGAATTCCATCCAAATACGTGCGTACACTTGACCAGAATATATTTTTCACTTCCCAAAATGTCATTGCTCATGTTATTTGGGTTTATTGGCTCTCCATATACACATTTTTTCAGATTCAGACTCTCTCACTCTCTCCAAACCTCTGTCGTGTCTCACTCCCTTCCGTCCTCCCTAAAGATCACCACCTTGTTGCCGGAGACGGACGTTGACCTCTTCCAATCCTCAAGGTTTGTTTTCTTGGTGAATTGTTTTATTCAATCTCAGTCTCAGGTTGATTATTGCATTTAGAACCTCTAGACATTTGGAATTACCGTAGAAATGTGAATAAAACCTTTTGAATTGAATAAAACAATTCATCAGGAAAACAAAACTTGAGAATTGGAAGAGGTCAATGTCAGTCTCCGGCAACGAGGTGGTGATCTTCAGCGAGGGAGGAAGGGAGCGAGACAGGACCGTTGGTGTCTTGAATGTATGGTCGAACAGTGGATAAAATGGTTGAAACTTTTACCGAAAAAGCTATATATTAGAGGCAAATGACAGAGGTTTAGAGATAGTGAGAGAGTCTAAATCTGAAAACATGTGTATATGGAGAGCCAATAAACCCAAAGAACGTGAGCAAAGGCATTTTGGGAAGTGAAAAATATATTCTGGTCAAGTGCACACACGTGTTTGGATGGAATTCAGTTTTCCTTCCTTTTTGTATCTGAATGCAAGTAAACATTTTATTTGAGTAAACATGTGTAAGAAAAAAACTTTAGGTTGGTATGTGTTTGAAACTTGATAATTAAAGGTAGGCATTTGCAATCACCCCAAGTTAAAAGATGTATACAAATATGATGAATAAAATATATATTGAACTTTAAAAAAAATGACCCACAAACTTACCAAGTTTTCAAGGGTTAAGCTCAAGTTTTGCTTGTTTATTAAACATGTCTAACCTTTAGTTCGATTCAGATAGAAATCAATTATAAGGAGCTCGAACAAACAAAATAACAAATAGGGTTTGTATAGTTTCTTAGAGCATCTCCAAATGACTCCCTACAACAGCTAAAAAGTTATTATAGAAAGTGAAAATGAAAAAAAATTGCATTCCAATAGAACTCATTATAATATGGAGCTCCCCACATTTTATTTCTCTCTCCATACATGTAAGGAGAGAGAATGATTCTACCAACTTTTTATTGTTAAAAAATAAGAAATATTTTTAAATTGATATATGTAGTTTAATTGTAGAGAACATGGTTGAAGTTAAACATGAAAATTTGACTCTCTACCCTAATTATAATGCAAATCACTCCCTACATTATTTTAAATATAGGGATCACCATTGGAGATACTCTTACAAATTTCATTTAGTAAGAAACTTTGCTCCCCCTTTGCCATCTCTAGATTTTCCATTGATCGAAAGTTTCGATGGTGCAAGATTAACCTCTGTTTCATTTTTTTCGTTGAATGAAGAACAAAATCATTATGGATCAAAAATGTACGTGATATTATTTCATCCAAAAAATTATATTATATTATTATTTATTTTTAGGATAATCCATGTTTACTGCGGTGTGGTATAACACTTTTTCACGTTAATATGGTGTACTATTTTGAGTGTCATTTCAATACGTAGAAGTTAGTTTTTGTGCCACCATCACTAACATCATTAATATCAGTATAAAATGTCTATAATACCCTTTACACCGTACATCTTCTTCATTGTATTATTAGTTACTGTTTATCACAAGATAGTTTAATTTTCAATTCATTGTGCTATAAAATTTATTGATTTTCCTTCAATTAATATATAAGAGAATCAATAAAATTATTTGGCAAGTATAATAGAAATTCCTTACATGAATAAATAATTTTTTCAATCCAATTTTTGGCTAAGTTAACACTTTTAATATAAAATTCCAAAATTTCGGAGACTGTCCCCAAACCCCGCATCGTTAGAGACTCATTTCATCGAAGAAGATCGACATACGCATTATTGGATTTTGGGACGAAGTTGCAAACTTAATCTGGGAATGGGTTCTGAGTTGGGGGTTTTTGGAGCAGAATAGGCAAGTGAAGATGAGAGAGAGAGAGAGAGAGACAGAGAGAGACAGAGAGAGAGACCAAAATACACCATTTCAATTAAACGAGGAAACACACCATTTTAGCTGAGGCGGATGGAACGCACCGTTTGACATTTGTTCTTCGTCTTCAACCTTGGAACACCATGTTGGGCATTTATTTAATAAGTGGATACCCAAAGCCCATGTGGTTAATAGCTCACATGGAGAAGGAAACCCCAATTTCTTTCTTATAAATAGGAGGCAATAGAGAGAAGGAATTTAGGTCAATTCAAGAGAGGAAAAGAGTGAATTTCGTGCAGAATTTTCTGCTACTTTCATGGCCGACCAGCAAGGTTCTTGAGTCCGATCGGAGGTCGATCCACCGTTGGATCGTTCTGAGTTTTTGACAGGGAGTTTGGGAGACGTGGAAATAAATTCTGACCGTTGGAATTTTTGTTTAGAGCTCCGAGTGATTTGATACACTGATCGTCTGCCACAAATTCGGTGAAGTTTCTCTACTATTTCTTGTAATTGTGGCTTGAGCCAAGATTGTTTAATCTTGAGATATTTTGATCCTCAAATTGTATATAGAAAGAAGTTGTTTAGAGCTCCGAGTGATTTGATACATTGATCGTCTGCCACAAATTCGGTGAAGTTTCTCTACTATTTCTTGTAATTGTGGCTTGAGCCAAGATTGTTTAATCTTGAGATATTGTGATCCTCAAATTGTATATAGAGAGAACTCGTTGTACCCATTATATTGATAGTGGAGATTAAGCGGCCTCGAGGGTCCCGTGGTTTTTCCTCTCTCGCCTTGAGGAGGTTTTCCACGCTAAAATTGTGTGTGCCCATTGTGTTCTTATTTGCTATATTTTATTAGCATGGTTGATTTGCTCTGCTGGATAGATTCCTACGAGATTTGCATAGGTGGGGTGAATTTTTTAATTCTTTTGCATCTAAATATTCTATTAGATTCTTTTTCTCCCAATACACCAAAGAAGACACGCGTCCCCGTGTTTTGGACCTACACCGAAGAGAGCTCGATCTTCCATCTCCTCGTAGACGCAAAAAGTAACTCTGAGTCGTTGCTTCCTCCATAAATTATTTTCAGATCAGCAAAAAAACATTAAATTCAAGGTTCATAGATCTAGAACACCTACAATCATAATTCTTCACCAACATATGATTAGGAAATAGAAATTGAACAAGAGTGTAAGAGGCATTACCGAAAATTTCATAACATAACTCCATATCCATTTTGCTTAGATCTGATAAATCAAATCGAAAATTCTATATCAAATTGGGAGGGAGGTTTTAGATTAAAAAATGGTGACAATAGCGAGAGTATGTAGTGGAGAACTAATTAATGGTAATTTTGGAATTGTGTGTGCCTATTGTGTTCTTGTTTGCTATATTTTATTAGCTTGCTTGATTTGCTTTGCTTGATAGATTCCTACGAGATTTGCACAGGCGGGTTACATTCGTTTTTCTCCCAACAAAGTTGTATTAGAGGGAAGGTTATTTAATCAGTATCTTGTGTTAAATAATGGAAGCTAATACAAGTATAATGGTTAGTCTGAATGGTTCAAATTATCATGTCTGTAAATGAAAGATTGAAGATCTTCTTTATGTGAAGGATTATCATCTGGCGGTTTTCAGTGAAGCCAAACTTGAGAACAAATCTGACAATGAATGAAATTTATTGCATCGTCAAGTATGTGGCTATATTAGACAGTTGGTGTATGATAATGTTTTGAATCATGTCAGTGGAGAGACACATGCACGCAGTTTATGGAGCAAGCTTAAGCAGTTATATGTTCGAAAGACTTGTAATAATAAGTTGTTCTCTATAAAGCAGATGATGAGTTTGAAGTATCATAATGGGGCTCCTTTGGCAGATCGTCTTAATTTTGTCAAGGAATTATTAATCAGCTTTCAGGAATATGTATCAAGTTCGATGATGAGATGCAGGGTTTGTGGCTTCTGGGTACATTACCAGACTCGTGGGAGACGTTCATGACGTCATTATCTAATTCAGCTCCAAATGGTGTTATCATTATGGATTTGGCTGAGGGGAGTGCTCGTAATGAAGAGATGAGAAGAAACTCACAAGGTTACTCTTCGTAGTCAGAAGTCTTAGTGACAAAACAAAGAGGAATGAGCAAGAGTAGAGTTCCAAAGGGTAGAGACAGAAGCAAGAGTAAGAACAAACATACTAATGCAGAGTGTTATCATTGTGGTCTAAAGGGGCATGACAAAGAGAAAGAAAATAAGGCAAGTCATGACGATGATGTTGCTAATATTACTGAAGAGTTTCTTCTCTTATGTGATAATAAAGATGTTAACTTGGCTTGTGATGAGACTAGTTGGGTAGTAGATAGTGGTGCCTCCTTTCAGGCTACAAGTCGAAAGGATCTCTTTTCATCTTATACATGTGGTGATTATGGTAATTTTAGGATGGGAAATCGAGACATGTCAAAAGCTATTGGCATAGGAGATGTGCGATTGTAGATTAAAAACGGTACAATTCTTATTCTGAAAAATGTTAAGCATATTTCTGACATTTGTTTAAATTTGATATCTGTAGGCAAGGTAGATGATGAAGGATTTCATCACACCTTTTGTGGTGGCTTATGGAAGCTCACTAAATGTGCTATGGTCGTGGCTAGAGGTGAAAAGTGTGCTTCGTTTCACGTGACACAACTTAGAGTTTGTGGTGGCATTATTAATGCAGTTGAAAAAGATAGTACAACTGAATCGTGGCACAAGAGATTCAGTCACATGAGCGAGAAGGAAATGATGGTTTTGGGAAAGAAGAATCTTCTACTGGGAATGAAAGGTGAACCGTTAGAGAAGTGTGAGCACTGCTTGGCCGGCAAGCAAACTAGAGTATCTTTCAAATCATCTCTTCCCTCGAAAAAGTTAGAGATGCTTGATCTAGTATACTATGACGTTTGTGGTCCTATGAAAACCAAGACACTTGGTGGTGATATCTATTTTGTGACTTTTATAGATAATCATTCAAGTAAAGTGTGACCCTATATCTTAAAGACTAAAGATCATGTGTGTGATGTCTTCAAGTAATTTCATGCCCTAGTTGAGAGACAAACTGTGAAGAAGTTAAAGTGCATGTGAACCGATAATGAGGGTGAGTATTGTGGCTCTTTTGATGATTATTGCAAGGATCAACGAATTCGAAATTAAAGGACACCTCCAAAGACACCTCAACTAAATGGGTTAGCTGAGAGGATGAATAGAACGCTTATTAAAAGGACGAGATGTTTACTTTCACAAGAAGGGTTACCAAGATGCTTTTGGGGTGAGGGCGTGAGGCCTTGAATACAGTGGTTCATGTGTTGAATCTCACACTGTGTGTGCCTCTTGAGTTTGATGTTTCAAATGGAGTTTAGACAGATAAAGATGTCTCCTATAATCACTTGAAGATATTTGGATGCAAGAAATTCATGCATTTTCTAAAGGATGAAAGATCTAAACTTGATATGAAGACTAAACCGTGCATATTCATCGGTTATGGCGAGAATGAGTTTGGGTACATATTTTATGATCCGGTGCTGAAAAAACTTATCAGAAGCAGCGATATGGTATTTATGGAGAGCCAATGCATTAAAAATATTGTGAAGTTTAAAGAAAGTGCTCAGCAGTATATAAGTGACTTGATTGACTATGATATAGTTCCTCCTAAAGTTGTGCCAAGTCAAGTTGAAGATAAAATTCGTGATGACCAGCATGGTGCAGGTAATAATTATGCTCCTATAGAGGTTGAGATGGATAATGAAATCCATGAACAATTACCAGTACCAGATGTTCCACCAAAATTTCCACTCAGGAGATCTTCAAGAGATTGACAACCATCTTCAAGGTACTCAGTTGATGAGTATGTGTTAGTATCTGATGGGGGAGAACCCGAAAGGTATAGTAAAGTCATCTAAGATGAGAAAAAGAAGGAGTGGGTTGAAGCCATTCAAGATGAGATGAAACCATTGCATGAGAATCGTAATTTTGAGTTTGTGAAGTCGTTGAAAGGCAAAAGAGCTTTGAAGAACATGTGGGGTTACAGAGTGAAGCAAGAAGAAAATTCTTCACGTCCACGATACAAAGCTATATGGATCGTCAAGGGTTCCAATAAGTTCACAAATGCATTACCAAGGGAAAACCTTGAGGCTTGTCTTAAGATCGCCGGGATGGCGATGCCCTCCACTTAGTTGAATAAGGGGGAGATTTGTTGGGCCTTTATTTAATAAGTGGAGGTCCAGAGCCCATGTGGTTAGTAGCGCACATGGAGAAGGAAACCCTAATTGCTTTCCTATAAATAGGAGGCAATAGAGAGAAGGAATTTAGGGCATTTTAAGAGAGGAATAGAGCGAAATTCGTGCAAAGTTTTTTGCTACTTTTAGGGCCGACCATCAAGGTTCTTGAGTCCGATCGTAGGTCGACCCACCGTTGGATCGTGCTGATTTTTGGACAGGGTGTTTGAGAAACGTGGTACTATGTTCTGGCCGTTGGAATTTGCGTTTGGAGGTTCAAGTGATTTGATACGATTTTCTGATCGTGCCCACAAATTCGGTGAAGTTTCTCTACTCTTTCTTGTAATTGTGGCTTGAGCCAAGATTGTTTAATCTTGAGATATTGTGATCCTCTAATTGTATTTAGAGAGAACTTTATACTGATAGTGGAGATTAAGCGGCCTCGAGGGTCCCGTGGTTTTTCCTCTCTCGCCTTGACGAAAGGTTTTCCACGCTAAAATTGTGTGTGTCTATTGTGTTCTTGTTTGCTGTATTTTATTACCTTGCTTGATTTGTTATGTTTGATAGATTCCTACGAGATTTTCATATTTGGGGAGAACTATTTAATTCCGCTGCATCTAATTATTCTATCAGATTCGTTTTTCTCCCAACACACCAAAGAAGACACGCGTCCCCATGTGCTATCAAAACGAACCAGATCTTCCATCTCCTCGTAGACGCAAACTGTAACTCTGAGTCGTTTCTTCCTCCATAAATTATTTTTAGATCAACAAAAAAGCATTAAATTCAAAGTTCATAGATCTAGAACACCTACAATCATAATTCTTCACCTACGTATGATTAGAATTGAGCAAGAGTGTAAGAAGCATTATCGAAAATTTCATATCAGAACTCTATATCCATTTTGTTTAGATTGAGCAATCAAATTGAAAATTTCATATCGAATTTGGAGGAGTGTTTAGATTAAAAATGGTGACAATAGCGAGAATATGTGGTGGAATACTAATTAATGGTAATTCATGAATTTTCTTGTTTTTTAGTTTTTATTTTTATTCTTAAATATAAGAGCAATATTGACACTTTTTCAAAAAGCTAACTTCAAACAGTAATTTTATTGTCAGTTTTAACACTGTTGGGTAACGGGGACACAAAAATAAACTTATTCATATTGAAATGACATTTGAAATGGTACACATAGTAACATGAAAAAGTGTTATATTAAACTGTAGTGAACATGAATTATCCTTTTATTTTTATCATGGTTTCATTGATAAAATTGTGACTTTGCAAATAAAGTTAATTTGACACGTTTTATGAAGTAAAATAAGATATAGCAGATTATGGTAGCTTGGAATGTTACAATCGCTTTAATTTATGGATAGTTTCCGACAACACACTCCTAGAATAAACTAAATCTCACTTAATACCCCTATAATTATTTTTCTCAGATGCACCCCTACTTTGACAATTTATTTCACTTGCATTTTTTTGTTAACTTCCATTAAAATCGGTTAAAATGAATGTTAAAAAAGATTAAAATGCCCATGAATGTGTTATAAACTTGCAACCATGCCTTTTGATCATCTCTCTCCTGATCCTCTCTCCTCCTCCACCACTTTCTCTCTCCTAATCCTTGTTCTAGTAAGCCCACATATATTCCCTTTGCTCTCCATTGACTTGTTTGAGCCATTTAATATGTTATTATGAAGCAATATAGGCTAAAGTTTGAATATTATTTGTGTTTGTGGGAGAGAGGTTGTGTGTGTTGCTTGTTCACTCCAATTTAAGAGTTGGTTTTGATCTCAAATGAAGTAAAGAGAATGAATTGATTGAAAAATGGGTGATTTTTTTGTTGGTTCAAGGAAATTGAGAAAAATGATGGTTCAATCTCAAGAACAAAAATGAGTTTTTTTACTTGCATTCATTTTGATTCCAAGAATTAAAATTTGAATTTTTATTTTGTGCTTTTTTATTCAAAACATTGTTTGTGAGAGAGTGATTGTGTGTGTTGCTTGTTCACTCTAATTTTGGGGGGTTTGCTCTTAAATGAAGCAAAGAGGACGAGTTCATTGATAAATAAGTGATTTTTTGGTTTGTTCACTCAAATTAAGCTGAAGAACTAAAATGGTTTTTTACTTCATCCATTCTGATTCCAATAATCAAAGGGTATGGTTTGTAAATTTAAAATACATTTAGGGGCTTTTTAATATTTTTAACATTTATTTTTAACAAATTTTAGTGGAATTGATCGAAAATATTTAAGTGTAATAAATCCATATGAAAAAAATAATTTTAAGAAGTGTTAAGTGAGATTTAACGTATCAAAACTACCTTCTCAAATTATTCCTTTAATTTACGTCGATCTAGGCTTAAAATTTGCTAGGCTTTGGTACGGTACTGAAAATCCAAAAAACCTGACTTTGGTGCGCGAAGAGAGCATCAGTAACAATGCCCCAAATAAGAACTAGTCTTGGCCTACTCTTTTCTTCTTCTTCCTCTCCTCTCAAGCTTAAACCCTCCTCTTTCTCTCTCCTCTGCGGACCCTTAAACCTCCGTCACTTCACTGCCTCAAGGTCCCGCCGTCCTCCCATTCTCAGAAGCAACACTTCTCTTGCAGAGACCAAGGGCAGAGGTAAAGAAGCGGCTATGGAAGACCCTGGGTTCAACAGGAGTAGAGCAGAGGGTAGAGATGGAAGTGACAGGCCGAGGAAGACCCTGAAGCTGCGAGAAAGGAGGACCCTTAATCCTGCAAGTTCTATATCTTATGTGCAGGTATATTGGTTGTTTGGCTTTTGGGTTTCATTGATTTGTTGTTAACTCATCTGGGTTCATCTCAACTCTCATGCTTATTGGTGCTCTATGAAAATTCCAATTTCTTTTTTGTTGAGTTGGGTTTTTGTACATGTGTGTTTTGGGTTTTCTGTATTCCTTTGTTTGCAATCATTTGTGTAGAAAAGTTGAGCCTTCTATCAGTTGTATTGTTGTTTTGGGGTCTATTGAACTTGGGACTCTTCATCCAATGATGTGGTTCTGAATCTTAATCGTGTTTGAGTGAACAGAGCTATACGATTTGGTTTAAATTTAATTGACTTAGCTCATGAGAAAGTTGAAAGTTCTGCAGAGAAAAACCAATTTGTTAGTTATCTAAACTCCTGTTAACATTTGGGTCCTTAAGGACTAATAAGGGCCTTTAAAGCAATTGGCCATATGGATATATGGGTTTGAGGACTTTGTGGTCTGTTGAGATAGATTTGTTTAGATTTTAGATTTTGTTTAAATTTTTATCACACGTTAGTGAATTGTGTAATTGGTGCTCTACAGATACTAGGGACTGGAATGGATACTCAAGATACATTGCCTTCAGTGTTGCTGTTCTTTGACAAGCAGAGGTTTATTTTTAATGCCGGAGAGGTAATCATTAGGAGTAAATTGCTAGTTGCTACTATATCTGATTGTTTATCATTAGCTTAGGATCGGGTCTCTTTTTTACACATGTGAAATTAACAAAATAATACGACTTTGATGTCCATAGAGTTATGTTTGATTGTTGATGTTCCACATGATTAATATTAAGACATATGTTACCTGTAAGTGTAATGTGACTGTAATGAACTCTGGAAGTTCACAATATATATTGACACAATAATTTGTAACAGGGACTGCAACGATTTTGCACAGAGCATAAAATTAAGCTATCCAAGGTAATATGTTATCCATGAATATCCTTTGTCTTTCTCGTCAATATCTTTTATGCTTTTTCATAGTTTCTTACATGGATTTTTCATGCAATTATAATAGTCGTGAACAACTTTATTTACAAATCCAGATAGATCATATATTCCTCTCTCGCGTCTCCTCAGAGACTACTGGTGGGATTCCAGGTTTGTTTCTTCAGAATTTTAGTTACGAAAAAAAATAATTTTTTAGTGCTATCTGCTTACTTGTAATTGTACACGAAATATGCGAACAACAAGCACTTGTGTTCTATTCATATCTTAGTATGATACCTAAAATGAGCTACCCTTAATTTGTCTCACAGGTTTGTTGTTGACTTTGGCTGGAATGGGGGATGAAGGCATGTCCGTGAGTTCTATACTTTATATCATGTGTGCATACACCTCCATAAAATAATCTTACTAAAAAGGTATTTAATGGTTTTACCAAGTATCAGTTTAAGTTTTAGTCTCTATTCTCCTGCAGATCAACCTTTGGGGCTCTTTCAATCTTAAGTATTTTGTAAATGCTATGAGGGCCTTCATCCCAAATGCCGCCATGGTTCATGCACGTAGTTTTGGACCAGAACCTAGTTCAAATGCAGTTCCTGATCCAATTACGTCTGCAGAACCCATTGTCCTCATTGATGACGAGGTTGTCAAAATCTCAGCACTTCTCTTGCAGCCAAAGTGCTTGAGAGTGTCTCCAATCTCGAATAAAGGCCTCGTTGTGGAAAGTTCTTTTGAGAAGGATCTAGAAGAGAGACAAGATCAGTTTTCACAATCTACTCCTTCCAATGACAAAACTTCATCAGTAGGAAAGCCCGGTGATCTGTCTGTTATTTATGTGTGTGAACTGTCCGAAGTTAAGGGAACATTTCATCCAGAAAGAGCAAAGGCCCTTGGTTTGAGACCAGGTCCAAAATATCGGGAGTTACAACTTGGGAATTCGGTCAAGTCAGATAGCCAAGATATCATGGTGGGTAGCAATCATAAATGCAATGGATCAAAGAAAAAATATTTCTTATCATCTCTCTCCTTCCCTTCTTGTGCGTCTAATATCTTTCTTTGCCCTGTATTTTGATCATACTTATTTCCTTATTGCCTAGGTCAATCCAAGTGATGTAATGGACCCTTCTCTTCCTGGACCCATTGTTGTTATTGTCGACTGCCCAACAGAGTCTTATGTGCAAGAATTGCTGTCCACACAATCCCTCAATCCTTATTATGTAGATTTCCCAGGCAATTCAGTTGAGGGTGCTAAATCAGTAACCTGTGTCATTCATTTAAGCCCTACATCTATCGTAAGCAGTCTTGACTATCAAAAGTGGATGATGAGATTTGGTTCAGCCCAACATATTATGGCCGGACACGAAATGTGAGTCCCTGCCCTAGATTTACCGTCACCCTCCTCTCTTATTAAATTTTCTCACCTTACTCTTTATATATGTAGGAAGAATGTGGAGGTTCCAGTCCTTAACTCAAGTGCAAGAATTGCAACACGCCTTAATTACTTGTGTCCTCAGTTATTTCCCTTTCCAGGGTATTGGTCTCTTCGGGATCTTAATTACTTGGTTCCAGAATCAACTACTTCAGGCGAGGTTTGTTGTTTCCTCTTCAGATGACATTGCTTGTGATATGATATATATAAATTGCATAGTTGCGATGAGTTGATTTGGTTTCCTTGTATCAGGCTCCTGACTCAAGGCTCTGTAAAAGCATTTCAGCTGAAAATCTACTCAAGGTATGAAAAGCTAATTTATTTGTAGAATTTATCAACTCTTGACTCCAGCTAATTGTATGGTGTCTGAACATTTTAGCCATTCCCTATGAACTATTGTGAAATTTAAAGCCAAACTGAATGTATTTACACTTTTTTTGCATTGAACAGTTCAATTTGCGTCCCTATGCTCTACTAGGACTGGACAGATCTTGTGTTCCAGGTTTGATGACTCCCTCACAGATCACAAAGGAGTTACTCTCAGAAATTCCAGAGATTGTAGATGCTGCTCGACATGTTGACCAGTTCTGGCATGATTCGGGGAAAGGGAAAGAGGAGATGGCATCAATGGAAGGTAACAAAGCCGTGATGGACGAACCATGGTTGAATGAAAAGATCCTTCCTAGCTGTTTGGAGAATATAAGGAGAGACGACATGGAGATAGTTCTTCTCGGGACAGGTTCCTCAGAACCGTCCAAATACAGGAACGTTAGTTCTATATACATTAATCTTTTTGCCAAAGGTGGTATTCTGTTGGATTGTGGGGAAGGTGCCTTGGGACAGCTGAAAAGAAGGTAACGTGAACCCTCAAGCCTTAAGCCGTATTGTTAACAGTTATTCTTCCCCTGATAGCACGGTATTTCTTCTTTCCGATTATAACTTGTTTTGGTTTGTGTCGTGGTATCAGATATGGGGTGAAGGATGCGGATGACGCTGTGAGAGGTTTAAAGTGTATTTGGATTTCACATATACATGCCGATCACCATGCTGGGATAACAAGAATACTAGCTTTACGACGATATCTACTGAAGGGTATCCCGCATGAACCGCTGCTTGTCGTGGGACCGGGGCAACTTAAAAGGTTTCTCCACGGATATCAAGAACTCGAAGATCTTGATATGCAGTTCCTAGATTGTAGGCACACCACAATAGCTCCCTCAGATGCCCTTTCTCCGGGAAGTCCAAATAATACCTTAGATTCTACTTTGTTTGCTAGAGGAGCTCCTATGCAGAGCTATTGGAAGAAAGCTGGTAGTCCAGTTGACAATGGCATGATGCTTTCAGTTCTGAAGAATGTGCTCAGTGAAGCGGGTATTGAAGCACTGGTTAGCTTTCCCGTTGTGCATTGTCCACAGGCATATGGCGTTGTCCTGAAGGCATCGGAGAGAATGAATAGTGCTGGCAAAGTAATACCCGGGTGGAAGCTTGTGTACTCGGGTGATACCAGGCCCTGCCAGGCACTGATTGAAGCAGCTCGTGATGCGACAGTTCTGATACACGAGGTTAGTAACTATAAAATTTCAGAAACCAGATGACAAATAGGAAAATGAAGAGCCTTTGTGCTTCCCATTGCTACCATAATAATTGCATGCAATGTTCTAAAACACCCAAATTCTCCACGATTTCTCTTTGAGAACTCAGTAAAACTAAGTTGACCAAGTTTTAAAACTACCTGATTTCTCACTCCGTCAACCTGGTCAAAGTTTGTAAATTTTTTTTTTTCATATGCTTTGAAATTATTCAGTAATTTGTGATTTTGCTTTAATTTATTAAATTGTTTGAAAGCATCTTATATTACTAAAATATATTATTATTTTGTCATGTGAACTATATATATAAAACGAGTTTTGCCTATTTCTCCCCGAGTTTTAGCTATTTTTTGTCTCGCCGAGTTCTCTCCAATCTCAAGTTTTAGAACCTTGGTTGCATGTAAATCTCTGGAACTAGATGAAAAATAGGAAAAGGAAAGATGATCAAAGGTGATTCTTGCTTTTGCAGGCTACGTTTGAGGATGCGATGATGCACGAGGCGGTGGCGAGGAACCACAGCACGACGAAGGAAGCCATAGAAGTGGGAGCAGCTGCTGGTGCATATCGGATTGTGCTTACCCATTTCAGCCAGAGATACCCAAAAATACCTGTTATTGACGACGAGGCTCAGATGCATAGAACGTGCATTGCTTTCGATATGATGAGTGTTAACGTAGCTGACTTGCCTGTGATTCCTAGGATTCTTCCATACATTAAACTTCTGTTCAGAAATGAGATGATAGTTGAGGATTCAGACGAAGTAGACGTTGCAGTAAATGCTGCTTAACATTAAGATGATCATTATTCTATTTACATCCATTTTGGCTGATGAGCTTATACATATGGTCTTGCAATTAGAGATGACAAAATGAGGCAGATTTTTAATTTTATGGAAAATTACTGATAATTACCCTCTAGTATGTAACTTTTACATGTTACTATCCTCTACTTTTTTAAATTTATGTCACCATCGAAAGGTTTCATTTAGTTGCATTGTCCATCATGAAATTAAGTTTAATGTAAAATATGCTTCTCTTATATTAAAAAACAATAAAAATATATATATTTTTTGAATTTTTTTTAAAAATTTGCTTATATCACATAAATAATAAAACACTTATTTCAAAAAAAAAAAAATTTTAAATGGTTTTTTCAAAAAAATATAAAACCACTTTTAATTATGTTTTATATTTTTAATATATATATATATTTTAAATTATTATTTTTTAAAAATAATATTTAAATCAATTTTTTATTATTTATTCCATAAAAATTTTTAAAAAACTAAGTTAGGCAAATGATTTTTTTTCATTTTTTAAATACAAGGTATTTAGTCATTTAAATATTTCACTTTTAAATTTTATTAAATGACTAAAATACCCTTGTATTTAAAAAATAATTTTTTTTTGTTTAACTTATTTTATATGGAATAAATAATAAAAAAATGATTTGAATATTATTATTAAATATATAATGTTTTAAAAAATATTGTTAAAAGTGGTTTTTTTATTTTTAATATTTTTTTTGAAAAAACCATTTTTTTTATAAAAAAGTTGAAATCAGTGTTTTATTATTTGTGTGATAAAAATGTTTTCTTAAAAAATGTTCAAAAAATATTTTTTGAATTTTTTTAATACAAGGTTATTATGGACATTTTACATCAAAGTTAACTTTGTGATGGACGGTGCAACTAAATGAAACTATACAGTGGTGACGTGAAACTAAAAATTTAGAGGATAGTGACGTGCAAGTTGTATAGTAGAGGGTAGTGATAAAAAAAAATTTCTATATTTTAATACTTTATCGTGTATGAAATAATATGTAAATACATGTATATTATTAAAATTTGGTTTGTGGCATGTTATGTGAAATGAGATTTTCTTGAATTCGATTAGAACCTGGATTGAGTAAAAGTTGTTAGACTAGTTTGGTCGGATACACTCTGGTTTTCGCATATTTCCACAAAACCTCTCTGGCTACCGCCTCTTTTTAGGTGTCTCGAGGCAGCTTCCTCAACACCGCGGGTTGCGTCGCTCATTGTCGTTGCAAATTTCAGCCAAAAAGCGACCATCGTTGGGGCGGTGTTGGATTGGCTGCCGTAGACGTTTCATTTCATCCTCGACACTTACATTGTACGACATTGATTTCATTGAATTTTGCGTAGCACAAAGGTTTGCTTCTTATAACTGCCAAGATTCTGATATGAGAATAAATGATAAAATATTAATATGATATAAGTGATCTTGAATGCAGGAGGTCACATAAACTCAGCAGCAATGACTTTTGGGATGTTTTCGATCCGTAAGCTACATGGTTGCTCAGTGCCTTGAAGCCGTTTGTGGTGTTGGCCACGACTGGTTATGGGTGACAGAGTCGACTCCATCGGATTGTGGCGGTTGAGAAGCCATTAATGATATTTGATGTGATACATGAACACTAGAAATAGATTCAAATTCTATTATTTTCATTGTTCCATTTAATATGATTTGAATTGACTTGGTCTTTAAAAATTGATATTTCGTAAAATTGTTGATCGTTCTTTCAGTGGCTGATATGAGTGTGGTTGGGATCAAACTCATGAAACCATAAATAAATCCTTATTCAAGTGTTTAAATATGACTCTAAAATAATGAAATTTGATTAAAGAAATTAAGAAAATATATAATTTGATTAATGAAACCATGAAACTTGATTAATAAATTCATGAAACTTGATTATTTTAAAAAATGAAACTTCATCACGAAAAGATGAAATCATAAAATCTTGGAACTTGATAAATAAATCTTGAAACCACAGACCTTTGGTTAATAAAATTATGAAACGGTAAAATTGATCAACGAAAATATAAAACGTGATTGATGAATAGAAAAATGATAAATACGATTTTAATGAAATAATTAAAAGAAAGTGGTATAAAAATACAAATTTATCCTCTTATTAATGTTAAATGACAAATAAAAGATACAAGTTTTGAATAATTACATATAAAGGACATTAATAAGTCATCGCATATTCAAGCCATTCAGTTTTTAATCTAGCGGTGTAGATTTTATTTTGAAAGTGAACTATTCATTCATAAAATTATGAGAGGGAAATAACTCCACACTCAAAAATCAAAGATCGAATATCGGTCGTGTACAATTTACAAGTAAACAATAAAATACAGTATTAAGACACTTAATCTCTCTAGACACCTCCAGGCAATCATGTCGGACTCACCGACCACCAAACCTAAAACACACTAAATAAACAAAACATGTTGTACACTCCGACATCTGCTAAACAACACTAAGCCAAACAATACACAACAACAAACACAACTAAAAACAACAACAACACTAAACTAAACAAATCACCTTTTCAACTTAGTCAAGAGAACATCCTCTTGTCTGAGCTCATACACCTCAGCGAGCGCTACTTCTCAAACATCTCCTACGGGAGTATTTCATAACCATTGATTTCTAATTTTGCACCTAAACACATTGTTCATTCGAATACAACCCTAAATTATTCTAGTATGCGTATCTATCATTTTTATTTTTAAAATTCATTTAATAAGTTCTTCAACGGGATTTCCATTAAAATTGAAAAAACCACTGGAAGAGGAGTTGACCTAACCGGTCCGGCTTTGATCAGGTCTGGAGCGATCCAATTTCCGGTCAGACCGGTCTTGATTTTGGGTGAAGGCAACTGCTATCACGCGCCTTAAGCGTGTGTGAGCTGAATGCGTAATTAGACACCTGTCGGTGACTCACCCGCGCAAGAGGCGACTTGTTTGGTTCCTAAAAATAAAATTGTTTCCACTCTGTTTCTAATTCTTCTTCTTCTTGTTGTTGTTGTTCACATTCCATAGACTCTTCCTCTCCTCGATCCCTCGCTCTCGGAACCCTTTATTTGAGCTCCTCTATCGTTAAACCTCATCGGGTTTCGAACCAATTTTCACGCCAATTCTTAATCTCCGGTTTGTATCGGATCAGATCAGCAGATTTCCCCTCCTTGTGCAGCCCCCGATTGAATTGTTCGCTCGCTGGGGCGGTTCAACCGATCTGTTAATCAACAATTTCTGTGTTGATCTTGCTTTTTGGGTCGATCCGAGGTCCTCTAGTTATCGAATTGGGTCCATTCCGTTTCTAGGGTTTGTTTTTGGATTTTAAATCAGCTAGTTTGCAGCTTCAATTCGAGGTTGCTGGTTTTTTGAAGAAGAATTTGAGGCATGGATTCGAGCAGAAGAGCGGTGGAATCATATTGGAGGTCGCGTATGATCGATGGAGTGACCTCGGACGAAGACAAAGTCGCTCCTGTTTACAAATTGGAAGAGGTTTGTGAGCTGTTGCGATCTTCCCATGTTAGTATTGTGAAGGAGGTCTCTGAGTTTATACTGAAGCGCCTTGAGCATAAGAGCCCCATTGTTAAGCAGAAGGTATTGGTTGCTTTCGTTTCCTTATTTATGTGAATAATTGCTCTTTCATGTTAGATCCATAATTGCCATGATATTTTGCTTTTTCTCTGGAAAATTATGGTCTACAAGATGTGAAATGTCCTTGTGTCTATCTCTGAGTGTCCTTGGTGCAGCCAGATTTTCAAAAGCAAATAGAGAATAGTTTGATTTTCAAACAATACCTGATATCATAAATTTCTACATATAGATGCAGTAATTTCTCTATTGCCAACTTCATGTATGTGGAATAGTCTGAAATTGACACTACCAACTTTTAGGGTTGTTAATATCACATTTTTAGAGTCTGGGAAGTGCATCTATCACAATTTTAGGATCTGGGTAGTGCATCTATCACATTTTTATTGGATATGGTATTGATACATTGTCAGATCGTAAAAGGTGATTTTCTTTTTTTAGAAAATGGTAAAATCTTATACTTTTAAGTTTGTTTTAACGGTTTGACACTTTCATAATCATGTGCTAAAATTTTCTGCAGGCTTTGAGACTGATCAAATATGCAGTAGGAAAGTCTGGTGTGGAGTTCAGGAGGGAAATGCAACGGCATTCGGTGGCTGTACGTCAGTTGTTTCATTACAAGGGGCAGTTGGATCCTCTGAAGGGGGATGCCCTTAACAAGGCTGTGCGGGACACTGCCCAGGAGACTATCTCGGTAATTTTTTCTGCCGAGGATAATAAGCCAGCTCCGGCAGAAGATATTAACAAAAGAATTCAAGGCTTTGGGAGTACAAGCTATGAAATGCCATCAGAAGATAAGAAGTCATTTTTAAGTGAGGTGGTTGGTCTGGGAAGTGCATCTATCAAGCATGGACTTAGTAGCTTTACACAGGGCCATTCGACAAAAAAGAATGATAATGGAAGTTACAAGAGTCCAAATCTCCGGCGGTCGTTAACTACGGAAACTGAATACCAAGATAGATATGAACCTGCTAATGAAAATCAAAGTAACTTTGGAAGCTCCAAGAATGTTGCGAGTGGACCTTGGAACCAGGATTCAAGAACAAATAAGACTGAAATAGCAAGTGGAGTTACCAGTTTAAGTTATACAGAGACCAAGAACAAGACTCGTGAGGAAAGATTGGTGGAGACAATTGTAACATCTGGTGGTGTACGCCTGCAACCAACTCGAGATGCCATGCAGGTTTTTCTTGTGGAAGCTGCTAAGTTGGATGCAGTGGCATTAAGTCTTGCACTAGAATCAAAGCTCCAGTCTCCAATGTGGCAGGCATGTTATAATAACAGAAACCGCCCGCACTTATTTTAAAATTTTAATTTCATTATACTTCAGCTTATTGCCATAATATGACTGCAATTTTAATCACCCTTCATATTTTATTGTATTGTGCATATCAATCATGTTTCTTAGTTGTATGGGAAATATTGTCTTTCAGGTTCGCATGAAAGCTGCCTGTGTTCTTGAGTCAATTTTGAGGAAACCCGATTATGAACATTTTCCCATTGTTGCGACTTTCTTCGGTGAAAACATAGATGTTCTGGTTAGATGTTCCGAGTCTCCCCAAGCTTCTTTGAGGGAAAAGGCTAACAAGGTAACTTTCTTCTGCATATACTTGTTCATGCAACTGCAAGTTCTTACTAAAATGATAATTTTTGGCATCTGTATTACAAAAGAATGAAAGTGTCGAATTCCTTGTCTATATGATGGTATGATATGAATTTTGTGTTTGTTATGTATTCAACCAAATTTGTTGATTCTTGCCTTGCATCACAGGTTAACAAGTAGCATAATCATAGCAAATTATGGTGGGTTAGATTCTATGATGTAGAAAAATGTAATGTGTTTATGGCTGAGAGGTGTAGGTTTTATTCATCTATTCATCTTTCACATGAATAATTTCATTTCCCTACTTCATTACAGTATAGTTTTTGTAGGAGGAATGCCAACTTGCAATTGTGAATATAATAAAGAAAACACCTGAAATGTGAAAAGCTTCTTTCTATCGAGCATTATTTTCATTGTTATATTTCTATACCTTAGTGTAAAATCTTGAGACAAGATATCATTACTTTCTTTCCCTTTACGACGTTCAGTTTTGAAGTGATGTATTTTGATGGTGTATATTGTATCACACAAATGCATGGAGGCAATACCACTTGGATAGAAATTATCTTCTAATTAGCCTTTGGTGGACAGGTCTTAAGCCTTCTGGGTACAGAACAGGGTAACAACTCGGTGAGCAATCCAGAAATGCCTGAGAATGCCAGTAGTATTAGTGTTCAGCTACCCGATTTAATAGACACTGACGGTCCAAGTCATGACTTTGGGGCAGATTCATCTTTGGAGATGCAGAGCGACCAGAACATTGCTAATCCAATAATGTCTGCAACTCCTCTAATTGATGATTTGTTTGGAGATGGTGTTGTTGCTAGTTTAGGCATTGAGGAGCAGAAAAAAGATGATGATCTCTTTGCAGATGTTTCCTTTCTTCCTCCCAACGGAGATAAAGAACAATCAAATGATCTCTTTGCTGGACTGACTGTCGACAAACAAGATGCTGAATTTAATCATATGGCAAAAAATAAAAGTGGACCTGAGCTTTTTGATGTGTTTGGCTCTAATTCTACGTCTCCCCAGGAACATGACACTCATAAGAACGACGTCAATGACTTAATGGCTGGTTTTACTATTAATGAAGAAGCCTCAAAGATGACACAGAAAGGAATTTCTTCTGCGGCACCCATCTTTGCAGCTTCAAGTGCTGATCCCATCCTCGGGGGTTCAAACAATGATTTGAATGGCTTATTTGGTTCTCAGGTGACTGGAGTTAACACAGATGTTATGTTTGCCACAGGTGCTTTACCATATAATGTTCCTTCTGGGTTTATGCACAATCCAGTATTTCCTGCTCAACCAATGAATTACAACATGGGAAATTTCTTAGCTCAGCAGCAACTACTAGCAACTATGTCTAACTTCCAGCCGATGGGAAATCTAAACAATCAAAATGTGGGTATCAGTCATGTCTCTGGAACTAATGGAGGATATAACTCAGCCCTTCCTGATATTTTCCAACCAAGTGTTGGGACTCAAGTCCCTAGTGTAGGGATGAACAATTTGAAGAAAGAGGATACAAAGGCGTTTGACTTCATTTCTGTAAGTCTGATATATGATCCTTATGTTAATATTCATTTTTGTTTAAAGTAGCAAATATCTTGATTGTTCTTGAAGTGTTTGTTAAGGGAAGTATTTTCAAATTCCTTAGTTGTAGACCTTCTTTTGGAGGAACGAATATTACAGTAGACAATCTAGTAAAACAATGCCTCCTTTGGCTGTGAGGATCTGGAGTAGCTGCAAATTAGCTACTGGTTAGTAAATATTGAGTTACGGTTGTTCCTTTTGCTATTAAAAAATGAAATATACACAGTGCTTTTTCCAAGTTGTGCAAGTATTCTTTTCATATACCCATGTTAATAGAGTTGTCTTAATAGGTGTTCTTAAAGCACATTTGAAATTATTTACTTATTCTGTTGCGAGCAAACCATAAGGTTGACATCTTTGCTTGCTTTCTGATCCTTGATTTGTGCATCTTTCCTCGTGACTTGCTTGCAGGACCACCTTGCTTCTGCTCGTGATCCAAAGAGGGTGGCTTGAATCTTTCAGCTAAGTCTGGCCATGGATGACCTCCTTAGCACTTAATTATACATCTACATCGAGGGGAGTATATAAAGAAGCTATTCTCTCACAAATGGTGGTACATTTTTCCACAATTATGGATCATTTGGAGTGGTGAAATCAGAAAAGAGGGTGAAAATTCTTATAGTGATGTTTATGTTTGAAATGCAGCAAGAGTGAGAATGGTAGTTGGGTAGCTTTTTTGAAGCTGTAGTGTAGAGACTTGTAATGGAACTTAAGAGTCCTTTCCATTTATATTGTTTGAAGCTAAATATTTAGTCATATTTTTGTTTGCTTCTCAACATGGCTACATTGGTACATGTATTCGGACAGACAAGTCAATAAATTAAAGAAGCATTTTTTGTTTGTTTGAGAATATGATTCTCATTCTCTTTTTTCTAATTTTAAAATCATATTTATTTTATTTTTGCTGTATAAATTCACATCCCAATTGAGGTGCAAGAATTTGAGTGTGCTCACAGGGAACTCACTCATAAACACTGTGTAGCATGAAAGAAGACAATAAGTTACTTACATACCTTATTCTTGATATATTCCAAACTTATCAAAACTATACATCGGTAAACATGTGATGATGGGATTGTATTTGTTTTGGTGTGGATCAACTCAACATATGTACACAAATGGAGAGAAGGAAGTATTATTTATGAAGACAGTTGCATTTTCTTGCTTCTCTTGAGTTGCTTTATGATGTCCAGTCGCTCAGCCGAGTATGGAGAAGGGATCTATATATACAAAATGCCAAACAAAACATTACATTACTAGCAACAAATACAAATTGTAAGAGAATGGACTTACTAGGAAAGGCGTGTATCTCTTAATAGCTGCAAACATGGCTGCGTGTCCCACAGCAGATACCTGCTCATGATCGAACAAGTCAGAATGAGCACCTGAGAGAAAGTTCTCGTATAAACATAAAACGCGCTTGTGCTTACGGGAAGCATGATGAGGATCGTGATTGGGACGAGTGTAGCTATGTCATTTAGCGTTTGTTTTAACTTGTTCCTTTCCCTCTTTGTAACCTTACCCCCACGCATTCCCTTTACAATAAGCTTCACCGCTGTCATCAGGTCCACAAACAGCACTTGCGTTCCCGTCCATACATCCTTATTTTACAACATGTTCATTTGACCATATTAGTTACTTACTACCTCAGGCTGAGGCTGAGGCTGAGGCTGAGGCTGAGGTTTAAGAAAAACAAGGGATTGTCGGTTCTTACATAGCTTACAGATATCAACCTTGTGCTGTACTTCCTCACAAAGCTCTCTCGCACAATATTTGTTTTCTCAGTCGAACCTCCTTCTGGAATTGCATCCAACCTAGTCGAACCACCAGCCTGCCACTAGACGCGCATTGTGTTCACAAATAAAATAACGACGATATCTAATATTATTTGTATTCTCAATTATGAGACTATAGCAACCTTTCTAAGATGAGCTTCATACTGAGATATATTTTCAGGATGTTCCTCTGTTGTCATGTCACTCGGTGTTTGTTGTGCATCCAAAGTTATCTCTGTGCTGCCTCGAGATGGTTCAGCACCTGTTTCAGCAATCCTTCGCAATGCACTGCCACAGAAAGGTAGTGCAACAATCATTATTTTCCATATCCCATCGTAAATGAAACAAATATACGGTCATCTAGAGCAGGAATATACCACGATCCATCGTAAGCGGCCCAATAGTCTTCCAGGCAGATTGTTAGCAGGCTCTGACTAGAAAGATACACAATACCACAGTTTAGAAACCAATCTCCCAAAAGTAGAAATTTAAACATTTCTATTCAATGACGATAAAACATAAAGTTTGCTACCTCCGTAGCAAGAATTCTAACAGATTTCGATCCATAGGCAATTGAGTTGACCTACAGAAATGAGCAAACCCGGAGAAAACATCATAGCAAATAGTAAAAACTCTTGACAGAATAATCTCTGTCTCTGCTTGAATGGCGTGCTGTTTGGGCATAAAAGGAATCCCCGCATAAAAGTCAAGCCATCCAATTTCATCGGTTACTATCTGAAACCACGGTCACAGCTTAGAAATAAGATAACCCACATTTTGCTGTTTGTAGCAAGAGCAAGTGAAACGGACCTCTATAAAGAGTTGGTATGTCGATATGGAAGAGAATTCTGGGTATATGAAAAGGCTGCCACACTCCAAGTAGCTGCAAATAATATATTAAGCAGTGTACGGTTTTTCTAGCGTAATTAGATTGTCGTGCAGCGAAAAAAGAGTAGTGCTTTACCTGAGGAATTCTTTGACCTGCTCATCAATATCCTTTATCCCTGCCTTTGAAAAGAATAACGATGTTCTTCTTCCCAAATATGCAAAAATTCCTAGAGTAGCCAAACTATTTGCTTCAACCTATTAAGATTCCCAAATAGCAGAACTTTCTTAAGGCTAAATTAACATACTTCGAATCGATAACGTCTGCTCTATACATATGAGGCCAAAATCAACTCCAAGCATGTAAAAGGCATTGACCATATACAGTGTTCTTACTAGTACGACAAAATGACATTTTTTTGTATCGGTTACATCTAATACTGGAGAATATACTACCTTGCCATGAGAAATGTGCATTCCTTCCCTCATGCTTTCTCTTTCAAATGCTATTGAGAGTTTCTTGTGAGCTAATCCAATCAAGAACTCGAGCTCTTCAATGTTCTTGTTAGGTAACACCTTTGCACCAAAATGGGACAGGAAATCAAGTTCAAATCCTGCCTCAGTGGCTAGGTGATGCAATTTACCCACAGGCACAAGGCTGTGTGAATTACTCATCAGCTCCATTAATACATCAGCAACTGAGAACGTAAACAAGGGACACGATATACGCTCAGAACCCAGTTTCTCTACTGCAGCGCAGCACGCTGTAGCTACAATGGTCCCTGCAACACCACTGAATATTATGGTATTTAGGCTGAATTCCAAACAGAAAAGATGCACAAACATACATGAAATAAGTACTTATCGACTCCATAGATATAAGCAAAGACATTGTTTGGGATCAAGAATATCATCCAAAAGGGCACAAAATTTATGGTAAAAGTGTAGGTTTCTTTGAGCAAACCTTCCTGCATACTCCATAGTCCAGTTCTTCAACACGGGAACAAAAAATCCGGCTATACGTGGCTGTTCCACCATTCTAAACCATTCTAATAATCCCGGATGCCTCATGCACAGTTGCTCTTCAATGTACTTGCCCACCATGTTTACCTTCTGGGTCAAGCTTAAACAAGGAAACAAAAAAATCAAATGTAGGGTAGAGATCATGCCTTCCTCAAATAGTTGTCCTAAAAATGGGGAGGTAGCATAAAAATACACAGCATATTCACTTATAGCCTCTTGAGCAGAGTTTTAAGTTTCAAACCAACAAATTAATCGCTTACATCTCTTGAATAGGAGACGAGTCCTTGCAACACTCGTGAGAAAGCAAGACCTCCATTTCAATTGCTGTTTTCAACAAACTATATACTGCAACCTGTGTGGCCATAAACATTATTAATTAGTCGTCTATTTTTTATAAACTCCTCGGATTTTACAAGGACAACTACCCTATATCGTATACACCATATATTATATCAGTTTGCTTCTATGTAAGAGTTCAATCTTCAATACATTTACTCTACTTTATGAAGAGAGCATAAGAAGACACTTTCGTGCATACCTGATAAGCAATACGCTTATGCCATTCATGCACATCCTTCCCCACCCATGCCATAGCAAGCTCCGGACCACTTCCTACCAAATCAAGTGACCCAACAGCAATACTAAAGCTTCGAGCAGACTTATGCAATACCGCCACAAGGCAATCTACCCTGTTAAATTCCTTTCCATGGTTATCGACTTTGGTCACCAAATCCTCGTCCCCACAACAGGATTGATCAAAATAACCAGAAGCCATAGATGATACTGCCCCCAAAGAAGTACACCGTCCAGAGGTAAGTCCAAGTGGTTCATTATTCTTGGCAAGTCGGTAACTTTCTTGTTCCCTCCTATATAACTTTGCAGTGTGCAGCAAATCAACCCGGTATTTCCCACCACTCTCAGGTCTATATAATTTTCTGTATCACAAACAGAAGAATGCAAATCAATTTATCCTAAAATCTCAAAATTCTACAGTTAATGGCCACTGATCCCAATAGGTCTTCAAAATTGAAGTGTCAAACTCAACAAAATCAAATAACTTCCTCAATTTGATGTCCTTCTGTTTCCTCATATCCCAAATCATAGTTTTTACAGACACAATAGTATAAAACTATAAAGAGCCCAAGACTCAATCTGATCTAATATTTCGATCACCCAATACTTTCCCACCATTCAGCAGGAATATCGACCAGTTGACGGTCCAAATCACCCAGAAAAAATTAGTAACAAACCTTAACATAACAATACAAATAACATAAAGATTCCTCCTTTTTATCTTCAATAGACAGATACAACCAATGAACAAAATACCCAGAACCGAAAAGGGCGAAATAGTTATAAAAATATGTATTTTAAAACTTACGGGTTCTGGAATAATAGTTGTGGAGGCCGCAGAGCCATTGAAGAAGAAGAAGACTATTGGTAAAGCTGAATAATATGGAATCAATTAATGGGGATTGAGATGAGACTTACAGAAACAATATATTATAATTGTTATTATTATTGGATTAATTTATGGCTTAATGTCTTCGGGTTTATCTCCCGCCAGTTGTATTTTTTTCCGATGTTGTTTTTGGACCATCTTTTGTTATGTTTTATTACAATATGGCATTATTTATGTGTTTCTATTATGGACAGCAAAATTTACGGTATGAGTGTGCACGTAAGGGAAAATCTGATGCTATATTAATCAAAAATTTTAAGTTACCAATTATCTTCAGTAGCCCAAAGATCACCCACCAAACTACAAACCCTCCCAACTCCAATCCTTACAAGATCCATCATAAAGCAATGAAGCAAGGTAACCAAAGACAAATTTTCTTTCTAGCATGTCACGTGCCTCTTCAACATTGTTCACTATCTCACTTAGTTTTTTTAATTACAATTACATTGTACCATAATTCTATCCTTTAACCTTTCTCGTGCACAACGGGGTTTGAAATCTAGACCTATTCACTGATAGTGTGAGGCTCAAGATGTTGCGATATTCCCTTGGAAACACCATCTCACTTAGTTAAACTTATTATCTTTCTGTTGCCTATAAAACCTTTTCGAGTTGAGTTATAATTTTTATTTTATTCTAATTGTTTGTTTATATTAGTAACTTTGAATCTCTGTTGGATAGGGATGACAACGGGTCGGGTTTAGGGCAGGTTTGATCAAATCCGCACTTGAATGAATTGAATGGGTACCCGACCCGTAAAAAACATGTTCAAAATAAGCGGGTACCCGCTCCGCTCAAGACCCGTCGGGTACGGGTATTATCCGAAACCCAAAAATTGACCCGAATTTATTCAAAATGCAAAAAAAAATGAAAATGTCCAGAATTTATAATATATGTAATTGGTTTATATATTATACATAATTGTTTTAATTGAAAATAATATAATTTTTTTTGTTTGTTAAAAAACAGTTATATATAATTATATAAAAAAATTATATGGTACGGGTTGGAAACGGGGCGGGTGTAGGTCAACCCGTACCCGATGTTTTTCGCGTTTTATCCGTTCCAATCGAGGCGGGTTAATCAGGTACCCGTCGAGTTCGAATTTTTTGTCATCCATACCGTTAGAAGTTATCTCGTAAAAAAACTATTGATCTATCTATACTTTAGGGGACTCGAACTCAAATAATTAATTAAAATAATAAGTTAATCATGATTCAATTAGTAAAGACTTGAAAAATGAATACAAGTTAGGTTCGAGTCTCTTAAAGAGTAGAAACACCAATATTTATTTAAAAGCCAACTTCCAATTGGAATTCAAAACTACTAATATAAAACAAATAATTAAAATAAAATGTCAATTCTAACTCAATTGGTAAATGCTTTAGACGAAGAAAGAACTACTAATTTTATCGAAGAAGCGTTCTATAAGAAACGGGACGAAATCAACATAAGATAAGTGAGACAATTACCATATTACAAATAGCTCAATTGGTGGAGGCGTAGGCCTCGAATTACTACCTGAAATACACTGTTTCCTTTTTCAGTTCCCCAACACATACGATCAATTTAGTCCACTAAAACTCTAACCCTTTGGCACATTTAAAATTTTCAAAATTATTCCCGACCTTAACCCTTAACCCCTAGATTTAAACCATTAATTTATGAATAATTTTGATACACCTAAGTTTAAAATTATCATTTCCGCTCCCAAAAGATATTGTTTTTAATTTTGATACACTTAAGTTTAAACTTGCCAATTCCGCTCACTGGATTTGCTATTTTTTAGTCCCATCACTAACGGTGTTAGATTTTGGATGGAAAATTTTTATTTTGTGTAAAAAGTCAAAATTGCCCTAAGTTATTCATCAAAATTTTCAAATTGATGTCATTATTCATCAAATTATAATTTCTTTTTAATAATAAATAATTTATGTTAATAATATTTATTAACAAATCTTCATTCGAATTCGGCCAGACCGGTTAAATTATTAATAATTAAATTAATATTAATTATTAATAATATATTAAAACTTTCGAATGACATAAGTCTCTCATACGAGCTCCACTTCGGGCTTATAGTATATCAAATCGAAGAGAATTGAAAGATCAAAAACTTTGAACAAATATATATATTTTTATTATTAATGAATGTTATTTCAAAAATTAATAATTAAAATAATATTAAATATTAATGATATATTTAATTATTAATAATATATCAAAACTTTCGAATGACATAACTCTCTCATACGAGTTCTATATCGAGCTCATAGTATATTAAATCGAAGATAATCGGAAGATCTAAAACTTTGAAGAAATTAGTTTTTATCCAAAATTTCATCCAACGACAACAAATTTCTTATACTCTTAAAAACATTCGTCCAAACTTTAACGGTGTTAGAGAAAAATGCAAAAAAACGTTATTAATAATAAATAATTTTATTAATATTTTTGTAATAATTATTTACCAAGTAAAAGTAAATCAATTATTAATAATATACAGACAAAAAATTATTTATTCGAAGTTGTCGACTTCCAATTCTTTTCGATTTGATATTGTATGAGCCCAAAACGAAACTCGTATGAGAGAGTTATTTTATTCGAAAATTTCTATATATTATTAATAATTAATAATATTATTGATGATTAATATTATTTTAATAATTAATAATTAATATACTTTAATTTTTATTATTAATAATCAATAACTAAATTGATTTACTTTTAATTTTAATTAAATTATTATCAATAACAATAATTATTATTAAATAATAATTATTAAATAGTTTCTAACAATAATTATTATTATTAATAGTTTTTATTTATTATTAAATAAGTATTATAATTTGATGAATTATGAATAATTTGATTAATAATGACATCAATTTAAAATTTGATAAATAATTGTGGGCAATTTTGACTTTTCACACAAAATAAAAAATTTTCATCCAAAATCTAACACCGTTAGTGATGGGGCATAAAAATGACAAATCTAGTGAGCGAAAATGACAAGTTTAAACTTAAGTGTATCAAAGTTAGAAACTATATGTTTTGGGAGTATCAATCTGTCAAGTCCCCTTTAATAAACAATAATTATAATGATGATATTATATATTAAATAACTACAATTATAATTATATATTCTAAAATTAATAAACTTAAAATGAAGTTGAATTGCAATAGTTTGTATTTGTGATGATTAAGGTTTTGTTGTTTTAGATTCAAAATGGCCATGGTTGCTAAATTTGAGGGCCTCGTGAAGCATATTGTTTCTCAAAATAAAAAAAGTGCCCATGGTGTCTATGCTCAATTCTGTTCGTAACATGCCAACACATGCAGGAGCTTCAAACACATACAAGGCCGCCGACCATAAAACAGCCCAATCGACTCCTTGAGGCTCACCGAGCCAAACTCATTCTTGTATGTCCATTTTCTTATAAAGAAGACCAAAAAATTAGAAAACCTAAACACTATTTTTAATCTATCTTTCTCTTCTGCATTGTTCCAATATCATTTTCTCTTTGTGCGCTGCGTCGAATCCTCTTCTCAGGTATCGATTAACTTTTTTTACTCTCATTTCCTTTGTGCGGCGAATCGTCTACACATCCATCTTTGTGCGCCGAATATTTTCCCCAACTACTAATTTATTAAATTTTTTTAGTTTTCCCTCCTTACAAATTATATTATGATGATTTGATCCCACTTCCCGCTTTTTCTATTTGGTTCTCTTCAAATTTGAAGATGAATTATCCAAGGAGACTATAACTTCGTACTAATTTATACGGTGTTCATACAAATATTTAGATTATTTGGTCTATAAATTCAAGGGAAAAGTTCATTTACCTCCCCTCGTAGTTTACACGATTTTTACCAAACTCCTCGCAAAAAAGTCATTTTGTGGAGTCCCCACAGTTAACTAATTTTTCACTTGGGTCTGACGGAGATAAGTTGCAGCTAACCATTAAATTTTCAAAAAATTGCCATTAACTCTCTCTCTCTCTCTCTCTCTCTCTCTCTCTCTCTCTCTCTCTCTCTCTCTCTCTCTCTCTCCAAGTTCAAATTATGGATGTGGATCTCCGGTCGCGTCCATCTCTACGTCTAACTCGACCACGCCGCTTGAACCACCTCATCTTCCAGTGGTTCCGTTTTGAATTCCTCGGGGTTCGTAGACATGTTTGATTGGAGATTCAAAGAGAAGCTCGTGTACTACATCGACACAAAATGTAAATTCACCGGCGTAAGAATGGCCTAACTACTATGGTGAAGGCGAAATACATTTTGAAGCATACTAGGCGTTTTGGGCTTGATACCCCCAAATCACCGTTGTAGTCGGTGGATGCCCCAAACCCTATTCGACCTCTGCAACCATCAAATCTATTAGTTTAGTTTTATATTTGAACACGTTTTAAATGTAATTTCGAACATTTTGGCTTTGAAATCACTTAAAACAGAGTTTTATAGCTAAAGTAATGGTCAAATAGCCAGGTGAAGGTTGAGGACGAATCTGGTCTGGCTACAGGTAGAAGACGAAGCGGTACGACGTCGTTTATGTTAATTTCGTCAAAACATTAAATATCAATATATATAGGGACGCCTTCCCCTACAAACACTAAATATCACAAGCGTTACTTTATGAAAATATGCACGCATGTTCTCCCAGCGCGCGAGATGTGTCAAGGAAGGCTGGCCCGCAGTGACTTTTGGGGTCTCAAAAGTTCCAACTGAACTTTTGCGACCCCAAAAAGTCACTGCAAGCCATCCTTCATGGACACGTGTTGTGCACTGGGATAGCGTGCGCGTGGATTTCCATGTCTGTCATGGATTTGGACAGTTATATATATATATATATATATATATATATACACACACACACACACACCATATAGTGAAACCTTTCCACTAGCTGAGGGCTCCCGGACGTAGGTGAGATTGCACCGAACTGGGTAAACAATCTTGTGTGTCGCTGTTAGCCATTTACTGTTTTACATTGTGTGTCCAAATTTGTTTGGTGACAAGTTGTTAAGAACATTGTCTCAAAATTGTTCATGCCATTGTTCTTGACATCTTGTCTAACTAAATTAATCAGAATTTCAACATATATCACTTACAAACTATGGATTTTTTACAAACTGTCCAAACTCATCATATCTACGTCCATTTTTCACTGGCCCAGATCCATACGACACGTGTACTAACGCAACATTGAGTGGCGTTAATTATAGATGACAGTAAAGTGAGGGTATTCGGGTAATTTTGCATTTTTCTGACGCATGCGACTGTTGACCTAATCAATAAATCGAATTGGAGCTCTATTCTCTATCGAATTCTTGTCCTATTTCAATTATTCTTCATCATTTGATATATTCCGTGCGTCAAAGTTTTGTTGTTGAAGCCAACTCGGATTTCATCCCCTTAGAATTTTATTTTTTGTTAGTCGAAAACCATCTACATGTTTGTATTCTTCTCGATCGTGTTTTTGTTTTCAAATTGCTAGTATTCGAGTACTGAACTTTGGTATCCCATATTTAAATGGCTCGCTTGAAGGATGAAGTCCTTTATGGGAACTATTAGGCCGGTAGTGTTGCTGGATATAAGTACATAAAACGAACTCAGTTCATAGGGTTCATTTTCCAGAAATTTTTATTTTGTTGTCTTTAATCAATGTTAGTAGTTAAATCACGTGTTATAAAGAGCACTATGATCTTATCAATATTCCACTGCAAATAATGAATGTTCCACACGAAACAGTGAATGTTCCACTTATAAACTTCAAGGTTTACATATATATATTTCATTAGGTTTTATATGATAATTTAATTGATTGTTCGTCTATTTCCCTGACCAAACCTTTCCTATCTGTTTCAACGTTGTCCATAGGGTCATCATAGCTGAGGTTGTCCAACCCTACCTGGGAATCATATTATGTGTCAACGGTTGCCCAATCAAAAAATTATGGGTGGGTGCATGCATTAACTGAGATTTTTGATTAACTTCAACTATATGAAGCAGGAAAAATTCCACCAATATGATCATTAGTTCCAGCATCATTGTCAAGTGTTCCACCATTATTACCAAACATTCCACCAGGTAGACCAAGTATTCCATAGTGGTTAGCGTTATTGGACATGGTTTCTAAGTACGTTATGAATTTCTACAATGATGTCGATTCTGGACAATGGAAGACCATATGCAAAAATCATGGAAGATAAGTGTTACGATTACGAGTGGGAATTCGAAACTTCTAAAATATTTTGTGTTGAGATTTTGTGCCCTAGCACAATGTATTTTCAATCTACTCATGTAATAAGACTATTAGTTGAAATAAAATCGACATTCATATTACAAAGTGTTGTAGTAATATCTTAAGTATGATTTGATTTGTATCATTGATGTGTCAACACATAATAGTAGATATACAGATCAGATAAAATCTTACTTAAGAAGTCCCCGATCAGAATAGCTTCATAAGAAACGATGGGTATGAGGCTAACTCTAAATGATCACGCTCTATTGATCATGGCCAGAAGGGGGCCAGAGTTAGGTCATAGTATCACCAGACAGGGGTGATATAGGACGACCCGATAATGAGTATGTTACATAGACACAGTCATGAACATACTCATATGTCGGCACATGAAATCACATCCTCAGACGGAAGGATCATTGAGGTGACTATGTAATGAGTGACGAGTTTGACTCAGTCTAACGTATCCTGTAAAGGGTTACAATAACGACTATGATTGACTCGATCACGAGTTACATGAGTTGACTCAATAAATCGCTGAAGAATATATCCCTCATACGGACGTATGAGCAGAGATTTGTTTAGGCCACTTGATGAGTACAACTGAAATACAATAGCATGGCCATGCAGTCGATACGGAGTATCAGTTACAATTCAGTGAAGCCAAGCCTGAAAACAAATCTGATGGTGAATGAAATTTATTGCATCGTCAAGTATGTGGCTATATTAGACAGTGGATGAATGATAATGTTTTGAATCATGTCAGTGAAGAGACACATGCACGCAGTTTATGGAGCAAGCTTGAGCAGTTATATGCTCGAAAGACTGGTAATAATAAGTTGTTCTTGATAAAGCATATGAGGAGTTTGAAGTATCATGATGGGGCTCCGTTGACAGATCATCTTAATGCTTTTCAAGAAATTATTAATCAGCTTGCAGGAATGGGTATCAAGTTTGATGATGAGGTGCAAGGTTTGTGGCTTCTGGGTACATTACCGGACTCGTGGGAGACGTTCAGGACGTCCTTATCTAACTCAGCTCTGGATGGTGTTATCACCATGGATTTGGCTAAGGGGAGTGCTCTGAATGAAGAGATGAGAAGAAAGTCACAAGGTTCCTCTTCGCACTCAGAAGTCTTAGTGACAGAACAAAGAGGAAGGAGTAAGAGCAAAGGTCCAAAAGGTAGAGACAGAAGCAAGAGTAAGAACATGTACATCAATGCAGAGTGCTATCACTGTAGTCTAAAGGGGCATATTAAAAAGTATTGCCGAAAGCTCAAGAGAGACAACCAACATGACAAAGAGAAAGAAAATAAGGCAAGTCATGACGATGATGTTGCTACTATTACTTCTTCTCTTATGTGATGAAGAAGATGTTAACTTGACTTGTGATGAGACCAGTTGGGTAGTAGATAGTGGTGCCTCCATTCATGCTACAAGTCAAAAGGATCTATTTTCATCTTATACATCTGGTGATTATGGCAATGTTAAGATGGGAAATCGAGGCATGTCAAAAGCTATTGACATAGGAGAAGTGCGATTGGAGACGAAAAATGGTACAACTCTTATTCTGAAAAATGTTAAACATATTCCTAACATTCGTTTGAATTTGATATCAGTAGGCAAGCTAGATGATGAAGGTTTACATCATACCTTTGGTGGTGGTTCATGGAAGCTCACTAAAGGTGTTATGGTCGTGGCTAGAGGTGAAAAGTGTGCTTCGTTGTATGTGACACAAGCTAGAGTTTGTGGTGGCATTATTAATGCAGTCAAAAAAAGAGAGTACAACTGAATTGTGGCACAAGAGACTTAGTCACATGAGCGAGAAGGGAATGATGGTTTTGGGAAAGAAGAATCTCCTACCGAGAATGAAAGGTGAACCGTTAGAGAAGTGTGAGCATTGCTTGGCCGGCAAGCAAACTAGAGTATCTTTCAAATCATCCCCTCCCTCGAGAAAGCCAGAGATGCTTGATTTAGTATACTCTGATGTTTGTGGTCCTATGAAATCCAAGACGCTTGGAGGTGGTCTCTATTTTGTGACTTTTATAGATGATCATTCAAGAAAAGTGTGGGCCTATATCTTGAAGACTAAAGATCAAGTGTGTGGTGTCTTCAAGCAGTTTCATGCCGTAGTTGAGAGACAGACTGGGAAGAAGTTAAAGTGCATGCAAACCAATAATGGAGGTGAGTATTGTGGTTCTTTTGATGATTATTGTAAGGATCAAGGCATTCGACATCAAAGGACGCCTCCAAAGACGCCTCAGCTAAATGGGTTAGCTGAGAGAATAAATAGAACGCTTATTGAAAGGACGAGATGTTTAGTTTCACAAGCAGGGTTACCAAGATGCTTTTGGGGTGAGGCTTTAAATACAGTGGTTCATGTATTGAATCTCACACCGTGTGTGCCTCTTGAGTTTGATGTTCCAAATGGAGTTTGAAGAGATTCATAGGGGATGAAGAGATTCATAGGGGAGTTCGGTTTCAAGCAGCAGTGCTATGTGGTTTACTATGATAACCAAAGCGCAATTCACTTGAGTAAGAAGTCTACTTTTCATGCAAAGTCGAAACATATTGATGTGAGATACCATTGGCATAGAGATGCACTTGAAGACAAGTTGTTTGAGATTGAGAAAATCCACACAGATAATAATGGTTCCGATATGTTCACGAAAGCCTTACCAAGGGAGAAGCTTGATGTTTGTTGTAAGATCGCTGGTATGGCGATGCCCTCCACTTAGTTGAATAAGGGGGAGATTTGTTGGGCCTTTATTAAATAAGTGGAGGCCCAAAGCCCATGTAGTTAGTATCCTACATGGAGAAGGAAACCCTAATTGCTTGCCTATAAATAGGAGGCAATAGAGAGAAAGAAATAAGATCAATTCAAGAGAGAAATAGAGTGAAATTCGTGCAGAATTTTCTACTACTTTCTGGGCCGACTAGCAAGGTTCTCGAGTCCGATCGTTGGTCGATCCACCATTGGATCGTGCTGATTTTTGGACAGGGTGTTCGGAAGACGTGGTACTACGTTATAATTGTGTGTCATCGATTCGGTGAAGTTTCTCTACTCTTTCTTGTAATTGTGGTTTGAGCCAAGATTGATTAATCTTGAGATATTGTGATCCTCTAATTGTATTTAGAGAGAACTCATTGTACCCATTATATTGATAGTGGAGATTAAGCGGCCTCGAGGGTCCCGTGGTTTTTCCTCTCTCCCCTTGAGGAGGTTTTCCACGCTAAAATTGTGCGTGCCTATTGTGTGTTCTTGTTTGCTATATTTGTTGGCTTGTTTGATTTGCTCTGCTTGATAGATTCCTACGAGATTTGCACAGGTGAGGAGAATTATTTAATTCCGCTGCATCTAATTATTCTATCAGAGGAGGTTTTTCTCCCAACAATATTATATATATATATATATATATATATATATATATATATATATATATATATATATATATATATATATGAAAGGACCAAATTACCCTATTTTATTTTTTCTATTTATTTTACTCATTAAATTAGGTCATTAGTTAGAACCGAGATTAAAACACATCCAATAGTTACTAGGTATTCTAATATTTATACAATAGAAGTAGTTTGTACTAGAGTTCATCCCAATGTTTAATCTATGGATAATGATATTTTGTTACACCCAACTATAGCGAAATAACACTTTCATACCCTAACTATTTTTCTCTCTTTTTTAGTACCTGACATTTTTTTGTGACAACATACCTCTAAAATGCTTAAAATGTCTAAACTACCCTTGGTTTAAGAAACTATAAATTGAATTGGTTCAATTTTGTTTATCTCTGGTTCAATTTGGTTTATATTTAAGATGCAATTACAATTATGCCCCCAAATCTAAAATTAAATTTGAACCATTTCAAATATGGTTTGATAAATCAAATTGGACCAATTCTATTATGATTTTTTAAACCAGAGGTATTTTAGTCATTTTAGCATAGATTGTCACAAAAAAAATAGTCAGGGTACTAAAAAAGAGAAAAAACTAGTTAATGTATGAAAATGTCATTTTGCTATAGTTAGGTGTAACAGAATGTCATTATCCCCTTAATCAATAATAATAGACTACTTACAACAAACTACTTTGGTATATAGGCAATAGAGTCATTACAATTCACTACGATATATTATTCTTGTTTTGATACACTAAGATGTACTTTAAATTTGTATCATTCATTATGGAAACTTTATTTATGTATCAATTTATCCTAACATCGTTTAAACGGATGGAAACACACAATGTTTGATCTATGATTTTTCAAAAATGGCGAATATGCACTCTAATTAAAATAAATAAATGCAGGATTTAAATTGTTTTTCAAAAAATAGAAAATGAGAATGTTTTGTTGGATGGGTTTTGCCAATGGGGGATTGTTGTCGATGAAGCTTCGTTCTGAACAACTGTGGTTTGACGATAGAGCTTGAGTTGGGCGTAGAAGAAACCTGATAGTTTGGAGATGCTGGCTTATCCCGAGATCCTTTTCAAACTTCATGCGGGGTTGCACTCGAGACCTCTTTTCCATTGATTTTCATGGGTGCAAAGATCTATAGATTTTGAGGCGTTGTTTAACGTGCTTCATATGTCGATTCCGTCTGCACATACTTGTCCCTCTATCAATCGACCACATATCCTATTCCTCTCTGTCACATGTAGTCCCTAAGAATAAAGGTCGGGGATGAGGAGATGTTGGCATTCAACCTAACCTTCAAATTAGGATGACAATGATCTGGTTCTAGTGACACCGATCTGGTTTTCGCATGTCCCAATGCTCATTCATTAGTTGTATGACCGTTAGATCTAGCAAGCTTTGAAACATCTTGATTTACTTAGTTTATGACTCGTTGATTCAGATCTCGACAGGGATGACAAGAACGAGATTTCGAACTTTTAAGGTTGGATGGAGGCTACCACGTCGTTGCATCGACCATTTCTATGTTTGCTCTAGTCAGACAAATAGAAAATCTACCTCGATTCTAGATGAGCTCAATTCAAGGCCGGTCCTGATTTATGGAGGTTAGTTAGGACCAAGGAAGACTAGCAACGGCGTTGTTAAACTCTTCATCATTAGATAAGACGTCATACTTTTTTATTTTGTTATGCTCAATTTGTGTTTGTGTAGAAAATATAAGTTTTAGAGCAAAATCAGTTTCTTATTTGATAAATGAAATTTCTTTAGATGATGAAGAAGGTGGTGACCATAATATTGTGAATAGATAAATTCAAATAACACTCTTTAGAATAGGCTAAATCTTCCTCTTGCTTGACAATTTATTTCTCTTACCATTTTCTATTAAATTTTAGCCAATTTTGTTAGAATTTAAGGTTAAAAAAATTAAGTTAAGAATTTTTTCCACTCATGAATTTAAGAATGAACATTCAGTTTGCTTTATAGAGAAAATGAGTGATAAGAGGCATATGTAAGTCACATGATAAGCTTGTGTTAAATTAAGCATTTGTATAAGCATGCCTTAAATTAGGTAGGTATGTGTCAGTGCTCTATATTATGATCACCAAAGGGAAACAACATTCAATTCATTTCCTTGAGTGAACCTGGTCATTGGCTCAACTAATAAGTTTGGGCCTCTTGTTCTTGGGCTCAATCCAAAAATATTACTTCCCCACCCACCGATCTAAATACTGAGATTTTTTGAATGCAGATTTTGTTTGTAGATACTAAAATGTGACTGGAACCCAGGTTTCTTGTCTCAAGTGCAAGTGTTGTCAAACCAGCATTGACTGACTAGTATATAATGTAATTAATAATTACATAATTTTGGGCAGTCGGGGGGATTCCTTGAAATTTCCTTGCTACACAAACTCGTGGATGTTTCAACAATATGACTCGAGTCACAATCAAAGTTAATGTGGCTCAAAATCAAAGAAGGAAAAAAGTTTGAGAGAGGGAGAGGGTCAACGCTACAGCAGCAATGCTGTTTCCTAGAAAATGTATTCCATTTGCATGCACACTGAAGATGCTAAGAAGTTACCACAAATATCATAACAACCAGAGAAGAAATTAGAATAAATACCTCTTCTCCTTTGTGTTCGTCCATTCATTGCAACTTTCCATCTGATCTGACCCAGAAATGTACCCTCCACTTTTTAAGGCAATTGCAGCCAATGACAAGGAAGCTTTTCTCGCCTACTTGGGCAGAATATGCGAGCTAACGGCTAAAAATAGGAACTCTGTGTTGCACCTTGCTGCAAGATTTGGACACTTAGAATTGGTGTCTGAAATAGTGAAGATGCTTCCTGAATTGGTCGAAGCGGAGAACAGGAGAATGGACACCCCTTTGCACGAAGCTTGTCGCCACGGTCATGCCGAGGTTGTGATACTGTTGTTGGAGACAAATCCCTGGGCTGCTTGCTTGCTCAACCGTCATAACCAGAGTGCCTTGTTTGTGGCTTGCAGCTCCGGTTACCTCAGTATCGTGAACCTCCTTCTTAACCAGCAATGGCTGATTGACTTTGAAGAAGATGGAGAAGATTTATCTCCTCTACTTGCTGCCATATCAAAAGGCCATACAGGTAATTAAGTAGAAAACCATTACATTACCCATGTTGGAAAATATTCTAATACTCCAACTGATGGTGCAGAAATTGTCACGAGGTTACTGCAAGTTGGGCCAGACCTGGCTCACAAGGCAGACCAAACCGGTTCTTTTCCACTGCACTGTGCTTGTATGAAAGAGCACTTGGAGATAACAAGAATGCTTCTGAAGCTTGACCCGGGTCTTGCCATGAAATATGATGGCAATGGTTACACACCATTGCACTTGGCGGCAATGAAGGGCACTGTCAAAATCCTCAAAGAGTTTCTGCACTACAATCCCTCGTGTTTTACATTACTAACCAGAGATGAAGAAACCATATTCCATCTTGCTGTCAGATACAAACGGTATGAGGCCTTTGTGTATTTAGCACAAGTTTTCCATGACACTAGTGTCTTACACAGTCCGGACCGATTTGGCAACACTGTCTTGCATCTTGCCGTCTCCACATGCCTCTCATCTGTAAGCATCTCCTTCTCTTTCTCTCTCAAACCTCAAACCTCAAACCTGCATATATGTTATTATTCATTCAATCACATTCATTCAGTTTGCAGACTACATCATCAATACAGTGAGAGTGGACATCAACTATAGGAACAAAAGAGGACTTACGGCACTCGACATGCTAGAGCAAGCAACAAGGACCACTTCTGATATGCAGGGCATCAAGGAGATGCTGCAACGAGCTAGTGGTAGAGAGATGGTTGAGCAACCACCTGATGCTGTCACAGAGAGAGAGAAAGACAGTTCTCTTGAAAGCCCCATAGTTGTATTCGATTTGCAGACCGAAGAAAATGAGTTGATGGACAACGACCCAGTTGAGCACTTGGCCGCATCTGAGAAAGATTCAAATAATGCATCAGAGCATCAAGTTGAAGAGGTAGCTGCAAGTGAAAATGGAACAGCAAACAGCTCTCAGTCGAGATTGGAACGGAACAAGCTTATGAGCGACAGGCACAGAGAAGAGTTGGGCGAGCTATACACAGCCCGTCGCGACAGGCAAAGTCAGATATACATGGAAGCATTACAAAATGCCAGGAATACGATTATACTGGTGGCTATTCTTATAGCCACAGTCACTTTCACTGCAGGAACAACCCCTCCCGGTGGTGTCTACCAGGACGGACCACTGAAAGGAAAGTCCACGGTGGGAAGAACAACAGCTTTCAAGGTCTTCACCATAAGCAACAACATTGCATTGTTCACATCTCTCTGTCTTGTCATAGTTCTAGTCAGCATCATCCCTTTTCGAAGAAAGCCATTGGTGAGACTACTAGTGATTGCACACAAGGTCATGTGGGTGGCTGTTTCGTTTATGGCTACTGCTTTTGTTGCAGCAATGTGGATCACTCTACCACAAGGACGAGGGGAGTTTTGGACACTCGGGGTCCTGCTATCCATCTCGGCAGGAACCATGGGATTCGTTTTTCTCTACCTGGGAGTGGCTTTGGCTAGACACTGGGCAACAAAGCTGAAATGGAGGAAAGGAAAACATGGTGAGGATAAGGCTACAATGGGAGATGTAACCATGTCAGAATCATGTAACTCTGATGTTCATAGTGGCCTTTTAATGGGACTTGGGTATCATGTATACTGAAATTCTGAAAGTAGCAGCTCTACCCTCTATCCAAGGCAAATTGGTTAGTTACACATGTTAACAATATTCATAAGAGGTTTTCACTATTAATACAACTTTCCTTTATTGACAATTCTATTAAATTGTTTTCCATTCCAATCAATTACAGACCTACAAATAACTGCTACTGCACATTACCATTCAAATGTTCAAGAAAACCCCTTCCTAATCTTTGCTTCTAGCCCAGAAAAAAACCCAATCCAATACATAATATCATTAATCGAACTCTTAAGAAACAAATAAATCATCTACAGTACCGTCACTAATTGCTCTTATAAAATTGAAAAAAGAAAGACAACTGAACAAAATCAGAGTTATATATACTTTCCTACAGCAGCCAACCAAAGATTGAAATTACTAGGAATTTTCCAAAAGAACCTGTTGGTGCTTCATAGATCGGATCCTTGGCGGTTCAGCTGGCTTTCTGGATTTTCATCCCAAATTGATCGACAAGACCTGACCTGTTACGGGAGGGAGGGCGGGCGGGCAATTATTGACAAGTGAGTGAGTAGTATAGGAAATATGAAAATAATTTCAATGTGGCTAATACAAGGAGTTAATTTATTGACTCGTAAATTTAGTAAATACTGATTATCAAGCCTTGTACTTGTTTTACTTATAGCCATAGGATGGAGAAATTAGATGAGAAATAAACTTTATCTTAGCCTATATTTATTTCTTTAAGTGACAGTTGTATTTTTCAAAATTCTTCACCCATTCTCTACCTTAGCCTACTGTTTTTATTCATTTATACATTTTTTCAGTTAAAAACTTCAGTCCCAACTAATAAACTATCAACATAATTTAAATTTATCGCATTTAACTTATATTCCTAACAATCTCCGCATTATATGGGAATTCCTTTGTAGCGATATATTGTTATAATACTGAAGGTAGATTAAATGCAAGGAGAATACAACTGTCACTTATAAGATATCATATAATGTGAACTTTTGAAACACGAGTCTTTGTCTCGAATAAAGAGGATATGGAGAGCTAGATGTTTATATCTAATATCTTGTTAAATTTTGACCAACCCAAACTTATAAGTTAAGTAAAAAAAATTATATTCAATGAACATGAAACTGTAGTGTGATCTATAAATTCTTATATCTTATCCCACATATTGATTCAATTAATCATAATTACATATATATTTAATCAGTTTGAGTCAATAAGATTTGTGTAACTAGATGGTTAAAGAAAAACAAAATTAAAAGAAACATCAAGTAAAACGACTTGCATATATTGGATTCAAATGTATGACACTATGTTTGGTGAATAATAATTTTAATAAAGGAAAATTGCAAAAACTCTTTATACATTATTTTATTGTTGCGGAAAGTCTTAGTGTATCGTGTTTATTGTAAAAACTTTCCGTCCAATTTGTATTTTTTTTTGCACAATCACACAATTCCGTTAAATAGACTAAATATCTTGAAATATTTTCATAATACCAAAAATACACTAGCTATATAATTGCAACAACTCTCAATATATTATTGCACTTTTGCATATAAACTACCCACCATCAGTTTTTCACTTTTGGTAACGTGTGAAAAGACTAAAATACCTTTAAAAGATAAATACACTATTTTTAAAATTGAATGAAATAACATTAATGCCTTTAACTATTCATTTAATTTTCAAAACATTATCCATCTATTTCCTAACTCTCTCTCTCACCTCTTTTCTAATTGAAAGAAAATTAAAAGCATGTCCATCTTGTTCTGTGATTCATCTTCTACACCTCTTAGCAATGAATAAAACCCATCTCATGAAATGGAGCCATAGTAAAGAACCCATCTACTGTGAATTAACTAATTAGTTAAAAAAAACATCTACTTCCTCACTCCAGCAAGAAACTAGCAACCTCATGTTGCCAATGGTGAATTTATGGTAAAAGAAAAAATACATTATAACCCATTATTCATATTACATTTTCAGATATGTGTTGGGACAATTTTGGGAAATTTTTTAAATTTGTGTGACCATAGACCTCCTAATTGAGATTGAAGGTCAGTCGCCCCCTCCGCCGCTCTTCAACTCCATGTTCCTCAGCTACGTCTCAATCGACTTCCGAGAAGCCAAATCCAAGCAGCAGATCCAGAAGCTCCTCCAAGGCAATTTTACCAGCGTCTCGTGGCTTTGCCGACACCATCTCATGGTGGTCGCGGAAATCTTCGACAAACCATATCTAATCGAGAGAGAGAGAGAGAGACCAACGGAATACCCACATCCTCGCTTGTGGGATAACAACCTCTAAAAAGATAGATCTGAAACTTTCTCGTGACCAAGACAAACCAAATATGTAATTTTTTTTGTTGATGGAGGGAGTTGGAGATTAGAAGGAGAGAGAGGAATAAGAGTACTGATTTGTTAAGAGAGAGGAGAGACGATTAAGAAGAGAGGGAGAGAGATGACTAAGAGAGAGAATGAGTGGAAGGCACATGTATGAAAATTAAATAAATAGTTAAGGGTATTTAGGTATTTTCAATCTAACTCTAATAACTCATTTTTATATACTAAGAGTATTTTAAAAATTTTACATGCTAAAAATGTTAAAATCTAACTGAAACGAAAAGAAAGAGGAAAAGTTAATTTTTTTTCTATTATGTGTGGTTATGTGAGAAACAACTTATTTCAGAAATATCCACCCAGAATTATCCCTTGAGTTTATTTTTGAAAGTATAAAAATATTTTAAGATTTTCGTGTATTTTATAGAAATTATAATAATGATAGAAATAAATACAAGATAGCTAGAATTTTTTTGCAATAAATACATTACACAATTATTTCTTACAAAAGTGAGATGGTATAAGAAGAATTTGTGCCATTTTTACTTGTAAGAGCAACTCCAATAGCAAATTTATTACTTTATAATAGCTGCTACATCCAACTCCAACTCCAACCCAAATACCAAATCTTAATAAAAAATTAATCATTATCACTATCTAATACTTTCATTTATCTATTAATTAAATTAATGTAATATTATTAAATTTATGCCCATTTATCTATTAATAAAACTCCTTCAAAATAAAATCTATTAATTAAATTAATATAAACTTTATTACATTGAGTTGACAAATATACTAATTAAGTATAACAAATTTGGTAATATGAGTATGCCAATCAATCACCATTAAAGATAAAAGTTTGGAGTTGTCTGATACAAATACAATAGACATAGAAACGTACATTGCATATGTAGTAGCCATGCGATGATGGATATAATGAAAATGAAAAATAAATAAATAAAAATTCACATATTGGAATTGGAGCATTTAAAACAGAGGCGCATGCAAAACTCTCATCATGGTGTCCTCTGTATCCCATCTCTCTCCTCCCCCATTTACAATCTCCTCTCCCCTTTATACCCCTCCAGCTTCCCCTTATTTACCACCGCCAATCGCCTCCTTGTCTCGGTGTCAGCAGGGGCAATACCGGAAACACCCACTGTAGCATAAAGCATTTTCCTAGCTCCAAACAGTGCAGAGAGAGGTAAGAGCCGAAAGTGATGAACAACACCACTTGAAATGAATCCAAACCCAACAACAACTTTCTCTTTAGGGTTCGTCGTCTCCAATCTCGAATTCTCTTTCTTGCTACCATAAATTCTGCACAATCGGGACCGACCCTTTTTTGCTGCTTCAGTTCCCATGAGACCCTCGAGAGGGAAGGCAAGGTTAATGGAGGAGGGTACGTGGTGTTGACTGCGCTGTCGTTTTCGGCTCATCCCATTACAGCGAAAGATCGCATTGTCCGATTCTTTGGTTGTTTGCTTCCAAAGTTTGGATCTTGCGAGTGCGGGAATCGAGGCTGGGTCGACTCGCCCGAGTTGGGGGTGTTTGTTTCTCGGGAAAACAAAAGGAGGGTCTGTGCTATCCTTTTCGTTCTCGTCCAGATGGTGGTGGTTTTGATTTCTTGCTTTTGTTTACTGTTTTCGAAAGTTTAGAGATATAGATCAGCTTCTGGTGTTTCAGCTTGGAGTTTGGTTTTGAGGTTCTGATCTCGAAAGATTTTTATATTTCCTTGTGCTTGGAGCTTGCCTCTCATGTTGGGAAAACAAGGATAGCTTTGTCCCAGACCGGATTACCGGTGTCCTTTGTCGCTTTATCACAATCCTTGTCAAGATTAAGAAGCTGAAGCTTGTGGGTTTGAACCAAAGTTTGCAACTTCAAACGCTAAGCTGCTTCTGTTGCTACCTTTTTGTTTTGTTCTTGTGGGTGTTTTGGATTTCAGCTGAGATTGAAGAGAAGCTATTTGCGTTTTGCTTGAAGTTACTTGTTACTTTTTGTTGCTGGTGTTTTGGATTTGAGCTAGAATTAAAGAGAACCTACCGGGGTCTTGCTTTAGATTGTTTAGTTGTGAATTGGAGCTGATTGAAGATGGCAATGTCCTGCAAGGATGGTAAACTAGGGAGTTTTGACAATGGCAAGTATGTCAGGTACACACCTGAGCAGGTCGAAGCCCTCGAGAAGCTCTATCACGATTGCCCCAAGCCCAGTTCGATTCGTCGCCAGCAGTTGATAAGGGAGTGCCCCATTCTCTCCAACATTGAGCCTAAGCAGATCAAAGTCTGGTTCCAGAATAGGAGGTACTGTGAATGTTGCTTCACTGTCAATTTTTTATTTTTCTCTTCTGCGTAGTTAGTGCTGTTTTGTTGGTTGGTGCATAGAGATGGAACAACAATTGCACTTTTGGATCTTGAAATTTTTGTTTGTTGAGTGTAAAGCAAGCACTCTGGCTTAATTTAGGTGAACCGTTCTCTTTTGAGGATTAAAAAGTAATAACAGTAGTATACTATAGGTACACTGGTATAAAAAAGTAATAACAGTAGTTTACAAGCACATGGTATCATGATTATCAACCAAAGGACGAGCCTTTATTTTCTTATGCACACTTGCTGCCGTGCTGACTGGTGAGAAAGTTTTGAGCTTGAATTAAGATACTAGGGTTCTTTGAATTCTATATGTTTTTGCTTTGGAACAAAGTTGAAAGTTGTCCTCATCTCATTAAATTAGTTGCATGAGGTTCAGTTTACTGAATAATCTATTGATCAAACTGTTAGAAATTATTTCCTTCTATGGTAATGAATTAGTTATGCTGCCAACCTTTGATGATAATTCTGGCTCTTTCCTGTTTTGTTTGTTCAGATGTAGAGAGAAGCAGAGGAAAGAAGCTTCCCGGCTTCAAGCTGTGAATAGGAAGCTGTCAGCAATGAATAAGCTATTAATGGAGGAGAATGATAGGTTGCAGAAGCAGGTGTCTCATCTGGTTTATGAGAATGGCTACTTTCGCCAGCATACCCAGAATGTAAGAATTTGTTAATTGTTGTAGTCGAGAAAACAATAGACGATTATATGTTTCAACATTATTCTTTTAATAATTTCCTATTACTGGGTTCATCTGGTATTTAAATAAATTGGTTGCTCAATGTTTTTCTTATAGACAACCCTTCCAACCAAAGACACAAGTTGTGAGTCAGTGGTGACCGGCGGTCAACATCATTTGACTTCTCAGCATCCTCCAAGAGATGCTAGTCCTGCAGGGTAAGTGGGAATATGGGTAATGGGTCTTTTTTAGCCTTTAGTTATATGACAACCTCATGTGAAATCTTTTATTATTTTATGCAGGCTTTTGTCCATTGCAGAAGAAACTTTAGCAGAATTTCTTTCAAAGGCCACTGGAACTGCTGTAGAGTGGGTCCAAATGCCTGGAATGAAGGTATCTTTTAGACAATTTTTCAATTTTTTTATGTATTTACTTAATTTCTTCAAATCATCGGTGGGCGAGAAATGAAATTAAATCCCATTTATCATTACAAGATTGCTCTTATTGGGAATACATTAGAATGTCGCTTCACTTAATTTACTATTGTCTTGGGGCCAATTTTTTGATCTGTCATCTTGTGGTGTCTGCCAACTGTAGCCTGGTCCGGATTCCATTGGAATCGTTGCTATTTCTCATGGTTGCGCTGGCGTGGCAGCACGAGCCTGCGGCCTGGTTGGTCTTGAACCTTCAAGGGTAAGTTGACTTGATTTATCTTATTCTGTGTTTCTATCTCATGCTTTGACTTTTGAGATTGCATTGTTTAACTGTTTACTTTCTTACCAGGTTGTAGAGATCCTCAAGGATCGTCCTTCATGGTTCCGAGATTGCCGAACTGCGGATGTCCTGAACGTGCTGCCAACGGCCAACGGCGGAACCATTGAACTGCTTTACATGCAGGCAAACACCATTTTTATATTATATATATGGGATTATAATTTTAACAAAATTGCTTAACGTCAATCTTCTTAATAATGTAGTTCTATGCGCCAACAACATTGGCACCTGCTCGTGACTTCTGGTTGCTGCGCTATACTTCCATTCTAGAAGATGGCAGCCTTGTGGTATGGTTTAAAAGCTTTCGTCTTTTCAATTAATTGTGCGATTGAACATGATCACATTCTAGTTTTATGGTTATTATTGAGTGATAACTCTATTTTACGTGTAACTGAACTGTATGTTAGTTTGAATTTCAATTCACTCTCTAAATATCATGCAATAAACAGGTCTGTGAGAGGTCACTTAAAAATACCCAAAATGGTCCAAGCATGCCAACGGTGCAACATTTTGTGCGAGCAGAAATGCTCCCAAGTGGGTACCTTATACGACCTTGTGAAGGGGGTGGTTCAATTATACACATTGTTGATCATATGGACTTGGAGGTATAAATACCCTACACTGACTCATTTATATCACCGAGTATTTCCAATTAATTGGTTGTAAAATTACCCTTTTGCCAAAAAGTAACAACTTTAGCGTCTATGTTGACTAGCCTTGGAGCGTTCCCGAAGTGTTGCGCCCGCTGTATGAATCATCAACAGTTCTTGCACAAAAGACTACTATGGCGGTACCCATATCCAACTTCATCTTCTATACTTGATCGGCATGCAGAATCATTACAAGAATAATATTGTCATTTATATGAAGTTTATTTTAAAACTTTAAAAGTTTCCAATTCATTTCAGGCTCTCCGCCAGCTGAGGCAGATAGCTCAGGAGGTTTCTCAGACAAATGTCACCAACTGGGGCAGACGACCTGCTGCCCTTCGAGCACTCAGCCAGAGGCTGAACAGGTTAGTGTCTTTTAACTTGAAATTACGTAATTGATCCTGGGATGATTTTATGCGATTCTGATTCGGGTATTTATTTATGTAGGGGTTTTAACGAGGCACTTAATGGGTTTACGGATGAGGGGTGGTCGGTAATGGGAAACGATGGCATGGATGATGTCACCGTTCTGGTGAACTCATCTCCTGATAAGCTAATGGGTTTAAACCTTTCCTTTGCTAATGGGTTTCCTGCAGTGAGCAATGCCGTTTTGTGTGCCAAAGCGTCCATGCTCTTACAGGTAGTTAATCTGAGTTCAACTTACTTTATTGTCAGCTATGTCATGCATTATCTGTTGTGAAAAGGCTCATGATCTCGTACACCTTTGCTTTTCTAGAACGTTCCTCCTGCAATTCTTCTTAGGTTCCTGCGGGAGCATAGGTCGGAATGGGCAGACAACAGCATTGATGCTTATTCTGCTGCAGCAGTTAGAGTTGGTGCCTGTAACCTACCAGGATCTCGGGTAGGAAGTTTTGGTGGCCAAGTTGTGCTTCCCCTGGCTCACACTATTGAACACGAAGAGGTAAGCAATTGGATCACTACATAATAGCAGTTGTTAGTGCTGTATTTTCGAATTCAATAAGCATTGTATTCTTCTGCTCACCAGTTCTTGGAGGTCATAAAGTTGGAAGGTGTTGGCCATTCTCCTGAAGACGCAATAATGTCCCGAGATATTTTTCTCTTGCAAGTAAGCACTATTGCATCAAACAATTTCACTCATTGTGTCCGTCTATACATAAAGTAATAAAAGCTGATTTGTACTATTTGTTATTATTTCGGTTTTACTATTTCCATATTTTGTTGAACTTTTTTACTGTTTTATAGTTGTGCAGCGGAATGGACGAGAATGCTGTTGGCAACTGTGCCGAACTTATATTTGCACCAATTGACGCTTCCTTTGCTGATGATGCACCACTCCTGCCTTCTGGTTTTCGCATCATTCCTCTCGACTCTGGAAAGGTTAGAATCTTGATTTTATATATCTCACTATCCTTTCAAGCTTTATGTCTTGTTGATGGATTTTGTTGTCTAACACGATGCAGGAAACCTCCAGCCCGAATCGCACCCTGGATCTTGCTTCCGCCCTTGAGGTTGGGCCAGCCGGGAACAAAGCGCCCAACAAATTGTCTGCTGACTCTGGCTGTATGAGATCCGTGATGACAATTGCATTTGAATTTGCATTTGAGAGCCACATGCAAGAACAAGTAGCCTCTATGGCTCGCCAGTATGTGCGTAGCATTATAGCGTCTGTTCAGAGGGTGGCATTGGCGCTTTCTCCTTCTCATTTGAGTTCACATGGCGGTCTCCGCTCACCGTTGGGTACTCCTGAAGCTCAGACGCTTGCACAGTGGATATGTAACAGTTATAGGTTTGTGATAACCATCTATGCTAATGATTATTAATAATGATTCTGCTCATTCAATTCATCTATACTTGTCCAGATGCTACTTGGGCGCGGAGCTTCTCAAATCCAGCAGCGAAGGAAATGAAACCATCCTCAAAACTCTCTGGCATCACTCGGATGCTATCATGTGCTGTTCCCTGAAGGTATGATCACCAAAATTGTTGCAAACTCTTGAAAACAACCAATTTAGTCCTAAATTGGCATATTTTCAGTTCAAGACTGAACTGACCGTTTTCTTGTGGTTATGGGCTGTTTCACTGTTCCCTAATAAGCTAACTTCTTTAATCCCGAAAGGCAATTTTGTTACTTTGAGGAGTGCTCATCGTGTATTCACATGACTCGTAAAACTTCATTTATGCTTTCTGCTAGGAGGTTCCAAGTCATTTGTGTTTCAATTTGGCAACGTTTCATTATGTCATGCCCTAAATTAAGTGCGTGATCTTGATAGAACTCTCTTTTTATTCAGGCAATGCCGGTGTTCACCTTTGCCAACCAGGCCGGACTTGATATGCTCGAGACAACATTGGTTGCGCTTCAGGACATAACCTTGGAAAAGATATTCGATGATCATGGCCGCAAGACTCTCTGCTCTGAGTTCCCACAGATAATGCAACAGGTACGTTTGTTTGCTTATTCCTTGCCGACCTGATTTATGCCAAATAATACTGAGACCATGAAGGGATAAACTCTTAAACTCGTGATTGTAGGGTTTTGCTTGTCTTCAGAGCGGCATATGTTTATCGAGCATGGGGCGACCCGTCTCGTATGAGCGCGCCGTAGCATGGAAGGTGCTCAACGAAGAGGAAAATGCTCACTGCATCTGTTTTATGTTTGTGAACTGGTCTTTCGTCTGATGTCTTCAACGAAAATCAGTTGCAGAAAAACACATGTTTCATAATCGGGCTGTGTATCGTTTTGTTATGTGACGGTTTCGAGATAGGACTCGAGCTTGCTGAACTTGTTTTGTGCCAACTTGAAACTCACATTGTGTGTTGTTTGCAACTTACAGCTTTCGGGTGAGAAGTTTCTGACATTGGATTGGAGTTTGCATAAGTATGCTATGTTAATGTATGAGTTGCTACTTGTTTCTTGGATTTTATATACCGACTCCTAGAGCTTGATTTGTTAACTATTCGGTTGGTGTTTGCTGAAATGAAACTTGATCTGATGACACGTACACTGAACCAAACATGTGATCTTTAGTTGCTTTTAACTCATCAAAAATAGATGATAACGAACAACTAAATGCAGATGAAAAGAGTCAAAGCTACCATTTTATTATACATGAAGTAGAATGGAAAATTACAAATACGGCCATGTGATCAGAGCAAACACACAAGAGGGCAACATTATTGTCCACATTTGATTAAATAAAATTCTAAATACAATAACTATATAGATAGAAGAGAGACCCCAAAGGAATGGTTTTTGGACCAACCCTAGAAGCCAAGATAAAGGGTGATTTCAAAGTCTAACAAACTTGCCCTTTTGATTTGTTAGCAACATGAGCCTATAGGGTAAGAAAGGCAAGAAAAATCAAATCTACCTAGAAACAACCCTAGAGGCTCTCCGAAAGAGAGAAGAAACCAAAAAAACACGGAAGCATATTTTGAAACCTTACAAGGTGAAGAAAGGTCGATCCCAATTAGTCTCTAGAACTCTTACACGTACAAAACAAACATATATAAAATATTAGTAACGATGAGTACTGTTTCAGACATTAGATTGACATTTTTCTGTGTTGGTTTTAAAAAAGATACATATATAAATATGTCAATTTGAGATTCCAAGGTCGGTGATATCTCTGGTAAGGGCGGGAATGCAACTGGAGCTCCTAGCAATCCCTCCCTTCCTAGGTCCACCCCCGGCTGACCCTTTATCTCTAGGGCTAATAGACTTGGCCCTAGCGGAGCCCTTCTTCAAGATGTCCCTCATGGCCTCGGCTTGAACCAAAGCAGGATAGGCCCTGAGCTTCTTGAACTTGGCACAAGCGCTCATGTGCACCACCAAAGCTCCCTCCATGTCCCCTCCACGCTTCTCGGCCTCCCCTTTCACCGCCTCCGAGCACAGCCCGCAGATCCACTTCCCCTTAAACTTGCTCCGAACCCGCTCAATGTACTCGGGAGTGCACTCCTCGCACATCCCGCAACACTCACATTTCGCATCTTCCACCTCCGATATGGGCGCAAGTGATGCCTCGTCGGCTTGCTCCCTAGCTAGCTCGAAAGATATGTCGGAGATGGTCCTTTGGAGGCTGTCCTTGGACAACCTAGGAGGCTTGGACAAGGGTTTCGTCCTAGAGAAGGAGCTAGCCACCGCAACACCATGATCTCCGTGGGGTGCCATGTTGTTGGTATCACTAGGGTTTTGTCCGAAGTAATGTGTATTTTCTTGGGAACGATCGATATAACTCAAGAAACAAGACCAAGACCAAGAAGATTGTGTAGTGTAGTGTAATATTTGTAGAAGGTATATTTATAGTATATTTGTGTGGATCTTGGGAGCTCTCATGTCAGCTATCGGTACAAGTAGGAACGGTCATGAAGGTACTGGATTTTGCATGGAAAAAGTTATGATCCAAAATCAATGTACGTACTCTTCTTTTTCAGTTTCTATTTATTATAAACCTAAACCTAACTTTGGGAAATACTTTATCTTTTATTTTGTGGGTGTCAACTTTAAATTTTGCAATGTAATTTGTATTGGAAAGACATAAATAACCCATCATCCATGACCTCATATAAAATGCATATTATTTATTTGTAATCATTTACATAAGATAAATATGTATCACAAATTGGGTCAAGACATATCATTTTGTTAAAGAGAGCTCTAATATTACAATATGACACTTAAACTAGGTTCACGTTACGTGACGTGACCTGACGATACGAACAAATAAATTTTTTTATATATTTAATACATGAATAATTTGAAGTCTCCCGATTTTGGGTTGTAATCAGTTACAAACTTATGCTTCAAATACAAATCTACAAATCAATTTTGGGCCACATGATAAGGCATTTAGTTGGAGATTTTATTTTGGTCTTTTCACCCATGACCTTCGTTACACCTCTCCCTCAACATGGTTCACCCATTTGCTATAGTATGGAACCCAGAATCCTCATTCCAACTCTCCACTCGTTTCAACTGGTTTAACATCTCGTTATAATACTAAAAAATGAAACACGGTTCAAAAAATATATAACGTGTTTCAATAAATTAAAATTAATTATTTCAGTTGAAATCATCCAATCTATTGATTAGTATGCTCTTTGAATATTTGATTGAATTATTTGTATAATAAAATATGGGTTAAATAAGGGTTTAATCGATGGTTTGTAGATTTGTATTTAAAACATGATTTGTAGGGAAGTGCATCCCAAATTGTTAGAAAAAATAAAACTTCAAGAAAATAAAGAAGTTATTTAAACCCTAACATTTCGATGCATATATGTGTTTTTTATAACATGTTTTAGAAGTATGAAACATCATGTATGGGAAGGATCAATTGAAAATCTTTTTGAGAATGCAAAATAAGACTCGATATAGGTAGTTAATATAAATAATGTAAACTGTCACTATAAGTATGTAAACACGGAAAAATGTGAACATAAATGTATAAATCTCATCTATTTGTAAACTCGGCTTTTGTATGTATTAGAAATGGTAAGAGAAATATTATTATTGATAATAATTGTTACATGTAATACAATAGAGTAGAGACCATTTTATACAGATGTAGACATAAGCTAAATAGAAAATCGTAAATAATTGACAATAAACCTAAACTTGAATAGGGAGTAGCTAGAAAAGGATAGATACTACAAATATAATATATAAAAAACATTCTTTTTATTCTAAATATAATAAAATAAGAATTAATTTCAGTCTTTAAAAAAATTAATTTAAAGGTACATATTGTCACGTTCTAATAATTAGGTGAGAGTTTTCACTTAATCTCCCATTTATATATATTATAGAGGTAATTATAAACAATGCCGTATAATCCCACCATGTTTCTAAGATGTTGTTGTTCACTTTGTTAATTGCTAAAACTTATCGGAAACTATCTAATTTTATTACACACCGTTTATCAAAATCCATCAAAACAAACCAAAGCAGGTTACGTTAGGTGTCCCCTAATTATTTTAAAGTGGCATAATTACAATTGAAATAAAAATAACTTTCACATGTAATATACGTATACATATATTTTAACTAAATTATTATTTTTAATTTGAAAAGTATGAACCCATCTTTACAACCATTTCTAACGATTTTATCAGCTACACAAAATTTTTTTTCACTTTTAAACCTTTTTCTATTACAAATTACAACTCGAACAAAATATTTACAGTACGCAAGTGTTTATACAATAAACTTTATATTGTATAATAAATTTTTCTCTTAGATTGGAATGTGATGATGTCGATACAGTGTTACAAGTTGGGGGGCAAATCACATGTAAGACTACTGTAACCATAGAAACAAAGCTTCACTCAATTTATCTTTTTGTTTACTTTGAAGAAAAGAAAAGAGATGGTGAATGAGTGAGTGGTGAGTATAGACGTTGAAGAAAGGACCTTTATTGTACTTACAGCTCCAACCATAGCTTTGCTACCTATACCTCACGGGCACATATATCTAATGACATGCAAGTTCATCATATCAACCCCATAAATCGTCCTTCGCTCGACACAAACTTTGTAGAATGACGTAAAGGAGTTCAAACCTAGCACTAATAGATGTAAATAGAAGCTCCCAACCACCAAGTTACCCCATAAATTATGATTATAACTACTACTTTGTTTTGAATATATTCAATAATAAATGCTTATTAGATATACATTATTAAATGTTTATTATTAATGTACTCCCAACCACTAAGTTATATTTATATCAAGTCCCACGTCGGTTAGAGATAAACTTTTATCAGCTCTTTTCTCTATAGATATATTCAAGTTTTATTAGATTAGTCAAATTGTTCTCTTCTATGAGAAAAAGATGAGAACTAAAGTATTGTATAATTAATAATCTAATTGTTGCTTAGATTATTAATATTAGTAGTTAAATTTTTTTGGGTCTATTTTTTGAGTTCAGAATTGTACGTTTGGGACAATAAATTGTATTGGGCCGAAAAATGCCAAAAATAATCCGGTCCATTTAACATTTGGTCAGACCAACCAATTGAACTAGTTGGCTGGCCGGTTTTGAATGCTCAAGAACTGAACTGGTTTGGTTCGGTTTTCAAACCGTGCACACCTGGGCATCTAGATGTGAGCTCTGAATTTATAGTTAGAAATACATATAGCCTACCTCACCCCAAATTATAAACACATGTCTATTAATTAAAGGGGAAATAAGATAGAGTCCCAAGAAACTTATACATTTTATGTGTAAAACACAAGATTGTAAATGTCACCCGACTCTATAATGACGAATAGGGGCCTCTGGGGTCATGGCGGGGCCATGTTGGAGTCATTGCAGGGCCATAGCGGATTCTTTTTTGAATTTTATTTAATATAAATTAATATACTTATTCATAGTAAATTACCAAAAATTCATATTCAATTACCGAAATCAATTCTCGATTTTCACCACAATATAATAATATTTACCCGAATAATTGTCTTATTTACTCAATAAGTTATATATCTGCTTGTATATGAATGTTATCTTATTCTTGTATTTATTTGATGCAAACACAACATCAAAACTCATGTGATTTTGATATTTAATTGTGGACATAAAAATATTCTTGTGCGATGGTGCATTTTAGAACAATTGTTTTAAGCCTCTTTTATGGTTTTTCAGGTTTTAAATTTAAAGTAGCTTTAGCACCATATATAAGTGGCTCCATGATTTGTGTTCGAAACTAATGGGTTTTAGGAGGCATGACCCTGCCGTGACCGCCATGGCTTGCCGACCGCCTGGGCGTTCCATCCGCCATGCACGCCACAATATGTGGTTCTCATCGCACATTTGTAGATTTCGGCGCCATGCCGCTGCCGTGGCAGCCGCCATGATTGACATTTACAACACTGGTAAAACCACGGTCAATATGCAAATTGTAAAATTTTCCTGTTAATTTAAAATTTCAAATTATTGGATATAACATCTTTAATTACTTGTATCTATTAACGATTTTAATTGAAATAATAATGTTAAAGGTTTAATGATAAATCCTAATATATATGTCAAACCCTAGCACCCATGATTATTGGGTTTAGTCAACAATGATGGTGCAAAAATTAAATAACATTTAAATTCAAGTTCAGAAATAGAAGAGAAAAATAAAGAACAACGAAACTCTAATCTAGTGGAGTCGGATTCCGTAAATTTGGGCCAAATCTCTCGACTCCTGACTCGATATTCGATGCCTTCGATCCCTATACTCACGATCCACTTTCAAAAATTGTTCGACCTCCTCTCGAACCCTCATTGGCTTGGATGTCTTTGGTCCCAGCTCTGTCTGTGGAAACCCTGATGATTGAAGCTCTCCTCAATTGTTAATTTGTGATCTTATTTATAGGCTGGTTGAACCGTTGTCACGACCCTATGTCACAGCGTGAGATGCATGGGCGTAACACGGTTCTTTTCTAATTCATCTCGTGCTCTCCACGCTTGTGTCGTGTGCTCCAAGTTGGGATGTCACGGGGTTCATATCACATTGAAAGTTAAAACATATACTCAGACGTTACTGAAAAGGGTGACATGAGGATATGCAAGATTGCTACTAATGATATCACAACCAATCATTTGGAAAAAAGACTATCTCACAGCCAAAACAAGCGGTCATGTAAGGTCAAAGGGAATAATTTAGAATGTGGATTGACGCTAAGGGTAGTGGGAGACTGTAGGAAATATGTCCTAGTTCAATCACATTTCCGTGTAATATTATATCATCATTAGAATCAATAAATCGACATTTCATTATCAACGTGTTGTGATAATGAGTCAAACGTAATTTCATCTAATGTCATCGAGTGTGTTATCACTGATAGTAGAAACATTAGATACACACGGAATTACACTTGATAGGTCCCTGGTCAAAGTGCTTATAAAGCGAAAAGTATGAGGATGACTCTTGATCACGCTCTACTGATCATAGGTATAAGTTTACCAAGTCAGATCATAGATATCACTTGGGAAGTAATATTGGACGACCCGACCTAAGTATGAGACATAGATCCAGTCATGAACATACTTAAGTTGTCGTAGTATCATTGAATCCTTACGAACTTTGGAGTTTTCGTGCATTCCTATGTGACAACTCACATAGTTTGTCATACTTATCTAGGTTGTCCGTAACTGGCTACAAAAGAGGTATGATTAGCTATGTGACGAATCATATGAGGTATACAGGTGACAGTTAAAGGATTTTTTCCTCACGATCGGTGAGAACGATATCTATTTAGGCCTCTTGATGAGAAAGACTGAGAGAAAGTGTGCGGCCACACCAGTGATAAAGGTACTTATCATTATCAGTAATCTCGAGATCAAGAAACATGTTTGAACTAAATAAGGATGACGACTCTATGCCTTATGTTCAAACAAGATATTTAGTGACAAAAGGATTATGATAGTTACGACAAAAGTTAAGTCGAATCACCAATCATCATGATCATTGGGTAATTATTGATAGCATTTTTGTGCCCTAGTCCAATTGCTAGTAGTCTATAAATGTCTATATATATAAATCATCGTTTGTAATAAATAAAACGACTTTGTATTACTTATGTGTTGAAGTAATATGTTAAGCATGATCTGATTTATGACCACTAAAGTAGTAGAACCATAAATCTGTATGGATCACGCTTAACAAGTCCCTGGTTAAAACACGCTTCTATTGAAGCGACCAGTATGAGGATGGTTCTCAATGATGTAGTTCTGCTTATCATAGGGATGTGGGATCCCGAAATCATATCATAGATATCATGAGGTGATTGGTATCGGACGACCCGCTTTGAATAGTGTTTCATAGATTAAGCCATGAACATATTCAAATGCGATAGCTTGTCACAATATCCTTAGACCAAGGAGTCTTTGTGATCCTTATGCGGTCGACGTACAGTTTTGACTTGCGCCTAACGTTTTCCGTAACTGGATTGCAATAACGGGCATGATTGGGTGGCGGAACAGATTGCATGAGTGACACGAAAGACGGCTAAGGGATTTATCTCTCGTACTACGGTATGGGAAAGATATCCGTTTAAGCCGCTTGATCGAGAGTGACTGAGAGGAAGTGCATGGCCATGCCAGTGATACAAGTTATCAGTTCTCAGTCGTCTCGCATATCAAGTAACGATGATTGATTAAACAAGGATGACGACTCTATGCCTTGTGATCAATCAGGATGTCTAGAGATAATAGGATAGTGACTTGTACGCACAAGGTTAAATTGAATCATCGATCATCATGCGCCTTGGGTAATCATAATGTCTTACTAGAGACCACTTATGATGGATCGGGCAAGAGCGATCTCTTTCGCCGATCGGCCAACGGTGGCATGAGCCTAGAGGGTCACACACATACAATATGGATAACTCAAGACAAGGAAAGATTGGCGTTTCTTGAGGAGCAAAACATGGCCAAAACTGAGGGTTTTAGGCCATGGGTTCGGTTTTGTGAGAATGATTAGCGAATCGAGAAAACTGAGTTTGGCGTCGATATCGCGTCGGACTTTGTTTGATAAGTGATGACAAAGGGTCGGATAATTATTGTACACGGCATGCGACCGCATGTGCGAGCCCATTGGGCTCGGCCCATGAGGTCACTAGGTCGGCCCAACAAAGCCCCAATAAGCTTGTTATGGCCGGCCCACTTGGTGGGTCCAAGTGTGGGGCCATACACCATGCTTAGTTGGTGTTGTTGATTATGATAAAGAGTGATTTGTGGGATTAGGTGATGACTTGCCTTTTAACCCATGCCTTCATCATTTGTTACTTTATCAATCAACTTTAAAGATATGATTAAGTATACAAAATATCACAACAAATGAAGAAGCTCTCATAACTCTCTCTCTCTCATAGTGGCCGGCCACTCCCCTCTCCCTCTCCCTTCCTTTGCTCTCTTGTTCTTCACACTCTAGTTCTAGCAGGCTAAGTGTGTTGGATCAAAAGGATCATCCTCTTGGTGTGGACTTGCTCTAGAGAAGGAGATCATCTTGTTCTTCTTTCTTGATTCAACAAAACTAAGAGGTAAAATCTCGTGGAATAGTTTTTGCCTTGAGATTTAATGGTTTATGTTCTTGAACAGATTTTGGAGTTTGTATTGTTATTTCTTCCGCTATTTTGATCATCTTGAACGCTCCAAATCCCAACAATCATAATGTCTTACTATACATCACTTATGATGAATGAATCGAATGGTATTTGGGGTCATTTTTCAATGATTCATGAGCCTACATGATCACTAACAAAGAGCAAGCCCGAAACTAAGTGGGCTTATAAATCCCATAAGGATGAATAAGTGAAAAACACGTGTTCCCGAGCTCTGCAGATAGGTCAGGTTGGGAGCCTTATATCTCCCAAAACAGGGCTCTAAAGCAAAAACTCTATTTCACATATTTCTTAGATTTTTGAGTCCTCTTTGATCTGGCATAAGTTTTGGGTCAATCGAAATTCAGACCAGAGAGATATGGGTCGCCTAAGTTTAGTCATCAGAGCTAGAAATATGCAGTTTCCTTTCTATTTCGGTTTGAATTTTGGAAATCAGAAACCAATAAGGAAAAGAAAACTAGGGTGAACAAATTTTGGGGAATTTTCTGAATTTTGAATTCAAAATAAAGTAGGATTTATTGGAAATAAGATCCTAACCTTAAACCTATACATATTTTGCAACGATTTAGTTTAAACCTTAATGCGAGTTTCGCAACATTAACCACTCCTCCTAAAATTTCAAATATGGTTAGTAGCTAATAAGATATGACTTGAGAAGAATAATTCTAGTAGATTAATCTTCTTCAAAGCTTCGATCAAGACTTGTTCGTATGGATACCCGTAGAGAGCGCATCCCGATGAAGACGCTAAAATCGGACTACACTGACTTTGATTGTTGTAGAGGTAAGATACGTAGACAACTCTAATTAGATTTGAGTTCAAGTCCAGATTAGTGAAGAACATGTGTACTCTCAAAGGTTTGGTAAAGTCAGATCTACAAGAGTTAATTAAAGTTTCTAACCCTTTCATCCATTAAGCTTGAACATGTAGTAGATCCCTGCTAGGAAACGGGGTTTAATTTTTGTTATTTACTTCCGCTGCGCATGAATGAGATCCCTTGTTTTCCAACATCTGCATCTATAGTTTCTAAGAATGCTCTGTGACATCATGGTCTGTTCAGACATCTAGTATCACAAAATTTGCTTACACCTGCAAGTCATCTACTTGCACCACTTCATCTTCAATTACGCCTACAGGGTGTACATATGAATTGTCTGCTTACTCAATGACCAACTCTGTTATTTAAAGGCCTTTCAGATGCATCCCGAGGTATAATGCAAGCAGCATGATATTCACTCCCGCTCCCGCTCCCATATCGCACATCGTAATCTTGGTTTTTCCCGGCTACACCGATAGGGATCACAAAGCTTCTTGGATCTCTCAGCTTTGAGCCGAGCCGCCCCGCTAGAACAGTGTTTGTGATTGTCCCTACTCTCATCCTCGCCTTTTTCGCGCGATCTGGTTGACCTGACTCTTCCATGACTCGAGCCTGGTGGATCGGATCGGTTGTCTTATGAACCGTTCTCTTTATACTAGAAAACCCCGCTGAAGCCCTCCCCAGACTGCATATATGGTATTTACCTGAGCTCTTGAGTTTTGGGCATCGCTCGTGAGTGTGCCTGGAGGTCTCAGATTGACCATATGCACCAACGTAGTCTCGATGTTCCGCACATATGCACTTATACTAGTCATTTCTTGTTTCAATTTTCCCAACTAACTGTCATGGTTCTGATTTATAGCATCTTGGCTCTTCATATATGTGAGCATCATCTCTTCCACAGTCGGTGGTCCTGTAGTGTTTTGGATTCCCTGGAAACTAGGAGGTTGGTTCGGTGGAGCGTTGAAATTTCCTCGATTTAGATATTGCCTCAGCAAACCCTGATTCCTGTTATTCCCTTGATAGTTTCTACCTTGGTTCTTATTCTGACTTCTTCAGGAGTGTTTCTATTATTTCCACCTTTCCCAAACCTCCTACTTGATTCGGAAACACGTGGTTACATTGGTTGTTCCTTGTAATGTGCTGGTTTATGTAGGCGATGTTAGGATTATGCCCTAGTCCAATGTAATTCCTTAATCTATATTGTAATGTTTATCATTTTTCGATCTAATAAAAAGACATTATATTACTAATGTGTTGTAGTAGTATATCAAATGTGATTTGATCTATGTCATTATGTGTATAACCACTTATAGTAGAACTGTAGATAAGAAAGAATTGCATTCGATGAGTCCTTGATCAGCTAAGCTTCTTCAGAAGCGATCAGTATGAGACCAACTCCTTGTGATCATGGCAAAGTATGTGCCGGAGTTATATCATAGATATCATCAGATCGATGATATCGGACAACCGATTGTGAGTATGCAACATAGATACTGTCATGAGATACTCACATATCGTAGCTTGTCATTATATCCTAAGACCAAAGAGTCTTTGTGTGCACTGTGTAACGAATACTTGAGTTTGACCTAGTCTAACGTTACATGTAAAAGGGTAGCCATAACGACTTTGATTGGCTTGGTTATTAATTGCATTAGTGAACTCGAAAGACGTCTGAGGGATTTATCACTCATACTTCGGTATGAGAAAGATATCCGTTTAGGCCACTTGATGAGTATGACTGAAGGAATAGCACGGTCGTGCAGGTGATACCTTAGTATCAGTTTTTAGTCATCTCAGATATCAAGAAACAGTGATTTGATAAATTAGGTTGACGGTTCTATGCCTATTGATCAATCTGGATATCGGTTTGATAAAAGGACAGTGACATGTACGATAACAGGTTAAGTCGAATAATCGATAATCACGAACGTTGGGTAATCATAATGTGTGGCTAGAGGCCACTTATGATGGAAAGGGTAAAATGATAATTTTACCAGTCTGCCAACGGGTCGTGAGCCTAGAGGGTCACACACTTTAATTACGATATGTGACAAACAAGCATGGATGGTAATTGGGAGAATCCGCTTTTCAATTTAGTCACATTGAAAACGATTCGATTGATTTCTAGCCTAGGTTTATTAACAAGACGGTTGAAGAAATCAAGTTAGAGATATTGGACCGGTTTAGCTAAACCATATAATTAGAACTCAATTAAATGAGTTTTAATTTGGTTTTGGTTAAGTGGGCTTAAGGCCCATTCTCGGTTTTAATTGAGAATGGGGCTTAAGTGCAATTATGGGAATAAAGGGGTATATTGTGTAATTATGAAAATATATTCAAAATCAGATTTTATTTATTATACAATATTCTTTCCCTAAAACCTAATTTTTTTTTGGCAATCACTCTCTCTCTCTCTCTCTCTCTCTCTCTCTCTCTCTCTCTCTCTCTCTCTCTCTCTCTCTCTCTCTCTCTCTCTCTCTCTCTCTCTCTCTCTCTCTCACTCAGCTCTAGGTATTGTGCTTGTGTGGACTTGCTAGAGAAACACATATCTTTGTGATTTAGATCGATTCAAAAGATAAATTTTTAGATCTCGAAAATTATATGCATGCTGAATTTTAACAATAAGATCCGTGTTTATATTCGATTCCCATGGTTATTTCAAGTCCGCTGCATGACATTAATCTATGGAACCCATGTGAATCCTTCAGTGGTATCAGAGCATGTGTTAATTTTGTGTTTAATTCATGTATGTATGATCTGATTTTTTGATTCAAATGTTCATATGTTCATCGGTTTGTATATGCATGAAATTGAAAAAAAAAAATCAGATTTTAATTGATTTGAAAAAAATTGAAAAAATTATTTTGGGGCTGTTTTGGGTTAGCCATGGCTAACCAGGGTCGAGACCCTTGGTGGACCATGGAATGCCCTAGGTCAGACCATGGTCGGCACCAAGGGCCGACCAGGTTGCTTGCGGGCGACCATGGCAGCCCTCGCGGGCCACCAAGGTCGCTGCCGCGGGCGACCACGGTCTGCCCACGCGGGTGACCATGGCAGCCCTCGCGGGCCACCATGGTTGCCTCCGCGGGCGACCTCAGTTGGGCCGATTTGGCTCGACCAGATTCGAGCTGAATCGGTCGGTTCGGTTTCGATAAACCAGCATGAACTGGTTCAAATTCAATTAATTAATTAAACCGCCCTATTTCGATAAACCGGAATTTTTCCACACTTAAGAAAGATAAAATTTGGAAAATTTGTTGTTTGATAAGCATGATGAGTGATCACATGATATTTGATAACATGATGTTTTCCACATGATGTATAGCTAAGCCCTCTAGACTTGTATGTTTTTAATTTCGGTATTGCAACCTGCGTGTTGCTAAGTTTTGGGTTGTAGTAAATACGGTATGCGTGTCGTGATTTGTATTTATTTCATTTTAATTAAATTTGGAATCATGAAGACCGACGCAAGATACAAGTCAAGAGGAAGATAGGAAGTCTGGAGGAGGCTCGAAGCCAGTGGGAGTCCACAAGAATGGAGCAAGTCTGGATCTTGAAGACCAAGTCTTTAGGATCAGTTTTGCTAGATTCTTAGGAACCTAAGATGGGCTTAGCTATGCATGATTTACCGTTATATTTGTATGTTGTATATGTATGAATGTATGATAGTTTTTATACACAAGATTATGTATGTTAAGCTATCACCCACATGCAAAGATTAAAAAAACGGTATTTAATCAGACTTGCATGTAACCTGATAAGGGATAGTCTTTGCATGGATTTGCAATTGATGATTCCAGATTAAGATTGTATCAATATACAATCAGACTGTAATAATTCACTTAAACATAATTAATTACAAGTCAAGCGTGATACCATCCAAGTTTGGGTACTCAAAAGGGCTTTGAGCCTATGGATGTCGGTACGCCTCCGCGTAACATTCATAGAGGAGAAGTCTGGATGAGATGGGTAGTTCTGTATGGGTGCGTGCGCCTCCGCGTAGTAGCCAGATTAGTTCTGTCCATAGTTCAAGCTTGGTAGACTTGTCTACGATTGTCAACTAGGGCTGACCTAGGGTATCAGTATAGGGTGTGCCATGTACTTTTTTTAAGTACAAACCCTAGCCAAGAACTACATGGTCTTGTAGATGGATGTAATCCTACCTTGATGCTCTCAATTGGAGCAGTGAGCCTCCGTTCACTTCAATTGAGGGTATGATAGGATCCTGGTTTAGATTCTAATGTTAGAATCAGAAAAGTGTTTTATAACTAAATCTCCAACTTCAATTTTAATTAATACAAATTAAAATTTTGTTTACTGTGTAGATTAAATTGCAAACACGAATCATTATGGTAACATCGCGCTTAGGTCGCTAATCGAGAAAGATAAGCGTAACGGCGTTAACTTCCTCGATTGGGACCGGAACTTGAGACTTGTTCTCAAGCTTGAACGTAAGGATTATATCCTTACCCAGGAACCACCTGCTGAGCCAGCACTGAACGCCGCAAGGGCGCTAAGGGATACGTACCAGAAGTTCCTTAGGGACCGGATCGACGTGCAGTACATCATTATGGGCAGTATGGTGCCTGACTTGCAGAAGAAGTTCTTGGATATTTTTGATGATCCCAAGGCCTTAATGGAAGAGATCGAGAAAATGTTCAAGGAGAAAGCGCGTGTCGAAAGATACGACACTTTTAGTGAACTGATATCTTGCAAGCTGAAGGCTGGAGCTCCTGTTAGTCCCCATGTCCTTGAGATGAAACGTCTTTTGGAACACTTGACCAGACTCGAAAAATCCTGTGGATAAGGAAATGTCTGCAGACTTTGTGCTGCATTCACTTCCAGAGACATATCGTGATTTCGTTGGAAATTACAATATGCATGACATGGACAAGACTGTGACAGAGCTTCATGGTATGCTCGTGATTGCTGAAAAGAATCTCAAGGGAAAGTCCAAGGAGGTTCTTATGGTCAACAAGCAAGTGAGCTTCAAGAAAGCCAGCCTGGGCAAGGATAAGGCCCCTATTCACCTAGCAGGGAAGATTCGACAACCTAAGGGTCCAGCAGCTCCAAAGGCTGTTGAGAATTCTAAGAAGGATGTCGTCTGCTTCTATTGCCAAGGACAGGGGCACTGGAAGAAGGATTGCAAGAAACACAAGCAATTTCTCAGGAAGAGTGGAGCTTCCACATCTTCAGGATCAGGTATATTTGTTATTGAGCTCAATCTCAGTTTATCTACTTCAGATTATTAGGTACTTGATACTGGTGCAGAATCTCACATTTGTGTTAATGTGCATGCTCTGGGAAGTAGAAGAGATGTGGGCAGGGGCGAGGCGGACCTACGAGTTGTTGATGGCAATCAAGTCTTAACAACTGCAGTAGGAAACATTAGTCTCAGTTTGCCCAGTGGGCTAGTTTTGTTATTAAACAATGTTCATTGTGTACATGCGTTTCGCAGGAATATTATTTATGTTTCCTTGCTTGACAAGAAAGGATATTGTTTTTCTATTGATAATGGAGTATTCAATATTTTCAAGAATAATATATTTTATCGCAATGCATCATTGGTTCGTGGTTTATATATTCTTAATATTCAAAAGACCGACACTAGCTCAATCTATAACATAAGTAATAAAAGGGTTAAATCCGATGATTTAAACCATACTGTGATATGGCACTGCCGTTTAGGCCACATAGGCCAAAAACGCATCTCAACACTTCACAAGTGTGGACTTCTAAGTCCGTTTGAATTCACTTCAATTGAGAGATGCGAGTCATGCCTTATGGGAAAAATGACAAAGGCACCTTTTGCCGGTTTAGGTGAAAGAGCTAGTGACTTATTAGGTCTCATACATTCCGATGTGTGTGGACCTATGAGCACTTAGGCGAGAAGGGGTTTTCACTACTTCGTTACATTTATTGATGACTTCAGTAGATAAGGGTATGTCTATCTTATGAGAAATAAATCGGAAACTTTTGACAAGTTCAAAGAGTTCCAGAACGAAGCAGAAAACCAGCTTGGAAAAAGTATAAAAGCGCTTCGATCTGACCGAGGCGGTGAGTATTTGGACCAAGAGTTTCACAGTCATTTAAAGGAGTGTGGGATCCTCTCTGAATTGACTCCGCCAGGAACACCTCAGATGAATGGTGTATCTGAACGGAGAAATCGGACCTTGCTTGACATGGTTCGGTCAATGATGAGTCAGGCTGACCTCCCTATCTCCTTCTGGGGCTATGCCCTAGAAATGGCCGCATTCATTTTGAATCGGGCTCCTACAAAGGGAGTGGAAAACACTGCATACAAAGTATGGAACAGGAAGAAACCCTTATTAGCTTTCCTTAAGATTTGGGGATGTGAAGCTTATGTCAAGCGTTTGCTAGGCGATAAGCTCGAACCCAAATCAGATAAATGTGTCTTTGTGGGGTACCCCAAGGAAACAAAGGGGTACTATTTCTACAAACCCAGCGAGAACAAAGTATTTGTTGCTCGAGGAGGGGTATTTTTGGAAAAGGAATTTATTTCCAAAAGTGCTAGTTGGAGTGTCGTGCATCTTGAAGAAATTCAAGAAGATATGAAACAACCCACTATGCCAGATGTAGAAATACAGGAGGCAGAAGAGGTCATTGATCAAGAACCAATCCCTACACCTATTCCAGAGGGTCCAAGAAGGTCTGAGAGATCTCGTCAAGTTCCCATCAAATATGGCTTTCTAGCCACTAAGGGAAATGACTTGATATTGGTGCATAAGGATGGTCCAGAAACCTTCAGACAAGCTTTAGCCAGTCCAGACTCCGAAAAATGGCATAACGCCATGAGTGAGGAAATGAAATCCATGTATGACAACCAAGTCTGGTGCTTGGTGGATCAAACCCTTGGGATAAAACCCATCGGTTTTAAATGGGTCTATAAACTTAAGACTGACATGGATGGAAAACCTCAGACCTATAAAGCTAGATTGGTTGCGAAAGGATATCGCCAAATCGAAGGTATCGATTATGACGAAACCTTCTCACCAGTAGCTATGGTCAAATCTATCCGGATCATTATAGCCATAGCAGCATACTACGACTATGAGATATGGCAGATGGATGTCAAAACCGCCTTCCTTAACGGAAACTTAAAAGAGGATGTGTATATGACACAGCCTGAGGGTTTTGTTGATCCAGAGAATCCCGGAAAGATTTGTAAGCTGCTTAGATCCATTTATGGATTGAAGCAAGCTTCAAGGAGTTAGAACCTTCGTTTTTATGAAGTAGTAAGGGAATTCGGTTTTATCAAAAACAAAAGTGAACCTTGCGTATATAAGAGAGCGTGTGGGAGTAATATTGTATTCCTAGTGCTATATGTCGATGACATATTGATCATTGGGAATGACATCCCAACCTTGCTTGAGGTTAAAGCTTGGTTAGGGAAATGCTTCTCGTTGAAGGAATTAGGTGGTGATGCTTTCATTATGGGCATCAAGATCTACAAAGATCGCCCCAAAAGAATATTGGGCCTAAGTCAGAGCACTTACATAGATAAGGTGTTGAGAATATTCTCAATGCTTGATTCTAGGGTTAATTACAGTTTGCCCATACTACACTGACGCGCTTTACAGTTTGCCCCAGCTACAATAAAAAGTTTAAATTAAGACACGCTAATTGTATTTTTTTACAATTCCGTTAGAAATTGGATGGAAACCTAATTTTTTTTTCAAAAAAGAAGAAAATACCCCTTTCAGCTGGTTTGACTTGGACCATAAATAAACCAAAATTAATCGGAAGATCAACAATTATTTTTATCATTTTATTTTTTATTTCGAAGGTATAGTTATTAATGTCATTTGGGTCTAATTATTAAAAAAATTATATAATTAGAGAATTTTTTTTAAAGTTGTTGATCTTCCGATTCTCTTCGATTTGATATACTACGAGCCCGAAACAGAGCTCGTATGAGAGAGTTATGACTTTCGAAAGTTTCAATATATTATTAATTACATAATAATAATAATGATTATTATATAATTTAATACAAAACCGGTCCAAGTCAAACCAGCTAAAGGGGTATTTTCGTCTTTTTTGGAAAAAAAAATTAAGTTTCCGTCCAAATTTTAGTTTTCCATCCAATTTTTAACAGAATTGTAAAAGAAATACAATTAGCGTGTCTTAATTTGAACTTTTTATTGTACCTGGGGCAAATTGTAAAACGTGCCAGTGTAGTATGGGTAAACTGTAATTAACCCAAAAGAAGGGATACATACCCATGCGGTATGACATTAAGCTCAGCAAGCAATAGAGTCCTAAGACTCCTGATGAGCTGAGCAGGATGAGTAAAATCCCATATGCTTCGGCTGTGGGATCCATCATGTATGCCATGATATGCACTAGACCGGACGTCTCGTTCGCACTAAGCGGTGCCAGTAGATATCAGTCTAACCCAGGCCAGAAGCACTGGATTGGTGTCAAGAGTATCCTCAAGTATATGAGGAGAACTAAGGACGCATTCCTAGTGTATGGTGGGAAAGATGGAGAACTAGCAGTTAAAGGATATGTTGATGCTAGTTTTCAGACAGATCCTGATGATTTCAAATCTCAGGCAGGATTTGTATTCGTGTTAAATGGTGGAGCATTCAGCTGGAAGAGTTTCAAGGAAGCCACAACTGCCGATTCTACAACAGAGGCTGAATACATAGCTGTAGCAGAAGCAGCTAAGGAACCCGTATGGGTTAGAAGCTTTCTAACCGGGTTAGATGTAATGTCGCGAGCGTCTGATCCGGTAAGCTTGTTGGGTGACAACACGGGGGCCATAACATTAGCTCAAGAGCCCAGATTCCACAATTGAACTAAACACATACAGAGGAAGTATCACATTATCAGGGAGTATATCGATAATGGTGATGTGGAGATTACTTATGTACCGACTAATGATAACGTTGCCGATCCCTTGACGAAGGCATTACCGCAGCCTAAACATGAGGCACATGTGAAGTCTATGGGGGTAGATTGGAACTTAGGTTGGAACTAGGGGCAAGTGGGAGATTGTTAGGATTCTTCATTATGTATATAACCCCTTATAGTAGAACTGTAGATAAGAAAGAATTGCATTCGATGAGTCCCTAATCAGCTAAGCTTCTTCAGAAGCGATAAGTATGAGACCAACTCCGTGTGATCATGCTCTACTGATCACGGCAAAGTATGTGCTGCAGTTATATCATAGATATCATCAGGTCGATAATATCGGACGGCCCAATTGTGAGTATGCAACAAAGATACTGTCATGAGATACTCACAGATCGTAGCTTGTCATTATATCCTAAGACCAAAGAGTCTTTGTGTGCACTGTGTAACGAATACATGATTTTGACCTAGTCTAACGTTACCTAGTAAAAGGGTAGCTATAACGGCTTTGATTGGCTTGGTTATTAATTGCATTAGTGAACTCGAAAGACATCTGAGGGGTTTATCACTCATACTTCGGTATGAGAAAGATATCTGTTTAGGCCACTTGATGAGTATGACTGAAGGAATAGCACGGCCGTGCAGGTGATACTTTAATATCCATTTTCAGTCATCTAAGATATCAAGAAACAATGATTGATAAATTAGGGTAACGGTTCTATGCCTATTGATCAATCTGGATATCGGTTTGATAAAAGGACAGTGACATGTACGATAACAGGTTAAGTCGAATAGTCGATAATCACGAACGTTGGGTTATCATAATGTCTTGCTAGAGGGCACTTATGATGGAAAGGGTAAAATGGTAATTTTACCAGTCTACCAACGGGTCGTGAGCCTAGAGGGTCACACACTTTAAGTACGATATGTGACAAACAAGCATGGATGATAATTGGGAGAATCCGCTTTTCAATTTAGTCAAATTGAAAACGATTCGGTTGCTTTCTGGTCTAGGTTTATTAACGGTTGAAGAAATCAAGTTAGAGAGGTTGGACTGGTTTAGCTAAACCATATAATTAGAAGTCAATTAAATGAGTTTTAATTTGGTTTTGGCTAAGTGGGCTTAAGGCCCATTCTTGGTTTTAATTGAGAATGAGGCTTAAGTGCAATTATGGGAATAAAGGGGTATATTGTGTAATTATAAAAAGATATTCAAAAATCAGATTTTATTTATTACACAATATTTTTTCCCTATAACTTAATTGATTTTTTCGTCAACTCCATGGACGGGCTGATTACACACCCCACACTTCTACGAGATGGAACGATCACCTATTTGTTGAAGATGTGATGAGATTCTTGTTAGGGTTTCCTACACTATCTCGTACGCGCCTTGCCGATTCCATCTCTCCTATGTTTCCTTTTGCTGCTGCACATTTGATACGGAAATACTCTTTGATATGCGGAGATCTTCTAATTAAGGAAACTCCAGAAAGTCTTCTGGCAAAATGTTAGATCGGGATGTCCAAGACTTCTGGATGGACATCTTCTGATTTGAACATCGGCGTCTTAGGTTGCGATATATGGATGGACATCATTCCACCATGTAAAATAGCCAACATCCGTAGGAGCCACAATCTACCCCTTTGGCTATTTTTGGGGCGAGCACTCCTTTCTTCACGTGTCCTAGAGAGAGCGTCTTCAATCCAGTAGCTCAGACCAAATGATGTCTGAGACATATGGTTAGACATGATACGCCATAAGATATCAAAACACAAAACACGACCAATAATATATTATGCAAGTAATGAGCTCCATCTTGGTAATGTTTTCAGTGAGCTCCATCTTGGTGGCGTTTTCCTTGTCATTCTTCACGTGAAGCTAGTCTCAACTAGCCCTTACTCCCCCTTGATTGCCTCAAAAATATGCCAAGAAGGCATATGCAATCAAAAAAAAGTATGCTCATAGAGCAGAATATAATCTGGAAACAAAGACGTAACCTTCCCTAAAGTACCAAGGCTTCAACAATAGCCTTACAAATGTTCTACTCGGACATCCCCCCGAGGTAAATATGTTCGATACATTCATCCAAAAAAATAAATTGTTCAAGTGCAAGGTTTAGAAACATAGTAGCCGATTTATATGCTGGCGGAGCTAGATTCCTCATCACCATCTTCATTAGCAGAGTCTTCCTCTATAGGTGCATCTTCAACTTTCTGCTTTCCCTTCTTGGCTTGCAAGAGATCCTGGAGGACTCCTTTGCAGATGGTCTTCTTGGAGTACATAGTTTCGATCGTTGCCTCCAAGAACCTGATCTCCTCGCGTAGCTCTGTCACAACATCTTTCTGGACATTAGAGGGTCTAGATGCTTTCTTTGACATTCCACCAGAAGGATGTCCAATGTCCGGGACATGTGATCCTTCAAAGAGCTTTGGGCTGAAAGACAGAGGACCATGTTTCTTTCCTACTGCATCAGTGCTTCGGAGCAGCTTGGGTCTCTGGCTCAGGATGATTCTAGTGATGAGGGAGGGAAAGCCAATTGGCATTTTGATCGCGAACGATTTTGCATGCTTCATCAAATGGTCAATCACATATTTACCAAAATTGAAAGTCGAGCGCGTACCTATTAGGTATATCAGCTTGGCAAGCTCAGTAGTAATGCTCGAGCCATGTGTGAAGGGTGCCTATTCAGAAGAGTACTGAGTATGTTGCAGTGAGAACCGAAGTAGATAGCTTGCCCTTGGTAGGCCAGATTCTCTGTGTACCCCTAGATATCTCCTGAACAACTTTGTTCAATGATGGGACATCATCTGAGACATCCAGAGTGTCTCTTCCCAAGTAGTTGTTAACAACCTCTTATGTGAAGATGCATGACTTTCCTCAGACGTACACTTTTCTATACTTCGAACTGGAGGGTATGTCAAAAGTCGGAGATATGTTAACTATGAATTCTTGAACGAGTAGCGGGTAGTACGTACCAAGGTTGGAGACGCTCTGTAGGAGTCCTGCATCTGTAATAAGTTCAATTATCTCCTCCATCTTCAAGGCACTTGGTGACAGCTCCCTTTCTGGAATAACTTTCCTCATTACAACAAATTTCCATTTTAGAGCTTACTCTGCATGATGGAATGAGATGTTATCTATCTTTGTGGGCGGACCATTTCTCGGGAGCTTCTGTCCTCCGATATACTTAGGCTCCACAGGAGTCCTTTCTACAACTTGCACTTCTTCTTCATCCGAGGTAGGTTCATCAACAAGATGCCTCAACTTCTTTGGCGACACCGTTTTGGCAGGACTGGCTGTCTTTTTGGCTTTTCTCTTCCTTTCACTATTTCCAGCAGACTTCTTTGCAACGATGACTTTCCTTCTCTTGGTGGGACTCTTCTTTACAGATGTAACAACCTCAATAGGCTTCTTTCTCTTGGAATTGTACTTGACAACAATGTCTTTCTTGGAGACCTCAGTCTCTTCCTCTTCAGCGGATTCACCAAACTTCTCAAAGTCTTCAATCTCTTGCCTCAGATCAGCAAGTACAGTGGCTACAGATATACTTGGGCCAGATTTGTCAGCTTCTTCAACAGGAACATCATCCTGCACACCTTGCTTCTCAGTGTCTGGAACATCTTTTCCAACATCTTTCTCCACATTGTCTTGAGCGAATGTCTGGACATCATCACAAACCTTCTCTGAAACTTGACTTCCTTCAGCACTAATGTTTACGACTTTTTCATTACCCATGGTACTACCAACTTCCTTCATGGTTTCTGGTGGAACAACAACACTTTCTTCTTGGGTGCCTTCAGCACTGTTCAGATACTGATCTGGGTCTTCATCAACTTCCCTTGATGGTTCGGCTTCTTGTGGGTTTTCAGTAGGATTAACCCTAGTTTCTTCAGGTAGGAAGATTGTTTGCAAATGAATGGCTTCCACAACTTCACCAGGGACTTCAATATTTTCCAAATCTTATGGGCGGAGTATAAGAGATACCAACATTTGAATCGGGAATTTTGGAATCAGGGTTACCTGACGTAGAAGAAGTTGAAGCCGCCTCTTCTTCAATGATACTTTCTCCGACAATGGGAGCCTCTGAAGGTTCAACAATGGCAGTCCCTATTTTTGTTGGTTTCGGGGTCTCTTCCCTGGCCTTCTCTGGCCTTCTTTTTCTTTTTCTCTCCTTTCTTCTTCCCGGAACTCGATCGTGAGGGAGACATGGATTTCAGGCGCAGTTCCTTCTTCCTGGCAAAGTTAGCCACAACCCTACTGCTTCGTGTGCCCACAATTGTTGAGTTGAAGAGAGTTTGTGAGTGAGAGAGAGAGAGCAAGAGGAGAGAGTTGCAAATCCCTTTTAGAAAGTGAAAGGTTAGAGAGACAAAACTAAGCAGTTGGAAAAAAATAACCTTTTGAAATAGTGGGACCGAAAAATAGGGAATAAAATAAACGGTATATTGGTGAGGTCAATACTTTCCTATTTCCTTCTTGAGCGGGCTCAGAAATATCATCGGGCCCATCATGTGGTGTGTATGTTAACTCTCATGATCCACACCATTATTTCCTTGGCTTTAAGTCTTAGACGCCATCTCGATCATACAAAGTCCTAGTGATGACCTTAGACTTTCGAATCGAGCAGTGTCAAGGGCCTTAGTAAAAATATCAGCCAACTGTCTTTCAGTGGGAATGTACTCCAGCTGAATTATCCCGTCTTCCACATGATCTCTTATAAAGTGATGACGAATATCTATATGCTTCGTCTTGCTGTGCTGAACAGGATTCTTGGATATGTTTATGGCACTGACATTGTCACAGAACAATGTCATGACATCTTGTTGGACTTCATACTCTGACAGCATTTGCTTTATCCAAAGTAGTTGAGTGCAACTACTTCAAGCAGTTATATATTCTAATTCAGTTGTAGATAGGGCTACACAGTTTTGTTTCTTGCTGAACCATAAAATTAGGTTATTGCCTAAGTAAAAGCATCCACCTGAGGTACTTCTTCGATCGGTGGTGCTCCCATCCCAATCAGCATCACAATACCCAAAAAGGTTAGACGTTGTATCAAAAGAGTACAATAACCCCAAATTTATCGTTCCAACAACATACCTCAAGATTCTCTTGGCTTGAGAAAGATGACCCACCTTTGTGTCTTCCTGATGTCTCGCACATACTCCGACGGCGTATGTTATGTCTGAAAGAGATCCCCACGGGTTCCAATCGATAAATATCATGCAGCGGTTGTTATGTAACCGTGGTGATTGATGCGAGCGCTGATCTTAATGTAAATTCCACATGTTATATGTATATATTAAATCTGAAAGTCACCTCTTCTAATTGATGAAAACACAAGTTTAGTGTTTCTCTATTAGGTCCACACAAGCACCACAACCGAAGAAGGTTTTCACTCAAATTTTTGCTATGAATTTTGAGAGAAGCTTGACAACAATGGAGGATGAGAGGGAGAGAGAATTCAGCAATGAGGGAGAGAGGATGATAGGATTAGTTGCTGAAAATTAGAGAAGATAATGGAAGATATTATGTGATTTTAATTTGAAAATTAAAATTGAACTTCAAATTAAAATTGCATATCTATCCTTCATAAACTCTTATTTGCATTTGTTCCCATTCATAACTTAAATCCCTAAATGGGATTTAAGCCCATTTAACTAAAACCCAAATTAAACCCATTAACTTGAGTTCTAATTTCGGTTTAGACAAAACGACTCAATTTCCTCGAATTGATTTCTTCAACCGTCTGGTTAAAACCTTAGGCCAGAAAACTACTGAATAATTCTCAATTTTCATCCATAATTGTTGTCATGTATCGTGCTTAATGCGTGTGACCCTCTAGGCTCAGGAATAATTGGCAGACTAGTAAAATTACTATTTTACCCTTTCCATCATAAGTGGCCTCTAGCAAGACATTATGAAGATCCAATGTTCGTGATTATCGATTATTCGACTTAACCTGTTATCGTACATGTCACTGTCCTTTTATCAAACCGATATCCAGATTGATCAATAGGCATAGAACCGTTACCCTAATTTATCAATCATTGTTTCTTGATATCCTAATTTATCAATCACTGTTTCTTGATATCTGAGATGACTGAAAACTAATACTAAGGTATCACCTGCACGGCCGTGCTCTTTCTTCAGTCATACTCATCAAGTGGCCTAAACGGATATCTTTCTCATACCGAAGTATGAGTGATAAATCCCTCAAACGCCTTTCGAGTTCACTAGTGCAATCAATATTGAAGCCAATCGAAGCCGTTATAGTTACCCTTTTACAGATAACGTTACACTAGGTCAAACTTAGGTATTCGTTGCATAGTGTACACAAAGACTCCTTGGTCTTAGGATACAATGACAAGCTACGATATGTGAGTATCTCATGACTGGATCTATGCAGCATACTCACAATCGGGTTGTCTGATATCATCGACCTGATGGTATCTATGATATAAGTCCGGCACATACTTTGCCATGATCAATAGAGCGTGATCACAAGGAGTTGGTCTCATACTGATCGCTTCTTAAAGAAGCTTAGCTAATCAGGGACTTATCAAATGAAATTCTTTCTGATCTATAGATCTACTATTAGTGGTTACACACATAATGACATAGATCAAATTACATTCGATATATTACTACAACACATTAGTAATATATGCCGATTTATTTATTCGGAAAGATGATAAAATATTACATCTGTAGATCACTCATATATTGGACTGGGGCATAACTCTAACAATCTCCCACTTGCCCCTAGTTCCAATTTAAGTTCTGATCTAATCTCATAGACCCTGCATTTTACTAATGCCTAGGCTGCAGCTGAGCCTTTGTCAAGGGATCGGCCATATTATCATCAGTCGAATAGTGTTTAATCTCCACATCACCTGTATATGTGATAACTCTCACGAGGTGATTCCTGCTAAGTATATGTTTGGATCTGTTGTGGAATCTGGGCCCTTGAGCAATAGCTACGGCACCTGTGTTGTCCCACAACAAGCGTATCGGATCAGACGCTCGCGGCGTTGCATCTAATCCGATCAGAAAGCTTCTAATCCATACGGCCTCTTTAGCTGCTTTTGTTACAGCTATATACTCATCCTTCATTGTAGATCTTTCAATTTTGGCTTGCTTAAAGCTTATTCAGCTGAAAGCGCCACCACTTAACACAAAATATATCCTGACTGAATTTTAAAGTCATCTGGATATGTCTGAAAACTAGCATCGACTTGTCTTTTGACTGCTAGTTCTCTATCTTCATCCCTATACACCAAAATGCATCCTCGATCCTCTTCAAATATTTGAGGATGGCCTTTGATAGCAATCCAGTGTAATTGGTCGGGGTTAGATTGGAATCTGCTAGTACAGCTTAGTGCAAACGAGACTTCCAGTCTCGTGCACATCCTGGCATACATGATGGATCCCACATCCGAAGCATAAGGGATCTTACTCATCCTGCTCAGCTTATCAGGAGTACTAGGACTCTGTAGCTTGCTGAGCTTAATGCCATGACGCATGGGTATGTATCCTTTATTAGAATCAAGCATTGAGATCTTCTCAACATTTTACCTATGTACATGTTCTGACTTAGCAACATGTCCTGACTTAGGCCCAAAATCCTTTTGGAATGATCTGTAGAGATCCTGATGCCTACATTAAATGTAGCATCACCTAAGTCCTTCATCGATAAGTACTTCCCTAACCAAGATTTGGTGGCAAGGTCGGGATGTCATTTCCGGTGAATAAATACTAAGAATAAAATATTACTCCCACTCGCTTTCTTATGTACGCAAGGCTCACTTTTTTTTTTGATGAAGCCGAGTTCCCTTACAACTTTATCAAAATGAAGGTTCCAACTCCCTAAAGCTTGCTAAATCCATAAATGGATCTTTGTGGCTTACATATCTTTCCGGGATTCTTTGGATTTACAAAACCTGCAGGTCGTGTGATATACACGCCCTCTAGTAAGTTCCTGCAAAGGAAGGGGTTTTGACATCCATCTGCCATAATTATGGCTGATAATAATCCGGATTAAACTGACCATTTCTACTGGTGAAAAGATGTCATCATAATTCATATATTGAATCTGAGGATAACCTTTTACAACCATCCTAGCCATATTGGTCTGAGGACTTCCATCCATGTCGGTCTTGATCGTATAGACCCACTCAGAACCGATGGGTTTTATCCCAGGGGTTTGATCCACCAAGCACCCGACTTGTTTTTCATACATGGATTTCATTTCCTCACTCATGGCGTTCTGCCATTTTTCGGAGTCTGGACTGGTCAAAGCTTGTCTGAAGGTTTCTGGATCATCCTGATCCACAATCATCAAGTCATTTCCCTCAGTGGCTGTGAAGCCATATCTGTCTGGAACATGACGAGATTTTTCAGACCTCCTTGGACCATCTGGAATTTCTGTAGGGACTGATTCTTCATCTACGACCACCTGAGGCTCCAGTACTTCTACATCTTGCATAGCAGGCTCTTGAATTGCTTCATGCTGTTCCGTATCCTCTCGAATTTCTTCGAGATGCACGGGACTCCCACTAGCTGTTTTTGAAATAAAATATTTCTCCAAAATACCCCTCCTTGAGCAACAAAGATTTTGTACTCACTAGGTATGTAGAAGTTGTATCTCTTAGTTTCTTAAGGATACCTTACGAAGACACATTTGTGTGATTTGGATGCCTGCATCTCTGCTACCCAAATCTTTTAGGAAATACATACTAGAATGTTTCCCACACCATATATGACTATGGTCCATTTCTTATTTGGCTACTACGCGAAGGCGCACGCATCCAAATAGAACTGACCATCTCATCCCGCTCCCATCCCAATGAATACTACGCGGAGGCGCACGCATCCACAGTAACGGGAGACGTAATGAGTGTCATGTGGTGTACCTTCTGTGACTCGAGTCCAGCTCTTATTTGGCTACTACGCGGAGGCGCACACATCCAAATAGAACTGATTACCTTATTCAGCTGACATCCCAATGAATGCTACGCGGATGCGAACGCATCCACAGTAATGGGAGACAGAATGACTGTCACAAGGTGTACTATCGTTGTCTTCATCGGAGCCCGATTCAAAATGAATGCGGCCGTTTCCAGAGTCAAGTATTATTTCAACTCTCTTCTGTCCTGAGTACTCATAGGTCCACATACGTCGGAATGTATTAGACTTAATAAGTCACTCGCCTTTCACATAAACCTGTGAAAGGTGCTTTCGTCATTTTGCCCATTAGGCGAGACTTGCATCTTTCAGTTTGAGTGAATTCAAACGGACTTAAAAAGTCCACACTTGTGAAGTGTTGAAATGTGTTTCTCGCTCATTAGGCAAGACTTGCATCTTTCAGTTTGAGTGAATTCAAACGGACTTAAAGTCCACACTTGTGAAGTGTTGAAATGCATTTCTCACCTATGTGCCTTAAAAGACAATGCCAGATTATAACTTGATTTAAATCATTAGATTTAAGCCTTTTCTTATTTACGTTATAGCGATTAAGCTTACCAACATAAATATCTGATCCTGAAGACGTGGATACCCACTCTTCTTCACATGATCCTTGTATTGCTTACAATCCCTTTATCCCTTGTCCTGGCTCATTGCAGTGATAGCAGACAGATCTCCTCTAATTTGTCCTTAGAATTCACAGCAGTTTTGGGAGCTGCTTGAACCTTTGGACGCTTGGGGTGTCTGATCTGCCCTGCAAGGTGCCCAGGAGCCTTACCCTTACCCAGATCAGCTTTCTTGAAGCTGACCTTCTTGTTGACCATAAGGACCTCCTTGGTCTTGCCCTTAAGGTTCTTTTCAGCGGTTACAAGCATCCCATGAAGCTCTGTTAAGGACTTGTCCATGTCATGCATATTGTAATTTACTATGAAATCACTATATGTATCTGGAAGTGACTACAACATAAAATTCGCCGCCATTTCCTCCTGATCATCAAAACCGAGTCTGGTTAGATGTTCCTGAAAACATTAAATCTTCGTGCCATGGGGACTAACAGGGCTCTAGCCTTAAGTTTGCAGGAGTTAAGTTCTATGAAAGTATCATATCTTTCGACACGAGCTTTCTCCTTGAGCATTTCCTTGACCTCTGCCTTACAGGTATGAGGGTCATCTGAAACGTTCCTGAACTGCTTCTGCAACTCTGGCATCCTACTGCCCGCCATAATGCATGACTGATCAATTTGGTTACTAAGAAACTTTGATAAGTATCCTTAGTGCCCTAGCGGCGTTCAGCGGTGGCTCGGCAGGAGGTTCCTTGGTAAGGATATACTACTTGCATTCATGCTTGAGTACAAGCCTCAAGTTTCTATTCCAATCTGAGTAATTCACGCCCTTGAGTCTGTCCTCAATCTGGACTCTCAGTGCGCTATTACTCCTTTGTGTTGTCTTTGCCTTTTAGTTCTACATGGTAAAATTAATTAAAACTCAAGTTGGAGATTAAGTTACAAAACACTTGTTTGATTCTTACATTAGAATCTGAACCAAGATCCTATCACACCCTCAATTGAAGTGAACGGAGGCTCACTGCTCCAATTGAGAGCATCAAGGTAGGAATACATCCATTTACAAAACCATGTAATTCCTGGCTAGGGTCTGTACTAAAAGTACACGGCATACCCTATACTGATACCCTAGGTCAGCCCTAGCTAACAATCGTAGACAAGTCTACCAAGCTTGAACTATGGATAGAACTAATGTGGCTACTATGCGGAGGCGCACGCACCCACACAGAACTACCCATCTCATCCAGACCTTTTCTCTATGAATGTTACGCGGAGGCGTACCGACATCCATAGGGTCAAAGCCCTTTTGAGTGCCCAAACTTGGATTGTATCACGCTTGACTTGTAATTATTTGCGTTTAAGTGAATTATAAAAGTCTGATTGCATATCGATACAATCTTAATCTGGAATCATCAATTGCAAATCCATGCAAAGATGATCCCTTAGCAGGTTACATGCGAGTCTGATTAAATTTCGATTTTAATCTTTGCATGTGGGTGATAGCAAATCATACATGAACTTGTACATTTAAACTATCATACATTCATACATTCAAACATATAAATGTAACGATAAAATATATGCATAGCTAAGCCCATCTCAAGTTCCTAAGAATCTTGCAAAACTGATCCTAAAGACATGGTCTTCAAGATCCAAACTTGCTCCATCCTCGTGAACTCCCACTGGCTTCGAGCCTCCTCCAATCCGAGTCTCCCTCTTGACTTGCTTCTCGTTTCGGTCTTCGTGATTACAAATATAAATAAATAAAATGAAATACAAATCACGACACGCAGGCCGTATTTACTACAACCCAAAATTAAGCAACACGCAGGTTGCAAAACCGAAATTAAAATGCAAATCTAATGGGCTTAGCTAGCATCATGTGGAAAACATCATGTTATCAAAGATCATGTATACAATAAACATGCTTATCAAAAAAATAAATTTTCCAAATTTTATCTTTCTTAAGTGTGGAAAATTCCGGTTTATCGAAACTGGACGTTTTAATCGATTAATTGAATTTTGGACCGGTTCTCGCTGGTTTATCGAAACCGAACCAAATCTGAAAATTAAATTTTTAGGGTTTCCAAATATTCTCGCGAACCAACCGGTTCAGCTCGAATCTGGTCGAGCTGAACCGGCTCAACCGAGGTCGCCCGCGGAGGCAACCACGGTGGCCCGTGAGGGCTGCTGAGGTCGCCCGCGGGGCTGACCGTGGTCGGCCACGGGAACGACCATGGTAGCCCGTGAGGGCAGCCATGGTCGCCCCTAGGGCATTCCATGGTCCACCAAGGGTCTCGACCTGGTCGGCCATGGCTAACCCGAAACACCCAAAAAAAAAATTATTTTGCAATTTTCCAAAATCAATCAAATCTAATTTTTTTTCCGATTTACATGCATGCTAAGGTGATGAACACATATAAACTCACAGAAAAATCAGATTTAAACATGTAGAAGAATACGTAACAACCATGGCTCTGATACCACTGAAAGAGATCCCCACGGGTTCTAATCGATAAATATCATGCAGCGGACGTTATGTAACCGTGGTGATCGATGCAAGCGCTGATCTTAATGTAAATTCCACATGTTATATGTATATATTAAATCTGAAAGTTACCTCTTCTAATCGATGAAAACACAAGTTTAATGTTTCTCTATTAGGTCCACACAAGCACCACAACCGAAGAAGGTTTTCACTCAAATTTTTGCTATGAATTTTGAGAGAAGCTTGACAACAATGGAGGATGAGAGGGAGAGAGAATTTAGTAATGAGGGAGAGAGGATGATAGGATTAGTTGCTGAAAATTAGAGAAGATAATGGAAGATATTATGTGATTTTAATTTGAAAATTAAAATTGAATTTCAAATTAAAATTGCATATTTATCCTTCATAATCTCTTATTTGCATTTGTTCCCATTCATAACTTAAATCCCTAAATGGGCTTTAAGCCCGTTTAACTAAAACCCAAATTAAACCAATTAACTTGAGTTCTAATTTCGGTTTAGACAAAACGGCTCAATTTCCTCGAATTGATTTCTTCAACCGCCTGGTTAAAACCTTAGGCCAGAAAACTACTGAATCGTTTTCAATTTTCATCCATAATTGTTGTCATGTATCGTGCTTAATGCGTGTGACCCTCTAGGCTCAGGAATAATTGGCAGACTGGTAAAATTACTATTTTACACTTTCCATCATAAGTGGCCTCTAGCAAGACATTATGATTATCCAATGTTCGTGATTATCGATTATTCGACTTAACCTGTTATCGTACATGTCACTGTCCTTTTATCAAACCGATATCCAGATTGATCAATAGGCATAGAATGGTCATCCTAATTTATCAATCACTGTTTCTTGATATCTGAGATGACTGAAAACTGATACTAAGGTATCACCTGATGGTATCTATGATATAACTCCGGCACATACTTTGCCATGATCAGTAGACCGTGATCACAAGGAGTTTGTTTCATACTGATCGCTTCTTAAAGAAGCTTAGCTGATCAGGGACTTATCAAATGTAATTCTTTCTGATCTATAGATCTACTATTAGTGGTTACACACATAATGGCATAGATCAAATTACATTCGATATATTACTACATCACATTAGTAATATATGCCGATTTATTTATTCGGAAAGATGATAAAACATTACATATGTAGATCACTTATATATTGGACTGGGGCATAACTCTAACAATGTCAGGACGACTTGCTGTGAGATATAGCAGACTTCCGATGATGCTCCTGTTTAGGCTGTGGTCTACTGACTTTCCATTTTCATCTTTGTTGTTGTGGCAATGGGGTCCGTTTGTGAGATACCTTTTCCAGAACGAACTTCTATACCAGATTCACAACATATTTTCCTTGAGAGATGAAGATCCCATTCTTCATTTGCTTGATTTGGAATCCCTAGAAAATAGCTAAGTTCTCCCACCATGCTCATCTCGAATTCTGACTGCATGTGACACACAAAGTGTTCCACCATCTTGGTAGACATCCCTCCGTAGACAATGTCATCAACATAGATTTGAGCAATCATGATGTCCTTGCCTTCCTTCTTGACAAACATTGTCCGATCTACTCCTCCTCTGGCATAACCATTATGTATTAGAAAAAGTGTTAGTCGTTCATACCAGGCTCGAGGAGCTTGTTTCAGGCCGTAGAGGGCTTTCTTGAGCTTGTAGACATGATATGGTGCATGTGGATCGACAAATCCCTTAGGTTGAGCCACGTAAACTTCCTCATTCAAGTCACCATTTAAGAACACACTATTCAAATCTATTTGATACAACTTGAACTTGAGATGACATGCAATTCCCATCAATAGTCGAATGGCCTCTAGTCTGGCTACGGGGGCGAAGGTTTCTTCAAAATTTACTCCTTCTACTTGAGTATACCCTTGAGCCACTAATCTTACTTTGTTCTGAGAGATGTGTCCAAGTTCGTCTGTCTTGTTCTTGAAGATCCATTTCGTTCCTATCACATTGATATTTTCTGCTTTTGGCACCAGTTCCCAGACTTCATCATTTTGAACTGTCCAAGCTCTTCTTGCATGACATTCACCCAATACTCGTCATTGATTGCCTCTTGGACATTCTTAGGTTCCACCTTTGAGACGAAGCAGACATTTTCATTCATTTGACGATAATTGACATGAGCCTTTTGTCTGGTTCGGACACCATCTTCAAGATTCCCTATTACTTCTTGTACATGGTGGTCCTTTTGAACCCTTTTGGAGTAAATTCTGTGCTCTGGAGCAATCGTTGGAACATCATCAGATGCATTGTCACTTCCTGTGTTTGTGACTTCTCATGACCCATTATCAGGCACTTCTGTCTTGACATCCTGTGTCTCGACATCTTGCAAGACATGTGGCACAGTTGCTTCTTCACCTTCGATGTTTTCAAAAATATGGTCAGTGTCATTTATGACCACATTGATGGATTCCATAACCTTTCTTGTGCGATTGTTGAAGACTTGATATGCTCTGCTATTTCTGGAATATCCCAGAAAGATCCCTTGGTCACTTTTCGGAACGAATTTTCGACGATGGTCCCTGTCTGCTAAGATGTAACATGTGGAGCCAAAAACACGAAAGTATTTGAGGTTGGGCTTTCTCCCCCTCCATATTTCATACGAGGTAGTGTTTGTACCTGGTCGTATACTAACACGATTAAAAATATGGAAAACGGTGTTTATTGCTTCAACCTAAAAGTGTGTAGGAAGATTTTTGGCGAGAATCATAACTCTGGCCATCGCTTGTACTGTTATATTCTTCCTTGCAACGAATCCATTTTTTTGAGAAGTTATAGGAGCCGAGAATTCATGTGCGATTCCCTCCTCATCACAAAAATCAGAGAAACTACTATTCTCGAACTCAGTACCATGGTCACTGCGTAATCTGACAATCTTTCCTATGTTCTCTCTTTTTTCTCGACGAATTCTGTTGCATAAGCCTTTGAAAACAGAAAACGTGTCAAACTTTTCATGAATAAATTCAACCCATGTGTACCTGGAGTAGTCATCAACACAGACAAGAACATATCTCTTGCCACCCAGACTCTTTATTTGCATTGGGCCCATCATGTCTACATGAGGAAGTTCAAGTACTCTGGATGTCGTACAAAGTTGCAACTCTTGTGGGACGTCTTTACTTGCTTCCCTACTTGACATTCTCCACATATACGTTCTTTGATTATCTTGAGAGGAGGAACATCAGTGATAGCTTCTTCCGTTATGACTTTCTTCATGCCTTTAAGGTTTAGATGACCAAGGCGTTGGTGCCATAAATGAGCTTCATCTGTTTTGGTGAACATGCACAAAGTATCAACATTGATTGATGAGGATGTCAAGAGATAACAGTTATCTCTTGATGGACTTCCTTGCATTAGTTTGACCTTGTTTTCTGTAATCACAGAGCATTTGTGGCGAGTAAAGTTAACAATCAAGTCAAGGTCACATAACTGAATAATACTCAAGAGATTAGCCTTAAGTCCTTCCACGAGAAGTGCTTCCTTTAGGCAATCAATCCAAGGAAGTTTGAGCTGACTCTTCTCGATGACCCTAGCCTTGACACCGTCACCAAATGTGACATGTCGAACAAAGCAAGGTTTAAGATTGATTAGTAAGCTTTTGTCACCCGTCATATGCTTAGAACATCCATTGTCAAAATACCAAAATTTTCTGGATGAAGCAGTTAGAGTGGTATAAGCAATGTTAGCTTTGTACGATACATCTTTTACCTTTCACACCTGCTTGGGAGTTCTCTTGCGTTGAGCGAGTTTGGCTTGGTCCACAGTTTTGACATGTCCATTGATTTTGTTGGCGAGGAATCAACTGGGGTAGAACAACCCTTTGAGTTTGTCTGGGAGCTGTCATAGCACGAGAATGTTGCTGAAAATGATTAAGTTCTTGAGGTTGTTTATACCGTCTCCGGACAGGTTTTTGTCTAGCATGTTGTGGCTTATAACTTTGAGGAGCATGTTGCGTCTGATGATGTCGTTGAACTTGTACATCCTCAGATGTCAGAGACATTGGAATAGGCAGAGGTCGTTTGTCCAGCTGAGGAACAAAGATTGTTTTAGATGTGATGGCTTCTGAGGAATATCCTAGTCCCTTCATGTTCTTGGCCGATTTTCCTATGGAGAGGAGAGCGTCCAGCATATCAGTGCTGGGATTCATCATCTTCACGTTCTTTGTCAGTTGATCAATCTCTCCTTTGAGTCGAGTTACTTCCTTCTATAAATTGACTATAGTTTCAAGTAACCTAGTCTTGTCCTCCGAGAGAGTCAGAATCATATCTCTTTTCTTCTCGAGGACTTTGGATTCCTCTATATATTGGGTGAATAGTTTGTCGTAGGCACTGCTCATTACTTCATCTGGAAGGAGTTCTGACTCATCGATAGCAAACTTTTGGTTAGAAGAATGTGCAGTAAAAGCCACGTAGTTACTTATCTGTTTTTCTTCGCTGTCTTCTCCTTCTCAGTCAAGCACGAAGGCTTTGTAACCCTTCTTTTGTTTCTTTAGGAAGTTTGGGCATTCTTTCTGGATGTGGCAGTAGCCTTCCCATTCATGGCATTGGATGCCTCTTTCTTTACTTGTTCGATGAGATCTTCTTGCTTCTTTGAGGGTGGCGACATCCTTCTGAAACTAGGTTGGCACATTATCTTTAAGATTCTGATAGACATGTTTCCCTGCTCCTTTCGAGAATCTTTTCATGATCTTTTTGTAATTTTTTACCATCAAAGCAAGAGATTCATCAGTATCATCATCAGATTCAGAGTCTACCTGATCTAGAGAGGGAACCGTTGAGCTTGTCAGGGCAAGTCCTCTGAGTATTCTGTCTGGAGCGGGAAGAGAGAGTTCAAAAGTCATTAATGAACCCATTAGTTCATCAAATCGAAGAGTTTTCAGATCATACATTTTTTCTATGGCAATCGACTTCATCTTGAACCTTAGACTAAGAGATCGAAGTGTTTTTCGAACCAGATCTTCATCTGTCATAGGTTTTCCCAGCGAATATGATTCATTTGCCAAGTCTCTAATCCAAACATTGAAGTCGTTGATTGTCTCATCATCTTTCATGGATAATGCTTCAAAGTGTGTCGTGATGCATTGAAGTTTTTGCTCACAAACTTTGGTCGTCCCTACATACGACGTGGCCAAAATTTCCCAAGCGTCTTTTGCTACCACACATGTGTTGATCAACCTGAACACATTCTGATCAACTGCATTAAAAATGACATTGAGTGCACAAGGATTACCTAGGGCAGCCAGGTCTTCTACATCGGTCCATTCATTTTCTGCCTTGATGTGAGAGACGTTTTCATCATCAGTAGTGGTAGGAGCTTTCCATCCATTAATCGCTGATTTCCAGGCTTTGTGATCCAGCGTCTTTTGAAATGCAGTCATACGGGCCTTCCAATACCCATAATTTGATCTATCTAGCACAGGAGGTCGGCTGACGGAGCCTCCTTCTCTGGATCCAGACATGACTTAATACCATAATTTGTCAAACAAGAACACACCTAGTGAATTAAGATTCCGCCTCTGATACCAATTGAAATTCTGGTTAAACGCAAGATGTCTCGTATGATGTTGAGACTAAGTGTGAGACATCTTGCCGGTGCAAAGTCAATAAAAGAAACAACGAACAGAAAGTAAACGACACAAGAGTTGGTTACCCAGTTCGGTGCAACATCACCTACGTCTGGGGGCACTCTACCAGTGAACAAGTTCCACTATAGGTAATCAATCACACATACAAAGCTGTACGATTATCGAATCTAAGCCCTATGGTATTATTACTAGTGTTTCGAGATTCTCGTTAGGGTTTCCTACACGATCTCGTATGCACCTTGCCTATTCCATCTCTCCCATATTTCCTTTTGCTGCTGCACAGTTGATACATAAATATTCTCTCTAATATGCGTAGATCTTCTAATTAAGGAAACTCCGGAAAGTCTTCTGGCAAGATGTTAGATCGTGATGTCTAAGACTTCTGGATGGACATCTTCTGATTTGAGCATCAGCGTCTTAGGTCGCGACATATGGATGGACATCATTCCACCATATAAAATAGCCAACATCCGTAGAAACCACAACATGTTCTAGGTCAACTATAGATTTTTATACAATTAATCAGCATCAACAGTTTGATATGCAAGCATGGTAATTGATGAGGTCGGATATGATATATCTAACCTAGTCAAATCTCCTCATTTTTATCCCCATTCTTGTCCCGGATTATTAGTTTTGGTGAATAAAATGCTACTTTATCTCACAAATGACCCGAGAAGAATTTTTGATAAAAACAGGTCGAAAAGAGACAAAAAGGAGCTAAAAAAGCAAAGTCGAGAAAATAGAAGCAAGGTTGCCAGGTCAACCTGCCGGATCCCACCCGGCAGGTTCGGCTTAACTTAGCAACCCGAGGAAATTTGGAGCAAAATGGAGAGGAGGTCCCGGGAGCTCACCCGGGGACCTTTAGAGCAACCTACCGGGTTGCACTGCCGGGTAGCACCCGACAGCTTTCCGCTATCCCGACAACATGTAGGCTATCGACAAAGGCTCTTGAAGAAAAAAAGAAACCTACTAGGTCCTACCCGATAGGTTCAACATACAACTTGGTCAAATCAACTCCTAAATTGTTGGGTTTTTTTTTAATTTTTAAATGGAATTTTCTCCCTCCTATAAATACCCAACCCCTCTAGCTACAAAATTATCACCCGTTTTTCAGAATTAGAGTTAGGTTAGAGTGGTTTAGGGTTTAGAGGGAGATGAGACTTGTGGGTGATCACTTGGAGACGACTTGGAGGCGACGAAGAGGAAGATTTAAGAAACAATTGTGAGGTTGGTGGTAGTTTGTTTAGGTTTATTTTTCAGGTTGTAATTGGGATTTGTATGATTGTGTTGAGATTCTGATTAAAATTAAATTGAGGTTTATTGAGATTTGAGAATTGAATTGATGTATTGTTTTATGAGATTTGTGTGTTGGTTTGATTATATGTTAAAAATGATGTTAATTTCTATGGATGAGATGATGAGTTTGATTTATTTGTTGATTTTTGTTTTTAATTCCATGAGTAGCTAAGTATTTAGGTCGGGAAAAGGGATGAATGAGGATATTAAGTTGGTTGATTAAAGGATTAAAGGTTAAAATTAATGGGTTTGTGAAATGGATTAAGACCTTAAATGCGAACTAAATGCTAGCTCTCCTGGGTAGGCCTGAGTTTAGATCAAATCTAGGAAGAGAGGCGGTACCAACCTGAAGGATGGAGATTTCTACACGACCTTTAAGACGAATCTAATTAGATATTTTAGTTAATGGCCGGACTAATATATTTTAATTAGACGAAACCCTTGCAAATGAAAGATATTTTTAGGGTGGGTTTGGAATTCTCGACACTTAATTTTGTTTTTTAAATATGCTTTTTCGTAATTAATAATCAAATCTGCTAAAATTGACTAAATGACATATCCCCCGAAATCCCGACTCCCCGATCGCCTTTATAATATTTGCTTATTCTCGTGTTAATTGTATATTTCGTGAGCTTACAATTGTGATTTGTGACGATTTCATATGTTGCATGCTTGTGTTGAGATTTTTAGTGTAGATTTTCAAAACCAAAAACAATTTTTGATCGCTTAAACTTTACACATTAGACACTTATACTCTAATGTTCAACAACTAACAGTCCTCATGGGATCGATAAGTTGGGGCTTTAAAATGCCCTATATCACTTGACGATCGGTGCACTTGTCGTGTACTCGGTTGCTGGGGACTGTGAGCATTTATCTGTTGGACTGGGAGGAAAGTGTTTAAGTCGTACTTTGAGCATTTCATTTTATTTTATAAAAAAAATTTCTTTTCTTTTTACTTTTTTTTTTCTTTTTATTTTTTTTATTTTATTTTTGTATATATTATTGCCTGCTATCTTGTTTGTGTGCGGCTTCGCACTTGTGCTCTCACATTTTTCTCGTTAGTTTTCTTGGATTTTAGAGTTTGAGAAATGTTCGGAGAGAATGCAAATATGATGAAGCAAAATTGGAGGAAGTATGACTCTTGTCAGGAGAGGTTGTACATGCCAGAGTACGAGTGGACTCCTCAAAACCAATTCACGTCGTACGGGGCCTACAATGGATATAGGTGAGACTGGAACGATTCTGCAAGACAAGGTAATCATAGTCAGGGTGGTGCCCTATACTCCACCATAGGGAGCAACGATGTGGCTATAACCGAGGGCTACCGCAAGACTACCAGTACCACTATAATCCATCACAATCCTACCAAGGAGGACCATCACCCCATTATCATAAAAACTACCACTCTAACCATTCACACAAGCCCTACAACACTCCGCCTCGAGAAATGAAACCAGTAGAGGAGCAGATCATAGACCTCCTGTGCAAATACAAAGAGGAAGATCGAAGGCGAGAATATGAGAGAAAAAGAAGGGAGCTCGAGTCTCAAGGGGAAAGGGACAAGCTGGATGTGGATTGGATGAAGACGAAACACATAATCAGTGAAATTGCATCGTGTCATGAAGAGACTATCTCCGTTGAGGGTGGAAATAACTTTGAAGAGGCAGCATTGGGCAAGGAGCAACATGGGAGCAAATGGGCTACAAATATGGCTAAGGAGGTAAAGAAGATCAGCAGGATCATTGACTTCGGCGCCCTATCAAAAGAAGAATTACAAGGGATTCGTGGCACATCAATCTCCACTTTAAGATTGGTTGAGCTAACACTTGCCATAGAGTCCAAAATTCCCCATGCACCTCAACTAGTGATTAGTGATGAAAAAGCCTTTGCGACGACAGTTGAGGAGGCACAACGAGTAAATGATCGAACAGACTTGGAAAATGAATGGCGTGCACAAGAAGAGGCTTGTAAAATGGCATGGGTTCACCAAATGGAAGTGGAAGAGAGGAAAAGGGTTGAAAAATCCAAACGCCCCATGGGGTGGTTGAATGGTTTCGATGTCATTGATTTCATCGTGTTGTCAAGATTTGTGCCAAGAAAGGTGCGAGGGGAGTAAGGTAAAGTTTATGAGCTTGGCTGCTTATTTGAGGATGAGATCATTCGAGAGGAGTAAGGAGTGGTTCAAGAGGTCAAGGGAGAGACCGAGACATATCAAGAGAGCATGGAAATCGATTCTCCTCAATAGATCAATCAACAAGAAGAAGAGGAGCTAAGAGTAGAGCAAATCCAAGAAATTGAAAAAGAATTCAGCTATGAGGAAGAAGAGGCCCTGTTGGTAAGGGAGCCCATAGTTGACACAAAAATATGGGCTCCACTTTCATCTCTTATTTAAGATATATATTTTGCTTCGAGATTGATTTCTTAGAGTTCGCTTTTGATAAGGGTTTAGATTATCCACTTTATGATCCCACATATGAGGTACTGGAGAATTTAGAAACTCACCTTCTAGGTGGTATTTCCTTCATGTCGAGCCCTCGAGATGCAAATATGACTAATGACCATTCTTTTGAACCATCCATATTTGAAACTTTCACTTTTGATTTTTCTTGTGCACCAGATAATTTTGGATATTCTTGCACTAATAATGATATTTATGTGTCCCCCATAAAGTACCAGCTGAGTTAGAAAGTTTCATATGCAACTGGCCGTGAATGAAATATTTAAGCTTTGATGCCTATTTGATGAAGTCTCTCTCAGAGATAGTGAAGTGGGAAATGGTGAAGTGACCAAAGAAACATCACTAGTTCAAGAGGTATGAAATAATGAAGAAAAGAATATGTGGTAGTGAATGCCCAAGATGAGGAAAACCGAGTTAACCACGACATAGATATAGGCACAATAGTAAGGGAGTCCGTGGTTGATGCAAAAACACGGGCTCCACCTCCTTTAACTTCATTTATTAATTCTTGCTTGAGTTATGATGTTAGGTTCACTTTCATTGATGATGAGTATTATATGCTGTTAATAATTTCTAACAAAATTTCTTGAGATAATGAAAGGCACATTTTGGATAAGCTTAAGAAAAAGAAGCAAAAATCGAGCGGAATTGGACCCATTATGGTGCTCCCAGATGGAGAGGAGAACCCCCTCGAGAAAATGAAAGGAGAAGCAATAATGGAGCTTTATGCATCAGGTGACATCCTTCATTTCTCATATGCATCATCTTCATTTTTGGTGCATTATTTTTCTAAAAAAATTGATGGCATGTGCATTTTTGCATCTAAGGATTTTAATGGCCCTGGGCACAATTTTTATCGTCACTTGCCCTATTTGAATAATTTATTGAAGAGGCGGCTTTTCGCGCACTTAATGAAAATCTCTTCTGCTTACATATGGAAGAGATTAAATGATTTTATTATGATTGTTTTTTATCGAGGAAAGAGGTACTCTTGCAAATTTGTAAATTTTGTAAACTTATTTAGAATTTTATTTTATTTGAGTCTTGTTAGAGTGTCCGGGACTTAGTAAAGTCCTAAGTGTGGTGTGTGTGTGTGATCGCACACACCACAATTGTGTCTTTTTTTTTCAAGTATTACTTAGGCCTTATTACAGGTCCTAAGTGTGGTGTGTACCACAATTGAGTTTTTGAGTCTTGGGCTTAGTCGAGCCATAAGTGTGGTGTGTGCTTGATCACATACCATAATCGAGTCTCATTTTTATTTTTTATTTATTGTGTAGTTATTTTACCGTACAGTTATTTTATTTTATTTTTATTTTTGTATATTATATCTTGTTATCTCTTGGGATTTGTTGTGCTGGTAGTTGTCGATATCTAGAGTCGTTCATTGCTTGCATGATAAAAACTAGGATTTTGAATGTTTGCATGATCGCATGATTGTTGAGTATTATTTAGGCTAGATGGAAAGATATCAGTGAGGAAAATTCTCTTATTTGTTGCTTGCTCGGGTCATTTGAAGGGTTGCATAATCATTTGTGTTCATTCAGAGCCATGTTTAATTCCTGCCTAGTAAGCGGGAGTCTAAAACTAGGGTGTGACCACTCGAGACGAAATAGATTAGGGGACTGGTGAATCTGTGGGCAATAGAATCTATAGGTCCTCTTTGGATCACTTTAGCCATAAAGCCTACCCAGTTCATTATTATCCCTAGTACCGTCTAAGCCAAAAAATGATTTTTTTTATTGTGCCTACCTTACAAGAAAATGTGTCATTTTTTTCTTATATCCAACATTATATTTGATCATGTGTATCTATTGTTTAGTTACTTCATTGGGTGTGGGGTTGAATTATGGGTTATTAGAGAATGTATAGGAATTGGAGTGCACAATTACTTAAGATTTCAGCTTACTATGATTTTGAGAACCACAACGATTCAAAAGATGTTTTATTACTTGATTTGATTTGTTCATGATTCAGATACTTGGATTTGGGAAACAAAAAAAAAGAAAGAAAGGAAAATAGAAAAAAAAAGAAAAGTAAAAAAAATATTGAAGAAATGAAGAATAAATCCAAGAAAATGTCAAATTTGAAATAAGGTATTCGTTTCGAATAAACTTGATTGATTTGAAAAATGCAAGTGATGTCATTTCTAAATAAGAGCTGATTTTTTTTATGTTCAAGAAAAATGGGGTGTTATGAGTGTGATGAGAGGTAAGACATTTATAGGAAAGAGCAAGCTAAGGAGAGTGACATGTAATTGGGGTTTGTCAGGTTAGATGCAACTTTGTGGTAGTGCACCACATGAGCCATGTTTTTATCTTCTAAACACCCACCTTAATCTAAGCCTCAACACGTTACAAGCCATGTAAAGCCCTACAAATGGATTCGTCTAGGACACCAGTTCCCCTACAATTAGTGGAGAGTCGATCACGTTACTAGCATATGAACTCTAATGACCTCCAGTGTGAAAAGTGAGCAACATGTGTCGAGGGTGTATGCATCCCAAGTGGGGAGTCAAGTCAAGGTAAACATTTTAATCTCTATTTCAAGTGTACTTTCCTAACGCATGTGTAGTTATGTGATCATTTAAGTGATTCGGGCAGGGCATCAAATTTGCAGTCCTGAGACTTTATGTTCATCAACATGACTAGCAAATATTCAGTGGTTATGTGAACTTGTGAACATTTTCTTGTAAATATATTTTTTATTTTCTTTGTTATATGAGTCTTTTTGGCATTTTTAGGATCAAGTCCAGTTGTATTTGCATAAGGATTCGTGGGCATTCCATTCTGAGAAGCCCTCATGAGGACCCGAACTCCTCCTACGAGTTACTTCGGGGTTGAATTCGGGAAAATAATGTATTTAAAAATTGGCAGATTTTAATTTTTTTTAATTTTGTTCTTTTTCTCGGGACGAGATAAGGATAAGTGTGGGGTGGTTGATGAGATCGGATATTATGTATCTAACCAAGTCAAATCTCTTCATTTTTATCCCCATTTTTGTCCCGAATAATTAATTTTGGTGAATAAAATGCTAGTTTATCTCACAAATGGTCCGAGAGGTATTTTTGATAAAAACATGTCGAAAAGAGACAAAAATGAGCTAAAACGCAAGGTCGGGAAAATAGGAGCAAGGTTGCCTATTCAACCTGCCAGATCCCACCCGGCAGGTTCGGCTTAACCCGGCAACCTGTGGCAATTTGGAGCAAAATGGAGGAGAGGTCCCGGGAGCTCACCCAGTGACCTTCAGAGCAACCTGCCGGGTTGCCCTGCCGAATGGCACCCGAGAGCTTTTCGCTAAAAACTCGTGAAGGCATAAAAGTTTATAAAAGATAAATAATCATACAATCCTGAGAGTAAAAGCACCCACTAATGCAGGAAATATTAGACGAAATATAAACGTGATCCGACCGCATTAGTGTATGATTATGATCTTGAATAATAGAGTTTATTCAAGATATAGGTTTGTGATTTTCAAAATTTAGAGTGTGTAATTGTTACACTAGATTTAATTCGAAAATTGTAGATTGAGGTCCGATTTGATCGGAACGAGAATCTAAACCCTAGGGTTCTAGTTTTTAATTCTAAATGTGTAATCGTTATACTAGATTCGAATATGGAAGTTTTAAAAAATATGAGATTTTGCGAAAATCTGGACGTGGTAGTGGCGATGTCCACGGACCCATGGCGAATGCCACGGACCCGTGGCCATTACCACAAGGGTCACGGATCCATGGCGTTTTCCATGGACTCGTGGCAAAGACCACGAATACGATCCGTGACTAATGGATGGCCATGGTCCGTGGCAGACCTTGTTACGGACCTCGTTGCGACTGTAGAATAAGCAATTCCAGGCCCGATCGATTATAATTTTATAAAATTAAGATTAATAAATTAATCGTTATTTGATAACATGATGATATGTGATGAATGCCATTGTATGGTGCAAAGTATAGCCTATTAAGATCAGGTGAATGTTTGTCGCTTTAGTTTAATTTCAAGGGATGTAATTAATTTTGCAACTTACGTGTTGCTTTTAAAATTTTGGGAATGTAATTTAAATAAGGTATGTGTGTCGTTTATTTTATTGTAACTATTTATCACTGTAGTCCCTAGAGCAACACAAGAAAAGTCGACGATAGTGGTGTTAATGGTGACAAGAGGTGTCTAGGGACAACATTGAGATCGTCAAGGATGGAGGCTCGTTGGTAGCACAGGAAGGAGAAGTGTTTCCTCGGCACCAAGTGTTCTTCACCTCTAGTATTGACCTTTGATCTTTATAAACCGTCCATATAAAAATCAAATTAGGTATGAGATATGTTATGCACATTTACTTTTATGCTTATATGATATGCATGAGAATTGGTGAAGTCTTGTAAACGTTCCCAGGCATCAACCATGGTCTTCAAATCATCCTCCAAATATTGGTGTGAATTAAATTTCTAACTTAGAGTGTATTAATAGGTGGATAAAATTTGTGAACAAACTTGGTTGCGAGCTCGTCCTAGGTGCCGATGGAGTCTGGTGGTAGAGAACATAACCAATTGCACGCTTTTCCCTTAAGTAAAAAAGGTAGTAGCCTTAAGCGAATGACATTCGTGCTTACTCCATTTTGTCGAGACAAGTCAAACTTTTCTAAAAAAGAGTTTATATGCTCATTCGGGTCCTCCGACAGAGTCCATTAAACAAGTAATTTTCCAGTATGGTCACAGTTGCACTCTTAATGTCGCAGGAATGCACATCTATGTTGGGCCTACGAATGTAGGAAGGCAATAGCCTTAAGCGAACGACAATCCGTAGCTAATCGCGCGCTTTTCCCTTAAGTAAAAAAGGTAATAGCCTTAAGCGAACGACATCTGTTCTTACTCCATTTTGTCGAGACAAGTCAAACTTTTCTAAAAAGGAGTTTATATGCTCATTCGGGTTCTTCGACAGAGTCCATTAAACAAGTCATTTTCCAGTATGGTCACAGTTGCACTCTTAATGTCGTAGGAATGCACATCTACGTTGGGCCTCCGAATGTAGAAAGACATTCCGGAGTTAGATGGCAATCCGTAGTTTTTTATGGTCATGGGTCGAGGAGCTTCATTTTCTCCATTTGCATATGTATCGCCTACAATATTGTTCACGTTGTCCACCAGTTTGGATTTCCAGGATTCGCCATTTCAGGCTCTCTAAATAATCTCTTCTCCGGTGTTCTCTTCTTAAAGTTCTCTCAAGTTCTGTGTAATGAAATCAAACACTCTGGACCGTAAGACCTCAAACGCATAAATCACAATCACTGGGATTATCACTCAAGCACATAAGAAATAGCTTTTAAATTTTTTAAAAATTAAACTATATTTTTTTAATATCCCAGTCACCGGAATGCTTAATACTCATTGGGCCGCCAGACAATCCTTAATACTCTCTCTGACAACGACGGCTAAAACTTGATGCGCCCGACAAGTGCACCGGTCGTCCCAAGTAATAATCGGGAGTATTTCGTCCCAGAGTTTATCGACTCCACATGGAGAGCGCTTGTCTAGTAGGTACGAACACTAGGAGTTTAGGTACACTACTTGGGTCTGGTCGAATTTCAAATGGTGACAGTAAATAAAACACAACATAAGGAATCAATTATCGAAATCGTCACAAATCAACAAAAGAAAGCTCACGAAAATTGTAATTAAAATAACAAATAAACCAAAATTCTTTAAATAGGGCGGAGGATTGGGAATTCAGGGAATTGATTAATTACTAGTTTTTTAAATTCAGTCATTTATTACGGGAAAATTTTTAAGAACAAGATTAAGAATTGAGCTTTCTAGACCTACCCCAAAAATTCCTTGAGCTATACCCGACAAGCAAGGGTCTAATTAACCGAATCAATGTTAGTTAGGCCATTAACTAACATTATCTTAATTAATTTCATCTAAAAGGCCATGTAGGTGTCTCCATCCTTCAGGCTGTTACCATATAGATGTAAACCGTAGGTGTGAACTTTCACCATATACATCCGACACCTAAACACTACAGTCAACCTAAGCCGATTTTTATTGCCAATCTTCCCAAATTGATCCAAGTTCAAGTTAGCCTGGGAGAATTAGTATTAAGCTCACGGTTAGAGCCATAATCCGTTTCATTAACCCATTAATTAAAGATCAAATCCATTAATCCATTAAGTTACAATCCCCGTTCATCCCTTACCCCGACCTAGAAAATTAGCTGCTCACGAGATCAATAAAAAAAAATTAGCATTTTAAAATCACAAATCAACATCTCGATCATGCAAATAAAAATAAATTTCTCGATTTTCAATCTCCAATCCAACAATACAATAATAAAATTCTCAATAACAATTTGAAAACAAACTCCTAATTACTACTCTAAACCTCAACAAATCAACTCATATCCTTCGGTTCCTCCAATTATAAGTATATGAATAATTCTGATTGTGGGTGATGATTTTTAGAAGACTAGAGGGTTGGTATTTATAGGAGGGAGGAAAAGGATTCAAAAATTAAATATCACACAGTTTTAGGAGCTATTTTGACCAGCCTTCCAAGTGAACCTACTGGGTAGGACCCGATAGATCAACTCGCCAGGTTCTCTTCTTTCTGCGCGTCTCTCGTCGAATTGGCCACGGGTTGTCAGGTTTCGCTGAAGCTGCCGGGTGCTACCTGGCAGGCTGCTCGGGAGGTGACCAGATGAGCTCTTGGCTCCTCTTTGGCACCTCTCTTCAAATATGACTCGGGTTGCCGAGTTTAGAGAAAGTTGTCAGGTTGAACCGTCAGGCTGACCTAACAACTTTTCTCCATTTTCCTGACTTTGTGTGTTTTGGCTCTTTTTTGACATGTTTTTTCCAAAAGTATGCTCGAAGCACTTATGAGGTAAAAGTAGTATGTTATTCACTAAAACCTATAAATTCGGGAAAAAATGGAGTTAAAAGTTAGGAAAATTGAGTCGGTCGGATATATAAATTCCGTCGGCCATGAGTTCGGATTTGTGAGAATGATTAGCGAATCGAGAAAACTGAGTTTTTCGTCGATATCGCGTCGGACTTTGTTTGATAAGTGACGACAAAGGGTCGGATAATTTTTGGACACGGCGCGTGACTACATGGGCGAGCCCATTGGGCTCGGCCCAACAAAGGCCCAACAAGGCCCAATAAGCACTAGTTGGCCGGCCATTTGGTGGGTCCAAGTGTGGGGGCCACACACCATGCTTAGTTGGTGTTGTTGATTATGATGAAGTATGATTTGTGGGATTAGGTGATGACTTACCTTTTAACCCATGCCTTCATCATTTGTTACTTTAATCAATCAACTTTATTAGTTGATCAAGTAGACAAAAATCACACAACAATTGAAAGAAGGACTCTCTCTTTCTTCTTGACTTGGCCGGCCACTCCCCTCTCCTCTCTTTCCTTGCTCTCTTGTTCTTCACACTTTAGTTCTAGTAGGCTAAGTGTGTTGGATCTTAAGGATCATCCGCTTGGTGTGGACTTGCTCTAGAGAAGAAGATCATCTTGTTCTTCTTTCTTGATTCAACAAAACAAAAAGGTAAACTCTTGTGGAATAAGTTTTGTCTTGAGATTTAATGGTTTATGTTCTTGGACAGTTTTTGGAGTTTGTAATGTTTATGCTTCCGCTATCTTGATGATCTTGAACGCTCCATATCCCTACAGGATTTGATTGGTTTGGGTCGATCAATTGAGTTCGATGGTCTAGGCAAGGGTTTGGCTATGGTAAAGTTGGGAGTGTATTATTTTGATATCATATGCAAGGGGAGACCGGTCCGGGAGGCGGTCATCGGTAGTTGGGAAGAGAAAATCATGTGATTAGGTTGTTGCGAGATCGAGGGAAGACAGACCCGGCAGGGGCTCACTGAAGTTAGGTAGGAAATTTTTTGGGGATTTGATTGCTAGGATTTTGGTTGGTTGATTGCTCGGTATTGAGAGGGATCAGGAGTACTCTGACGTCGATGGGCAAATTTATATAAACATATCGAACTAGGGGGCCTTGGTTTTCTTAAGCTTCAAGCCATGTTTATCTGGGGTTGTGCACTAGAGACTTACTCTAAGTGTTTTCGGGGTGGTTCTTGTAACGAATTGGCGGAGATTATCAACCCATTTGAGGTAGAGGGCGCGAGTTTGGAAGAGGTATTTCGTTGCGCTGTTACTTATTATGCTCGTCGTTCTCGAGGTGGTTCTTCTAATAGATTTGTGGAGAGTCTCAACCCATTCAATGTGGAGGCCGCGAGGTTGCAATAGGCATGTTGTTGCACTATATTTTATTTTTTTCGTTGTTCTCGGGGTGGATCTCGTAATGGGTATGCAGAGAGTCTCAACCAGTTCGAGGTGGAGGCCGCAAGATTGCAAGAGGCATGTCGTTGCACTATCCTTTATTATGCTGGTTTATTTTGTAATTTTATGGCTCGAGATCATAGTTCGAGGTCTGTCATACCTTCTGGTGTTTTAGTTGTCTGATATAGTTTTGGTTAATTTGTTTTATAATCTAATAATATGTCAGTGTTTTTTCCTACAAAAAAAAAGAGTAGTGGGCGATAAAGACTTTGCAGCCTATTCACACGTGTTCTAGACCGATACAAAATACTAGTGTAATTGTTATGAGGTGAGAATTACCTTTTCATAATTTAGGCATATTAACTTTTAGGATATGATCTTATAATTTTGTTGTACTTCTTATTTTTCCACATTAACGATTATGTTCACATATGATCTAAAAATGATTATTGATACATGTGTATGTTGCAGGTTCACACTAAAATTTGCTCGTACTACCTGTAATAAATGGCTCACGAATTGGCCAAGTACGCTTTGCTTGTTGGACCTATAAATAGTGTACAGTACTTAAAGTCAGTTTATGTATCATTCTCCTCATATTTTTAGTAAGAAACTTTCCCACTTTCAAATATCTGTAGATCCGATGCCACTGATTGGTAGAAGATTGTTATAAATTAGTTTCCTTCCTTTTATCTCTTCTTAAACAGCAGCACAAAGACTTCCATGTCTCCATCTTTTGTAATACATGCTACAAACCCACTAATTTTTTTCACCATCATCTAATTTAATTAGTAATAACTATGATTTTCCATAAAAAATTGATAAATATATAGTACAATTTATGGATTGTGAATGAGCAAACGAATCATCTATATATGGTGGCAGCACTAGACAGTAGTGTTGTCAATTATTAATTAAATCGGTCTTGAGAAAGCTAAACATGACCATGTCTCTACTCTTCCCTTGGCGCAGCATGTACTTGGCAAGCACGCCTTCCCGGCGAAACCCAGCCTTCTCCAGCACCCTTATCGAAGCCCCGTTCTCGACGTCGACGAGAGCCTCCAGCCTGTCCAGCTGCGGAAGCTCGCTGAATACGTGGGCCACCACCATCTCCACGGCCCTCGTGGCGATCCCCTTGCCCCAATAGTCGAAAGCCAGCATGTAGCCGAGCAGGGCCCTGCAGCTGTGGGCGCCAGAGTGTTGGTCCACGGATATGGACCCAACGGCTTGCCCGTTGACGCAGATGGCCCTGAACCAAGGGTGTGGGATCACCGACTTCTCCATGTACTTGAGCCCTCTCTCCTTGCACCTGAATGGCTCTCCGATGCTGAAACGGTGGACCCTTTCGTCGGTGATCCACCCCATCAGATCATCCAAGTCGCTTTGATCGAACCGCCGGAGGGATATTGTTACTTCCATCTGATTATGATTTTCTATCCATGTTAGAAGCTTATAGGAGAGGGATTGACTGAGTCATCCTCAAACTGAACTAAACTTATTTGTATTGGTCGACAAAGAAGGTTCTTGGAAATGCAGAATTGTCAAATTATTATTGGTTATTTTAAAGAGTCAATTCGGCTAGAAGCCGAGTCCAACCAGATGACCAATCAATGATTCAAAGCACACATGTAGACTAAAAGAATTGGCAAAATGTCATGTAGTGAAAAGAAGATGAGTCCTAAAGAAAACAATGAACGAAAAAGACTAATAAAGACTAGTAAACGTAGGGATGCATTGTAGTAAAAATCACGTTTTAGAGGAGAATATAAAAACTAATATCATCCATAAGATGGTTAGCATCTACGGTCATAATAATCACCATAATTATATTAAAAATAATACCAATAATTAGTGAAAAGGGTAGAACTGTCAAACCATCTGTTTCAAAAATTGGAAACCCTAGCTGACAATAAATTGCTGCCTGTAATTTACGTAATTTTTGTGCAACCATTTCTGCTACCTCATTCGACAATTCCAATCGACATAGCCATGAATCCAGATGCTCCAGCCATGAATGATGTTATGTACGACCATCATCAATTTTACCCATATTAATCATAAAAAAATCGGCATGTTTCCTACCGAATCAAATATATGATTATGATATTTTTAGTATTGTGATTTGCAGGTAATGACAGAACTTTTGACACTCTTGGCCATGCTAATGGACTGATCGTTGATCTCAATATATTTCTAGCTATGAACGTTTCATGAAAATTGTAAGATGCGCAATAACAATTAAAATGCTCTGCTCTAACAATCGAATCTCGTTTAGGTGACGACATTGATCGTGCGGATCTCGGTGAAATAACTGGTTCGAATAGTGATACAGGCATGGAAATCGAACTTTGTACAAATTTTTAATTCGCAAAGCTCAAATACACACTATCTGGCCGCCATGATAATACTATGTTTTAGCTACAAAAAAAAAATTGGTCTCATGAAAATTAAATTCTTGCGTTGATATCATGTGTCATGACTATTTCGTGATTAATATAGTGTTTGAAATTGAAACATGTTTCCTGACAATGGATTGAAATATGTATTCATGCTTGCTATCATGGTGAAACTTGAGAACTTGTTTTACCATAGTTAAACAATCACGATCATTATCAAATCATGAATCTTGTGTCAATCAAATGATACATGAAAATGGATCATGCTTAGAAAAATTTGATTCATTGTTGGATGAATGTGAAAGTATTTCAAGATAAACAACTTAATACAATATGTGAAAGTAATTCATGTTTACTACCATGGTGAAACTTGAGCACTTATTTCAAGCTATCTAAACAATCCACATCTGTATCAAAATATGAACCTTATGTAATTCAAAACATACATGAAAATGGATCATGCTTACAAAAAAATTGATTCATGGTTGCAGTCTGTGAAAGTATTTCATGATAAAAAAACAAAGTAACATTGTGCTTCAAACTGTTTCAGATGAAAACTGATTTATGAGACTGTTTCACGACATGTTTAAGACGATGAAACATAATTCATTGACCACCACGCAAAAAATCATGCTTGAAAATGTTTTCCATATGATCAAGTTGATGAAACATAATTCATGAACTTATAATGATGAAAGTGATTTGACGGGAAATTGAAATTTCGTGAAAAAATTGACTCATAAACGTGATAAACATGGAAAGAAATGAATACAATTAATACGCCACAATTTATAGGGATTGAACTCAAATTAGGGATCAAGTTTTGGGAAACAAATCCTACAATAATGGAAAAAATTGATTTCATTAATAGCCGAAATCTTAGGGATCGAATTTGATTTAGATATATTATTCTATTCAATATAGAATTACTTATTTTTCCTGAGGTGCAGCACAATGACGATTTTAAATAGGTGAGAGCTGTTAATTGTAGGGTTTTGGAGCGTTCTTTAACATCGAGATAGCGGAAGCATTTAACAAAAGCAACTCCAAACCTTGTCCAGGAATCATGAACCATTAAATCCCAAGGCAAAATCTATTCCACAAGAAATTTACCTTTAAGTCTTTGTTGAATCGATAAAGAAGAACTTTGTGATCTTCTTCTCTAGAGCAAGTCCACACCAAGGGGATTATCTTCAAGATCCTTCACTTAATGCCTACTAGAACAATTAAATGAAGAAAAAGAGAGCAAGAAGAGAGGAGAGCTATAGGTGGCCGGCCAAGGAGAGAGAGAGTGTTATGAGAGAGTGAATTGTGTAATTAATTCATTTGGTATTTCTCTACTTCATCAATCTCACAAGCATGGGTCAAAAGGTGATTGGTTTCGGCTTAAAGGTGTCTAACCCATACCCCTTAAATCACTCACCTCTTAATCAACAATCACCAACTAAGCATGGTGTGTTGTGGCCCCCACCTTTGGGCCCACCAAAGTGGCCAGCCATGTTGGGCTTATTGGGCCCAAAATGGGCCCTTGTTGGGCCGGCCATGTCAACTCATGGGACGAGCCCAATGGGCTCGCCCATGTGGTTTCGTGCCGTGTCCAAAAGTCGCCCGACCCTTTTTGTTGTTACTTATCAAACAAAGTCCGACGCGACATCGACGAAAAAACTCAGTTTTCTCGATTCGCTAATTATTCCCTCATACCGAACCTATATCCCAAAACCTTCAGTTTTTTCCATCTATTGCTCCTCAAGAAACGTTAAGGTTTCCTTGTCTCAAGTTATCCGTCTTGAATGTGTGTGACCCTCCAGCCTTATGCCACCGTTGGCAGATCGGCACAAAAGATCTCTCTTGTCCGATCCATCATAAGTGGTCTCTAGTAAGACGTTATGATTACCCAAGCTGCATGATGATCGATGATTCGATTTAAACTTTGTGCGTTCAAGTCACTATCCTATTATCTCTAAATATCCCGATTGATCACAAGGCATAGAGTCGTCATCCTTGTTTAATCAATCATTGTTACTTGATATGTGAGATGGCTGAGAACTGATAACCCGTATCACTGGCATGGCCATGCTCTTTCTCTCAGTCACTCTCGATCAAGAGGCCTTTAACGGATATCTTTCCCATACCGTAGTACGAGGGATAAATCCCTTAGCCGTCTTTCGTGTTACTCATGCAATCCGTTCCGCCACCCAATCATGCCCGTTATTGCAATCCTGTTACGGAAAGCATTAGGCGCAAGTTAAAGCCGCACGTACATTGCATAGCGATCACAAATACTCCTTGGTCTAAGGATATCGTGACAAGCTATCGCATTTGAATATGTTCATGGCTTAATCTACGAAACACTATTCAAAGCGGGTCGTCCGATGTCAATCTCCTCATGATATCTATGATATGATTCCGGGATCCCTTATCCCTATGACAAGTAGAAGTACGTCATTGAGAACCATCCTCATACTGGTCACTTCTATTGAAGCGTATATTGACAAGGGACTCGTTAAATGTGATCCGTACAGATTTATGGTTCTACTACTTTAGTGGTCATAAATCAGATCATGCTTAACATATTACTTCAACACATAAGTAATACAAAGCCGTTTTATTTATTACAAACGATGATAATTATACATAGACATTTACAGACCATTAGCAATTGGACTAGGGCACAAAAATGCTATAATTAATTACACCAAAATGCCACCGCTATTTATAGACAAATCCTGGCCAATGAATATACGATCCAATGGTTAATACTCATTCTTATTTTCTCGTGTAATGTATATGTTTTTACTTGAATGCAAGCCAGTAAACGTATTTCAATTCAGAAACTTAGCAAAAACTCAATTTTGTTTTGAAAAGTAGTATAATAAAGTTCATCCCTACAATAATGACCAAAGACTTCCTAAATAATATTATTTTAACCTAAACTAGATTAAAAAAAAAATTCATGCATAGCCCAAAAGCTAATCTAAAAAAAACTAATATCAAAACGTAAGATCTACACTAAAGCATAATTAACTCCAAAACCTAATTTAAATAGAAAATACTAAAACATATTTAAAATTTGTAATTAACTAAAGCCTAAATTTCAAAGACTTTTCTGGGCCTTTAAAAGTTTTCACGGTCTCAAACTCGTCATATTTTAAATAAGTTCGCCTGGGCCTCTTACAAGCCTGATTATGAGTCCATATGCAAAAGTTATGTCCCCAAAAGTTGATATGCTTGTTTAGGCTTTTTTATTCGATTTCTAGGATACATTTTTGCCTTTATTCGTCTCTGACGGACCCATAAAATTCTTAGATACTCACCCCTCATCATTCTCTTCCACCTAAAAAACTCGTCCTCAAGTTTTTCGGGTGCGATGGTTTGCGACTTGAACGAGATTTGAAATGAAAGTTTCTTTACATCCTTTAGTAGGATTGTTCAACTCCCTCAAAAATATCAAGAATTGATCCCACACTTTGAAAACCCGATTTCTACAATGTTCATCCGCACCTTCTTTAACTTTGTTCCAACCATCCCCAATTCTCTTGCATGAATCATAAGGTACATGTTGGTATATTACTGCTTCATTATAACCTCTAAAACCATCTAGCCCGATCTCACGATGGGTTTCCATATGTACATCTTCTTTACCATTACTACCCTCACTTATATACTTGAAATTGGTTGAGTCTATAACTTTGGCAGCACATACTTTGATTTGAACATTAGAAGGAGAATATGAAAGATTAGTATCTTCCATTTTTTGGTGGAGAACTCATACTTCAATTCTTCGATACCCTCTCTCTTAATTTGGAGCACTTTATAAACTCACAAGACATCTTGTTCTCTTGCCTCTAAACTGCAAGATAAACACAAATTTTCAGAAACTTCATACCTTTCAATTTTTTCTTCATTGCCACTATTTTATGTTGGTGTCATTATTTTTTCGACACACTCGTGATTGGTTTCTCTAGCTCGGTGACATCGCTGATTGACGAGAGTGGAATCTATGATTCCACTCGAGCTAAATCTCCCCACAATTAACTCTATTTCACCTCGATTTAAGGTGTTTTAGCTCACTTTAGATTCTATTCGACACACTTAGGGGTTTATGATTAAATTGCATGAAACCATGTCATTTAAGGGCATTTTTAAGGAAAAGGGAGTTCGGAAAAAGACCAGAGATGAAACCGAGATGATTTTGTGCAAAATGGAGCAATAGAGGTATCTCACGACAACCTAAGTCACGACACTGAGTCATGACTGGCCAAGTTGTGAGCTGAGAAAGATGAGGAAAAGAGAGCTTGCAGGAGATCTAAGTCATGATGGCTCAAGTCACGACACCGAGTCGTTGGAAGCAGGGCATCGATTGCAAATTCTCAAATTGCAGGAGCCGAAGTCACGACAGCCAAGTCACGACGCCGAGTTTTGATTAGCTGATTCGTGAGGTACATGTCCGTGAGGATCAGAGCACTGGTAGAGTTGAGGGAAATCACGACAGAGCATGTCATGACACCAAGTCGTGACATCACGAGGCATTGGTAGACGTGCACCTTATCCAGGCCGACTTCAGGCCACGACAGCTACCTCACTCACACATGTATGACATTTGCACAGCTGTCATAAGGTTCTATGTCGTGACTTGCGCACAACTCAAATTTTTTGTAGACTTTTGGTGAAAGTCTAAGTATTTAAGGGGTGAAAGTAATATTATTTTGAAGGGTAGCAATTAGAAATTGAGAGGTTTATTTAAAGCTAGAGAGAGGTTAAAGAGAATTCTCATATTTCTTGAGAGAGAAGGGAGGAGCTAGAGGATTGGAGAAGAATGAGTGGAGCTTGGAGTAAGCTTAGGGTTCGTAATAGCAACATTCTTGGTTTGTAAGTGCTAATCTTCATCTACTTTAAGTTTAATTCAAGTTGTAAAGCTAAGATTCAATTTTGCTCACTTGTGTATTGAATTGTTGTTGAAGATAAACATCTTGGTTGTTTTGAGTTTTTCATGATTGATGGAGACATAGAGAATTGGTGGAATTGCCAATCGGAGTTGATAGTATAGAGAATTTGTGAGATTTCCAATTTCATGATTTATTGATCTAATTCCCATATAGAATTTGTATTTAGATTTGGATTGAGATTATGAGCATGATAGTTGATTTTGTTTAATGTTTGAGAGCATGAGTAACTAAGTTTAGGATTGGAGATGGATTAAAGGGAATCTACGAAGGATTTCGCTACAATTGAAGGTATTAATTGGTGATGTTTTAGGTGGTGTAAGGAACTGATACTCTCATCATGGTTCGTGATTACACACTAAGTTTTTAAAAAATGGTTTTGAGTGTTAAGATTAATTATGATTTCATGGACGAGAGGCCAGTACCTACAATGATAAAATAGTCAAATGGGTCTGGTTTTCCACTCGACGAGTCCCAACTCGCTCGTATTTCTTGAGTACTATTAGTTAGTTCAATATTTGATTTCCATGACACACTTAATTGAGCAAAGACCCATATATTAGTCCCGTGAAATTCGACACAATACTTGCTGGTTTATTACTTGCAGACGCGTATACTTGCGCATAGTGCTTAAGTGCAGTTTTAAACCAATCACGCTTTCTCCCTACAATAACTAATCAAAGTCATCATACATTGTTATACTCACATGTTGCTATTACGAGCATGTTAGTGGTCATAAACTCTAATCACTTATGTGGGGACAATTGTGTTACCTCAAGTCAGATGATCATATGCACAATCATGACATATATGATAAATAGTTGACTTGCAGTAAAACTCTATATTATTATCATCCAACGTCACAGTTCGGCCCACTTCATCACATGATTGCCCACATGTTTATATAAAAATCTTATGTCAAGTAGCATGAGACTCACTACTTCTATATGATTAACATCTCATGTTAATCATAGATTCAAACAAATGTGATGGCCTATGGATTTGTAATGCTCAATCAGATATCCTATGATCATGAACAATTTTAAAGTATTATTACAGAAAATCGTCACTCCTATTTTTAAATAATGGTAATTAGCTGTATTCGTGTTGTAACAAGTATCCAAAATAAAATATCTCCTATTTAATAGTAGAATCATTATCTTTGTATATAAGGATACCTATTGTTCAATAAAAGGCAGGCAATAAAGTTTATCTCTATTATGGTATCAGAGGCTAGTTTCTTTTCTTTAACACTTAATGCGTTAAAATCCCAATTTTCTTTACTTTTCCTTTAGAAATCTCTTTTAAATGAGTGACGCGTCAAAATCTCTCTTTCTCTAAACGTGAGCCGCTTTCCTCTTCTCCACCATTGTTGATTCACGAATTCTGTCTGCCCTTACTGTCTCCAACATCAAACTTGCTATCCTTATCACCCTCGAGATGGACACCGACCTCTACACCACATGGTCAGAACTCTTCAAAAAACTTTGTAGAGTTTTTATGGTTGAAGATCATATCCTCCTGTCGATCCAAGCCGCCGGAGGTACTTCTGAGGATTCCACTAACTCCTCCACCACTCTAACAAGTGGCGCCCGCCTCCGGTCCGTCTCCGACCATCAAGCCGCCATTGCCAAACGGGCCGCCTACGTCCAACACCGAGCCATCTCAGGCCGATCCAGCTCTAGGGCCATGCCTCGACGCCACCGTCGTCCAATGGATCTACGGTACTATCTTTTTGGATCTCTTGCTTACGATAATTGTTCCTAACATCACGACCTTACAAATTTAGACCTCCTTGCACAATATTTTTCAACACAATGAAAACTCTAGAGCCGTCTACTTGGAGAATTGAATCAGTTCTCCCAGGTTCACACGGATGATTTCTCCTCTATTCCGGCATTTTATCAAGAGCTCAAAGTTCTTGATGATCAGTTAGTGGGTGTGGGGGCTCTGGTATCCAAGAAACAGTTAGTACTTCAACTAGGTGTTGATTTAAATGATAATTTTGATAGCCTTGCAACTATCATTCAACAAACACGACAATTGCCTCCATTCTATGAGGTCCAGTCTATGTTAGTCCTCGAGGAGACGAGATGATCCAGACAAGAAAGGAATGCTGCCTAGATCGTCGGTGATGCGCTAGTGCACTCGGCGCCTTCACATGAGACCACCCATGCGTAACGGCCCTCCTCTAACCGTGGGCAGCCCCGCTAAGACCAGCAGCCTTGTCAGGGCCGTGACTCGGGCGAGGGCACCGAGGACGAGGCTCGGGTCGATCTTGCCACCAGCAATCGACCATGTTGTGGCCTATCCCTTGGGCCTTCTGGTTTGGCCCATGGACAATCCCGCCATACCCCGTTGCCCCGTGGCCCTATTCGCGTGCCCAATGCCCAAACATCCCAGCTGGCCCAGAACAAGGTCTTTTCGGCCCACGTGCTCAAACTCATACCGTCACTACAAATCTGATAGATATTGAACATGCCATGCAAGCCATGTCCATGCGAGCTCCGGAAGACTCATGGTACATGGATTCGGGTGCTTCATCGCACATGACAAACAATTCAGGTTCTCTCTTGTCTTATTATAATTGGAGTATTCCATCTCATATAATTTTTGGTGACAGTAATAACATTCATATTTGTTGTTATGGACGCATTACCCCCTTACATTTAATCATGTATTGTATGCACCCCATTTAATTAAAAATCTTGTTTCTGTTAGAAGTTTTGTTACCGATAACCATGTTGCAATTGAATTTGATCCTTATGGTTTTTCTGTGAAGGATTTTCGGACGAGTACTACACTCATGAGATGTAATAATTCGGGAGATCTCTATCTTGTCACATTGTCTCCTTCAGCCTTTTCTATCGTGTCTTCTTCAACGTGGCACAATCGTTTGAGCCATCCTGCTTCTAGTATTGTTAATTATCTTCGTTCCAATAAACTCGTATCTTATTATAAGGACAATCTGAACTCTATTTGCAAGTCTTGCATTTTGGGCAATCACATTCGTTTACCTTTTTCTTCTTCTGTTTCTGCTACATATTTACCATTTAACTTGATTCATAGCGATCTCTGGACCTCACCTATTCTAAGTTCTGCATGTCACAAATATTATTTGTTTTTTTTGGATGATTATTCAAAATTTCAATAAACTTTTCTCATCTCTCACAAATCACATGTGTTTTCTATATTTGAGTCATTTTACAAATTTGTCACGACCCAATTTAATTACTCTATAAAATATTTGCAATGTGATAAAGAAAAAGAATAAGGTTCTTCCCTACTCTCATCTTCGTACTTTTGGTTGTTTATGTTTTCCTCTATTCCCTTCTACTATTATTTACAAACTTCAAAAGCCGTTCCTCTTCATGTGTGTTTCTTGGGTATCCGTCTTCACATTGTGGTTATAGGTGTCTTGACGTTAACAATGGATTTTTTTATTTCTAGGCATGTCGTGTTTGATGAAAATATTTTTCCTTTTGTTACGCTTCATACACCATCACCCACTACCTACACATTTCTTGACTCACCATACTCCCCAACTATTATGCACCACTTTGCTAATACCTCACCCACCACTCCCTCATCCCCATCCACTCATGCCACACCCATGAATGATCCTATCACACAACCACATACTCCATCTCCCATTTCCTCACCATCACCACAACAACAACCACCACCACCCAGACACCCAATCACCACCCGGGGTCATTGTGGTATTACTAAACCCAAAAAGATCCTCAATCTCTCTGCCATTACCACATCTTCCATACCTTATAACCCCAAAGACGCGTTTAATAATCAGAATTGGAATGCTTTTATGCATGACAAATATGCTGCTCTTATTAGTAATAATACTTGGGAGTTGGTCCCCAGACCACCTGATGTTAATGTCATTCGTTACATGTGGATTTTTCGTGTCAAAAAGAGGTGTGACGGTTCTTTTGAGCGATACAAAGCTTGCCTTGTTGGTGATGGAAGGTCTCAGCAGGTTGGAGTTGACTGCAATGAGACATTCAGTCCGGTTGTTAAACCCGCCACCATTCACACAGTTCTGAGCATTACTGTATCCAGAGACTGATCGATTCATCAACTTGATGTGAAGAATGCCTTTTTTCATGGATATCTTTCGAAGATAGTATACATGCACCAACCTTACAGCTTTCAGAGTACCTCACACCCTGATCACGTATGCATATTGAAGAAATAGTTGTACGAGCTTAAACAAGCTCCACGGGTCTGGTACCAACGGTTTACTAACTATGTCTCATCCATTGGCTTTGTTCATAACAAGTTGATCATGAGGGCAACACAGCTTACATTTTACTGTATGTTGATGATATTATCCTAACAGCATGAAACAATAAGTTGAGGGTTTCCAGCATGTCCCTCCTCAACTCCGAATTTGCTATGAAAGACCTCGGCACACTTTTATTTTTTGGGTATTGATGCCACTCGTATCTTTAATGGTCTCATTTTATTTCAGAAACAGTATGCTACTGATATAACTGATCATGTTGGCATGACCTCCTGCTCTACCTCAGTTACGCCAATTGATACTAAGTCAAAGCTTCGCTCCACAGACAGCGACCCATATGAGAATCCTTCTCAATATCGCAGCTTAGCAGGGGCACTTCAGTACTTAACTTTTACGCGTCCTGGCATTTCATATGTTGTTTAGCAAATATGTCTACATATGCATGATCCACGAGACGCACATGTGCGAGCTCTTAAGCGCATCATTTGCTACCTCAAAGGCATTGTCAATCTTGGTCTTCACCTCCAGCGCTCTTTTCTATCATATTTGGCCGCTTTTACGGATGCTGACTGGGGTGGTTGCCAGACACTTGCCGTTCCACCTCAAGGTATTGTGTATTCCTTGGTGATAACTTGCTCTCCTTGTCTTAAAAGCGCCATATGATACTTTCTCGATCCAGTACAGAAGTCGAATACAGAGGAATTGCTAATATAGTTGCCGAATCCTGCTAGGTCCGTAATTTTCTTCTTGAGCCTTACCATCCGGTTTTAAAAGCGACGGTTTTCTAGTGTGATAATGTTAGTGCCATCTACTTAGCTGGGAATCATGTTCAACACCAGCACACTAAACATATAGAGATGGACGGCCATTTCGTCCGTGAAAAGGCAGCTCGCGACCAAGTTCTTGTCCTTCATGTACCCTCTAGGTATCAACTGGCCGACATCACTAAAGGCTTGCCTCATATCCTGTTTGATGATTTTCGCTCCAGCCTCAACGTTCGAGATCCTCCCGTTGCGATTGCAAGGGCGTAATGATAATTAGCTTATTTATCTGTATTTGTGTTGTAACAAGTATTCAAATATTCAAAATTGGATTTTTGAATATTCAAAATAGAATATCTTCTATTTAATATTAGAATCATTATAATTGTATATAACGATATCTATTGATCAATACAAAGCAATAAAGAGAGTACCGAAACACTTTTAGACTGTATTCTAGTTTAATGAACATCTTCGTAACAAAAGAATATATACTATCAGATGGGATATAATATATACAATATGTCTACAAAATCAATGCTTTAAGACATACTTTACTAATAGCCACTACACCATTTTGTCTTGACAACTGCGCACATAGAGAACGTGTGCAGTCCTAAGCCAAGGCCAGGACTGCGCATCGTGTATGTGCGCAGGCATAAGGCAAGGCAAGAACTGCGCACCAGAAAGTGCGCAGTTACAAGCTTAGGACTGCGCACACATATGTGCGTGCGCAGTCAGTACATTTTGACTAAAATTGACCGACCGTTGGTAACGGTCGGATGTATATAGCCGTTACACATGAGACCGTTGTCAAGGATAGCGCACACGATGATTGTGCGTTGTCCTTAGCTTGTGCCTGCGCACTTTTGTGGTTGCGCAGTCATCAACTTTCTGCCTATAAATTGCAGAAAGTTGATGTTGTGTTGTGGGAGTTATTTTGGATAGTTGATGTTGTGTTGGGAGTTACAAATTGAGGGTTCAAATATACGACTTGTAGAGGCAAATAAACCCATCAAGAATCCGAAGACATCGTATGTGCACATCATTCGTCCATTGTAAGGTATGTACTTGTGTCCATTGTAAGTATATATATCGTTTTATTTCGAAATAGAGTTTAGATATAGTAGTGTGATTTAGTAATTAGTGATTGTTGAAAACGTAGATAAAAAATGGATCGATCGTGGATGAGAATGGATAGGTCAACAAATGCTTTCAAGAGAGGTGTTAGCAGTTTCGTAATTTTTTGCGAGAGAAAATGGTATACAATACGGCCCAGATCGATTCAAGTGCCCGTGTTTGACATGTTGTAATTTTTGTTTCCACGAGATGCCGACCATTTGTACACATTTACTTAGGAAAGGGTTCATGAGATATTATACAATATGGACCGAACATGGCGAAGTGGGAGAAGTCGGGGAAAGCAGTAACCAGGGTCTTCGTTATTCCCCTGTTCACAGTCCCGTGGTTGATCATGTTCATCAGTTCGTGCATGATGTAGACCCAGGTCGAGTTGTTAGAGTTGAACCACTTGGAGAAGCAACTGATATGGCGATTCAAGTAGATGCTGATGCTGCTAGAGCAACGACGAGAAAGTACAAGCAGTTGGTGGCAGAGATGGAGAAACCATTGTATGATGGTAGCGATGATACAGTGTTGGCCACACTGCTGCAAATTCTGTCAATCAAACATAAGACGGGGATGACAGACACGGCATTTGACGATATAGCTGCGTACGTTTCCAGCAAGTTGCCGCAACCCAATGCGCATGTGGCAAACTACGCATCAGCGAAGCAGAAATTGAAGTCAATAGAATTGCCGTTGGTGAAATATGATGCATGTTACCACGATTTCATATTGTACTACAAAGAGTACATATATTCCACAGAGTGTCCAGTATGTGGAGAATGTCGGTACGAATATGCTGGAAGTTTGACTGTGGCAAAGAAGACATTATGGTATTTTCCATTGGCACCGCGTTTGCAGCGACTATTTGCCGTACCCGAGACGTCTGAGTGGATGTATTGGCACGGGGAGCGGGAGAGGGTGGACGATGTTACACTCGAACATCCAGCAGACGGAGAAGATTTGATTACGTTTGACAGGACATACCCGAGTTTTTCAGCAGAAATTCGTAACATCTCGCCATTGCAACTGACGGTTTATGTCCATTTGGACCAAACACACCGCCTTATAGCCTTTGGCCCGTCGTCGCTATCCCGCTAAATTTCCCCCCATCAATGGCAATGAAGAAGGAATACAATCTGCTGACGATGTTGATATCTGGTCCAAAGTCACCAGGTAAATGTTTGAATAATTTTATGAGGCCATTGATCGATGAGTTGCAGGAACTATGGCATGAAGGTGTTCCGACATGGGATGGGTTTAAGAATGAAGCTTTCCAAATGCGTGCTGTAGTGATGTGGACTATTAGCGACTATCTAGGGTTGGGCATGTTGGGTGGAATTCAAACAAAAGGTTACAAGGTTTGTCCTATATGTATGGACGACATTGATTCCACTCATAAACGGGGGAGAACGTCGTACTTGGGTGCACGCAGGTACTTAAATCGAAGGCATCGATTGCGTCGGGCGGGACAAGCTTTTAATGGAACAGTTGAAGAAAAAGACGCGCCTCGTATCTGCTCTGGGAGGAAGTATTTTCATTCATATTGCAAAATGAATATCCAGTACAGAGTTTGGACCCGCTGTTGAAACCCAGGGCAACTCGGGAGAAGTATTGTTGGACGCACAAAAGCATATTCTGGGAGCTGGATTATTGGAAGACTCATCAAGTGAGACATGCCCTTGATGTGATGCATATAAAGAAGAATGTGTGCGACAATGTTATGAGCACCGTTATGGGAGTTGGTGGGAAGACTAAGGATGATGAGAAGATCCGATTCACGTTACAGGATTTGAACGTGCGACCGCATCTTTGGCCTGTACATGGTAATGAAGGAAAATGGGTTCTCCCTCAGGCAGGGTATGTTGTGAAGCCAAAAGATCGTGGAGAAGTACTTGACCATCTTAGGATGGTCAAGTACCCAAGTGGGTATGCGGGAAGTCTGAAGAATAAAATAAAGGAAGACAAAAGATTTTACGGGCTCAAGACGCACGACTGTCACGTGTTGATTCAGAGGATATTTTCGATTATGATTCGAAAATACGTCGATCCAGAAGTAGCAGACGTATTGGCCGAGTTGGGAACATTTTTCAGAACTTGTGTGCCAGGGAGTTAAAAAAATCCACCCTCATCCAGATGAGAGAAGACATCGCGATCATTCAGTGCAAGTTGGAGATGATTTTCCCTCGGCATTCTTCACAATACAGGCACACCTACCTATACATCTTGCAGATCAGGTTTTGCGAACTGGACCAGTTCACTTCACGTGGATGTTTCCGATTGAAAGGTATGTGATATTTAAGTTATCGGCTAGTACAGTTCATTTCATCATAAATGAACTTGAATTTATATTTTAACGTGCAGGCAACTCGGTGAGTACAAGAGAAGTGTGCGTAACATGCGATATCCTGAAGGGTGCATAGCGCAACAATATTTGATGCACGAGTCAGTTATTTTTACTCGCATGTACCTAAATCGGGGTACCTCGTCCATTCCCAGCACAATGAATGCAACCATGGTGTACATGACCTCTCGGTAGTGTCTTAGTTGATTGAATTGCGTAGCGTCGTTCGCAATTCAAAATTGCCAAGAGATGAGTTGTTTTGGGCCCATTGGACAGTCACGGAAAATTGTGCAGAGATGGATACATTCGTAGACACGCATGAAAACCGGTTCAAAAGAAAACAACCCAATGGTAGCACTGAAGATCGGGTCCTTTCCTTCAACAAAAAATTCGCAAAATGTGTAAGTGCTCAAACCTAATATCGCGTGTACTATTTATTGCCAATATTTTGGACTAAACCCAACTTTTATTGTTATTACAGATGCAAAATCCTGGGTATAAGAATGAATTCACGTTGCTTTCTCATGGACCCCAGAGTTCGAGCATATATTCGCAATGTTTAGTAAATGGCGTGAAGTTCGTCTGTCAACGATTAGACGAAAGGAGAGCGAATCAGAATTCAGGAATAATGATAGAAGCGATCGACAAGACATATTTTGGTGTTCTTCTGGACGTCTGCGTAGTTAAATACCCCCAGAGTTTGCATGTGGTTGTGTTCAAGTGTAGATGGTACGATGAGAGCAGGTTAAGGCATGATCGGGGGTTGATGTCGGTTAACACGACAACCAATTGTCACAGGGAGAACCCTTTCTGTCTAGCCTTAAAGGCGAAACAGGTTTTCTATGTCGAAGATCCGAGAACTGGTCGTGGGTGAAAAATTGTGAACTTTGTCAACCATAGGGGTTGTTACAACCCGAATACACTAGCCCGTACAGCCGAAGCCCCCACATCCGAGATCTTATGACTGCGCACATTGCCTTTGTGCGCAATTATAACATGTAAGGCCTGTGCACGTAGGCAAGTGCGCAGGCCTTACATGTTATGACTGCGCACATAGGCAATGTGTGCAGTCATAAGCCATTATAACCCCGATTTCAGTGCCATTTATCTCTAATTCTGCAAAACCTAAATATTATAACCTAATTAATATCGATCTCACACTCTCAAACTCTCTCGCCTCCGACTCCGCGCTTACGCCTCCGCCCGACTGCGCCCGCCTCCGCCGCGTCCGCCTCTGGCTCCGCCCGCCTCCGCCTCCGGCCGCGCTCGCTTCCGCCCCCGGCTCCGGTAAT